>LKNJ01000033.1:0-132755 GCA_002120245.1 Maccullochella peelii
TGGCGCTATATAAATAAAACTGAATTGAATTGAATTGAATTCAGACTGCAGAAAGACTAGTTCGAAGTCAAGATTCTGTAAATGGTTGAAACAACTAGTTGCTGTCACTCCAAATGGCAAATGCAAACTTGGCCAAAACTACTAAAAAATAATATTGAACAATACCATTCTGCCATCCCTTCTTTCAAAGGGGTCTGATAAAGGGGTCCTTAGGCCCATCTGATAGGGCTGTGGGGGTACGTCGAACAAAAAGGTTTGGGAACCACAAGTCCAATCTGATCACTGTGAACATCACAACAACAATACACCTTTAAAAAGCTGATTTCTCTTTGTGACGACTAAATAGTCCCTAATAAGTCTCATCTAGATTCTGCTGTCCTTGTCAGCGCAGTGATTGAGATTGTGGATCAATAGATGCTCTGCCAGCAGAGGCAGACAGGACCTGAGGCCTTGGATCTGTAGAGGAGGAGGACATCGGTCACCAGGGGAATGCCGTAAAAGTCAAAAACTTGTGTGACCTTGTGTGATACTGTACAGAACATCTTAATCTGCCCAGAGTAACAGCAAGACAGTGGGACAAAGCTGCATGATCTCAGGAATCTCCTCAGCTCAGTCGAGCATGTGGGCACGCTCATGCATAAATCCAGGCCTTAACACACCAGTACACACACACACGATACACACAAACTAAACATCTGAGCGGGACGGCGTGAGGGAGGATGAGATGTGAGTGACGCTTGTGGGTAAACTGGGTCATCGCAGCAGTGAAACTGTAAAAACATGCAGTGATAAAATCAGAATCTGAATGGAAATGAGGTGCAGTGTTGTGATGATGTGTAAAAACAGCACAACACACTGAGGCATGAAAAGGTGAAAATATGTACAGTGTGAAAATACACCGAACAAGACGAAAAGTCTAAAGCGACTCTAGCGTCCCCTAGAGGCTGCAATGGCCATTACACCTGACAGAAGTCTAAAACCAGAAGTGACCACCTCCTTAACAAAAGTGCAGTTTGTCCTGAGGGAAGCGCTAGAGAAAAGGCCACGTAATCATTAAAATCTGAAGGGTCAAGCCTCTTGAGAGCATGTATTTTTGTACATTTGTATTATGTTTTGTACAAAGTTCATCATGGCAAGTTCAGTCCCACCAGTTCAGTTCAGTTCGGATCTTAATTTTCCCACAAGAGGAAAAACACAGTAAAAACACACTAAGACAATTGAAGACATTAGGCGTTTTCGGACCAGAGGAACTTTTTCATAGCTCTAAGTTGGAGGACCCCCCCTTATCGTGTTCGCACTGCAAGAACTGGGAACAATCGTAGTTCTTAGAACGCCGTTTTGAGAGACTTTTTAACTCCTACTTCCTGCTCTCCCAGCACAAGAGGGACCATGAGTGACATAAGTCATTAATAAAGCAAACTAAACTAAATAACTGAAAAATAAAAGACGAAAAACCGTGAGGGCATAGAGCAGCACAGTGTACTGCAAGCAAACACCAGAGTTATTTTGAGTTCACTTTCATAAAAAGACAAGATTTCATAATTTAATAATTAGCTTTGCAAGTATTTCATGAATACTTCGTACGCCATCCCCTGAGTGATGGCTGGGTAACTAACGTTAGCAAAAGCAGAGCACCGAACTCAGGCACTAACGAATGAGCCAGCCAACCAACGCACACGCAGCGCTTTACAAAATGTCAGCCAACTCTGATCAGACAAAGACAATAACTCGTCCGATAGCCTGTTTCATTTGAAAAGATGTGCGGCTGCACTGGGGTGTGGATTCTGAGAAACCAACATGCTCAAATTTGTTTGAAAAAAAAAAGACCCGATCCGAAAAAGACAAACAGACAGACCCGGTCTGGAATTAGATCCAGTCCAAATAGACCCGAACAGATGGAGAACACCAGCAGTGGCAGCAGCGTGACGCTCCACCAACATTTCTTTTCTCCTGCACTTCACAGTTCACACACTCTCTGCTTCAGAAAACACGTTTTCTCTGAGATGACGAAGACACACCACGTGATCAGAGAAAGAGTTCACTTGGATCCTGCAGCCACACTCATCAAATACTTTGGGATTTGCTGCTCTTTTTCCCTGAAGGTTAGCGGAGGTGGTCTTGGTGTCAGGTGTCTGCCTCTATTATAAAATCCTGCATGAAACCCTGGTATTTGCAAAATATGTGTCAGATGTTATGTTCAGGTTCCTCCAGATGCTGACACTATCATAAATCCAGGTGCTACAGTACATAATGTTGTCCATCACAGATGGTTGGTGTAAATGACACTATAGCCAACGTCAGTATGGGACACCGGGGTTTGTCAGTGACCACAGTGGCCTCGTGTCCAACCTGTCTGCTGTCCCACTGCAGCTGTTTCAGCATCATCACTCTGCAGGCTTTAAGCTGCTGTCAGTTTCACCATTTTGCATTCCGACGGCGAGTCCTAATGAGGAGCGTGGAGGTGACTCCACGTCCCCCCCGCGCCCTGCTGTCCAACCACATCAATCCAAACTTTTGTCACTTAATCCTCAGCGGACGAGCTCCCGTCACGTCCTGGCAGGAGCTCCTGGAAAACGGGCGGTCACTCAAAGTGCAGCGCTACCTTTGACCTCGGAGGAAGCCGAGAAGATGGATTTTCCTGGTAGGAAAAACAATAATTGTGGCAGTGTTGTTATTCTTTCAAGACAATAATTTCAAAGCTCTTTTCACTTTTAGAATAAAGACACACTCGTCTCCACAGCTTTCCGCTCAGAATAGCTGATCTCTGTGATTTCATGCCGTTAACACTGAGTGAGTTCCTGCTCCGCCACCCAGCACAACACACGACTTCTGCCTCATGCACAATGAGTGAAGAACACACTGTGAATGGTGATTAGCAGTCGCCTCTGTTTCCCTCAGGAGGGCAGCTAAATATTAAACAATTACCTTTGTTAACCTTCCCACAGGTTTCCTACAGGTGTGGCACTGATTTCACCCCAGTGAGCAGACCCGGGCGTGGATGAGAATGTTAACGAGGCGATTCATGATGCACTTACAGACAGAAACTGGCAGCTGGACTCACAGATATGCAGCACTTCATGTGTTTGCACATGTACAGCAGAGGTTTGATGGTGTCATTTTACGGGTGATTAACAGAAATGACTTCCCTCTTGTTAACAGTAATTATTAACGACACTGGAGCATTAACTGCATCCTCATCCTGATTAATTCAGGATTTATAGAAACACGGTGACAAAGGTTTTTCCTGTCCTCCATTAAATGTCAGCCTGAGTAGGAATCCGCATGTTTAGCATGTCCTCTATGGACTCTATGAATTCTTAACTTATGGTGATTGCTCTCATACATTTTTATGAACGTCTCATCGCTCATAATGTTGAAATATAAGTGGACTAAACGTACCACACGGGCAGATTCTAAAAAGCCATTTACTGCAAAATCAAACAGAGCAGCTGTCTCTTTGGGGCAACTTATGAGAAGGCCCAGTCCCCATAAGACTTAGTCCTGGATCTAGGACAGACAAGAGCCTTTGGTGATATGGAAACTGTTGGAGACAAAATAAAGAAGTTTGCGTGATTCCAAAATATAAAGAGTTGCAGCAGGATGGACGACTTTCTGCAGGTCAGAGGTGCAGAAAATTAACCTGAGTTTGGAGACGAGCTGGTTGAAACTTGATTAAAAGTGATTTCACTAAAGGAGACAAGGTGACTTCCCGGGTGAGGGCAAAGTAAAGAAGCTAAATTCCAAATATAAACTGTATTTTGTGTATTGTTTGAAAGAATTTCCAGACTCTAGGTCAGAGACCGTCTTCAGGCATATGAGGCAAACAGAACACAGCCACATTCAGGTGTTTATATAGACACTCCAGTAATTAGCCCCAATGCAAAACATCTGTGCGTCCCTGACTCAAGATCACACTCTTCATTTATTCTTTGGAGCACAAAAAAATGGGACAGAAACTTTCAATCCATGTAGGGTTTGACGTCAGTTTACCACCTAATCAAACACCAAACCCAATCAGACAAACACCCCTTTAAAAAAAAGGCACCAACATCAATCACCCTAAACGATTCACCAAATATCCCTCAAATAGACTTCCTCAGGGTGGAGATGGAAGGAAAAACAAACCTGAAACCTGTGACATTAGTGGCGGCTTCAGTGAGTTACACCTGTGTGTGAGAAAGGTCTATTTATATTAAACCTCTTGATAATTAACTTAAGAGCAGACATTTAGGGCTTCACTTTGGTCTTTTATGGATTAGATTTAGTTATGTTACTTATTCAATGCAAATGTCAGCTTAATATGACACATTTAAGGAGGTTTTAAAGTATAAAATGTTGTTTCCTGGAAGATGTAAAGTGAATTAAAAACATATTAGGTAAAAAAAAGACCAGGTGTGAAAATAACAATAAACTGTAACAGCCAAAGGCAACTGTCAGTGAGGTCCAGGAGTGGGGGGTAAATAATTCAGCAGCGGGAATAAGATTAATTTATCAATTTACTTTCCACTGCCACACGGTTAGGAAAAGTAACATCCTGTCATATACAGATGGGATATTCATATTTTTCTTATTTGTCAG
This sequence comes from Maccullochella peelii, assembly GCA_002120245.1. NCBI lineage: Eukaryota > Metazoa > Chordata > Actinopteri > Centrarchiformes > Percichthyidae > Maccullochella > Maccullochella peelii. The sequence continues at coordinate 4,579 of LKNJ01000033.1, forward strand.
CAAATCTCATGAAAAGACCAAATCCAACAATGTGTAAGTTTGTCTCTCAGTCCTGCCTCACTTCCTGCCTGTGGATCTCAGCTCCGAGCCCATTGGTTCTTACTGAAAAACAACTAAATCTTTAAAAACACCTCACAAATATATAGCTACATAGTCATTTCCTACAACAGCTGCTCACTGTAGTTTTTAATCAAACAAACAGGAGGAAATAGTGCATTTTTTGAGGACTATTTTCAGCGGCGGATGAATCTACATTTGGTGCTCTAGTGAGTATTTGCTGCAGCAGGACGGTGTGTGTGGGACTGAGTCCAGATAAACTCCAGTGTGTGTGTTGATGGTGATGAAGGAACAACAGTGAGGCTCACTGATGAGTTTTTAATAGTTTTTATGGCTCAGAGGAAGAAGAGACGTCAGGCTGTGATACACACACACTCATTATTGATTTGCACTTTAATGTGATTTGTTGACTATAGGAAAAATATAAAATATCACCAGACTTACTGCATCCTTTAACATGCTCATAACATATTGAAAACAGGAGACTGCCATAAGACAGAGTAACCGTATATAAACACTGATACTGCTGAAACTTTTAAAATGAAGTACTTTGTTAGCACACGGACAACTCTTTTAAAGGTTATGGTGAGGAGACCCTTGAGAAAACAGACTTCCTGTAACAAAGTGGGATGTGCAGCTGACTGTTTGTCTGGAGGACGATCCCCCCCGACAACGTGACAGAGAGAGAAAATACCAGCAGCCGGTCCGACGACGGCAGATCCGTCTCACAGTGTTTGCTCGTCCTGATCCTCTGACCGCAGAGGCTCCTGTGATTTCTGGGTACATACAGGCAGACAGAGACGCTGTCGACGCGGAGCTCTGCAAACAGTCAGCAGTGAGGAGATGAAGGCTGCCAGGACCACAGAGGGGGGGTTCCCCACCAGATCCCTTTATTTATGCTGGAGGTACCTGACACACTGAAAAGTGTTCAGTGTGTTTCCAGGAATGGGTTGTTTAAATTAGAAAAACCATTTGAAGAAAGAAAGAAAAAAGTTGAAATGAAGAACTGTGGCAATTAAGTTTTCTTTCCTTCTTTCTCCTTAATTGTTTCCGAGGTGGAGTGACTTATTATTGATTATTTATTGGCAGAACACCATTTAGAGAGGTGCATTTGTTTTTCCTTAATGACTGTTCACCTTTAGTCCATTAAACAAAAACAAAATTGTCCATTGAAAACAATTGCTAGAGATACTTACTGGTTCACTGTCACTCAGAAGTTCACGTTCATTTGGACTTCCACATGAGTGGTGGAGATAATTGATTAGAACTTGCGCTTTGTTTAAAACTAAACCCTCTGTTCTTTCTCCGGGAGAGAACCAAGACCCTTTCCCTACCCTGTGCATCCCCAGATCTTAGAAATGAAAGTAGAGAGAAAAATGGAGTCGTGAACAACAGACGCGATGAGCTTCACAGTTCGTTCCTGATCTCAGGAACAGCAGCTAACAAAACAATCTACAGTCAACGTCAACTTACTCAGCTGTTTAGGAGCTTTCGACCGTATCATACAGTCTTGATGGCAAATGATGACAGAAAAATACAAAACTATGACAAGGGCTGTATTAAAAAATAAAAAAAACTGAATTTTCCTGTTGGTGCTTCTTGCTTTCTTCATCCCCCAATATCTAATTTCCCTTTTTGGTAAAGGCTAGGGGTGTGAGATATGACCAAAATCTTCTATCACAGTAAATGTAATTGTTCTGTACATTCTAATAAATAACCATACACTACTTCATGCTCTTGGTTGGCGTACCAGGACTGAGTTTGTCAACCAGACAGGTGTCAGAGTCTCCGGTTCCAGCAAAAGGTTTCTCAGTGAAGCGGTGAGCTGGCAGCAGCCTTGTTGACCCAGCAGCTGTAATAGAGAGCTGAGCTGCACGAGACGCAGTCCTGCAGCCTGTCGGTGCAGCAGAGAATCTGCTGAAAGGTCAAAACTCCCATCATCCCGAGAGAAATGTTTATCCTCACACTGATAGAAATTGGGGAAAAGAAGCTGGAGACATTTCTCTAAAGGCTTCCCAACATTTTATTAGATATTCTTGGACAATTGTTGTGCTCATTTAGCATCTGAGCTCGAATGACTCCTAAAGGTTCAGAGACATAATACTGAGTGGATTAGGATTAGACCAATGTGGGTTTTTGGAAACTGCTACTGATCCTAAAGTGAAAGTATTTATCATTAACATGCCCCCCCTCCCCCTTATCCAACAGCAATCCTGCCAAAAAGTACAAGGATGCAGGGATTAGTGTTTCCCTCAGGGTGGAAAAGCCTCTAAAGCTGCATTTAGACCGTCATGTGACACTGAAACTCTCAGATACATGTTTTTTTTGGTGTAGTATTAATAAGTTAGTGAGTAAAATATAAAATAAATGATAAAATAATAAAAAGCCAGTATCTGTAAAGTGATATTGGTCTAAGAGGGAAAGTGGAAAATGTTTGCTGACGAGCGACTGCCAGGTTGTTCGGGTCAGAGACGGACGTCTTCGCCTCCTGAATGTAAACAACATGTTAGTGGCTGCTTGTGCTCATCTGCACGTTTAGTGTAATGGTTATAAATCATGCGCTGACACTCTCACCAGACGCAACACTGGCAGAATATTCAACTACAGCTTCTGTCAATACATCAGAGAGGAAGAGGAGAGGATAACAGAGTGAGTTCAAAACAGACGGAGAATGTGAGAGATGGTGGAAGTGAGCAAGAAAACTATTTCCAAGGTCAGAATAAAGAATACACAGTGCTTTAGAGAGCAAAGATCATTCATACAGATCATTCGCTCAAGCTATGTTACTCCATGATTCAATTACAGCCCAGAATCCCCAGAAATGATGTCCATATTGGATGATTCTGATGTCTAATGCTGACGTTTAGTGCCAATGTAGGATAGTGTGTCTTCTATCTAGAGAGGCGGAGAGTAAGGGTGTGGAGGTCAGGGTGTAGATGGACGTGTAGCACGTCTAACTGTAGTTCCTGTCACAGACCAACAATTAATGTTAACCATAACCACGAGCTTCACCTAACCTTACCCATACCATAGTAACCATAGTTGTCATTTGCTCTGCTCTTCTCTTCATTGCGGTACAAGATGTACGTCATGCCCTCTGGCCCAGCCCAACACAAGAAGGGCTGCAACTAATGATCATTTTCATTACTTTTTCAATTAATCAATTAATCGTTTAGGCCCTAAAATGTCATAAAACTGTCATCACAATTTACCGGAACCCAAGGTGACGTCTTCAGAATGCTTGTTTTATCCAACAACAGTGAACCAAAATAAACATATAAAAAGGTTTTTACGCTCGCTTCAGGTGTTTATTTGCCTTTGTGGAAAAAGAGTTGATAAATAAAAGATATGGAAACGCCTTTGCTGAATAAGTTCTGACGTAGCGAACATTTAACTCACATGACTGATCAGCTGTTTCCACATTTATTAGTGTTCGTCTCCGGACAGCATGAAACATGGTTGACACCAGCTGGCATGAAAGAGCAATAGACACAGATGGCTGAGGGACAACCTCTTCTTCTTCTTCTACTCTGTTTACTGGCGTTTTACAGCCATGCGTAAAGCGAAGCCTATACCGCCACCTTCTGACCAAACTGCGCTTCGCAACGAGCCGAGTTTACTGATGGAAACGTGCCTAATTTCTTTCTTGTGACATTTCAAATTTTTGCTTAAAATTCACTTGACAATTGAACAGAAACACGGCTACTGACTTCCCTTCTGTCCAAAAAGTATTGTTTTGTTGTGGAAGTAACTGCTGAGACAGTTGTGGAAATTGTCTCAGAGTTAAGAGTTTGTCTCCTGTCAACAGGGACAGACAACCACCTCTGTCCTGCATGACGATCAGGCTGTCAGAGCAGCTCAGTCAGGGCCTGGCTACCATCCCTAAAATACTGTGACCCTAATCTCTGCCCAAGACTTCTACTAAGCCCTGTTTGTGCTAATGAACCTCACAGCGGCGAGGCATGAGGGAGGGAAGGAAAAAAAAAAAAGAGGTCATTAAAAAAAAGGGAAGCATCTGTCTAGAATTAAAAGAAAGCCATCTGTCAGTACAAGATGAGACTACACCTGGCTGGTAATGAGTTTGAAATGTGCAAAAAACCTCAGGCAAAGAAATATTAAATGTGAATGATGTTGGAAACTAACAAAGGGACTTGGCAGATGAGGAAGACTGCTACTTTTAATGTCGCTTTTCGATCTCTCTCTTTCTTGCGGGTACTTAGTGCCAGTAAACAAGCCCCCGGCATTGCTTTAATGCATTCACGTCTTATCTTGTAGCCACCACACTGCCTGAAATGACTCCCATTAGTGAGGCAGTGCCAAGGTGAACATAACCTTTCAGCCATGATGCTTGTACAGCACGACAGCAGACAGAGGAAACATGCGACCTGCTAATGAGCGTCCTGAAACGGGACGCTGTGTCCGATTTCCTTCTGGTCCGTCTGTGACTCAGATCTGCAGTGGCCACAGTGTCCTGCTGCTGCTGACACTTTAATAAGGCCAGTTGATAGAGTCATAATCGCCTCCACCGCCGGGGCTCACCTGTGGGGGCGAGCAGGTCTCAAAGTAGCACCTGAAGCAGCCAGAGTAAATAAATCGAGTAATAAAGCTGTGGACCAGAATGGACTCGACCGCAGATGGTACAGTGAGTGTGCTGCTGCCTCCTCCCAAGGACAAACCTGGGAGTAGTTCTCTGACCATCCAAAAGGGGTGGCAGCTAGAATTAAACTTGCAGGCTTTTCAGTGGGAAAATGGGGCAGAAGCAGCAAACTGGCAGCAAATTCGAAACAGCAAGAAAGAAGACCCATGGTCTCTAGATTCACGATGGTGTAGTCTGACTCACAGGAAGTAGGCTGTGGGTATCAGCCTGCCATTGGACGACTGTTGTGACTCAGTGACTCAGTGGGAATTCTCCTCCCCTTCCGCTACCTGTGTGTTACCGTTAAGTCGCTGCACCCTGGGCTTAGCGCCGCCCAAGAAGATTGCGATTGGTTTAAAGAAATACGAAGAAGCCAGAGCGTTTTTTTCTCCCTACACCAGAAGGATCATGGGTTCAGCCAGAGCTATCTCCTCCGCTGTGCTATGCAAGACTGATGATGGTGTGATACTGTGGTATGTGCTGATGGAAAGAGCAGGAATATCATGTGCAAAGCCAGCGGTAACAAGAGTGAAAGGGTGAAACTAGTTAAAAATATTATGCTGTGCTAGTTTAGTTAGCTAGTTTAGCTAGTACCAGCAGGATACCATGAACCACATCACACTTTAACAGAAGTTGATTTGATGAGTTGATTCGGTGAAGTGAAACAGTTTGGTGCTCCGTCATCTTCACTGTAGCCTGAACACGCTGAAGGTTTACTGACCTATTTAAAGGCGCTTTGTGGTATTTTCAGTGTCGCTATATTTTCAATGCAATCAACATATCACAAGACTTTCTTGTTCTTCTGTGCTGTAAAGAAATCAGAGTTTCTTCTCCCAAACTCAGACATGGAGAGTCTAACGTCTGCTAATCAACAAAAAGAAACATGGAAATAGTTCTGTGATGGTTAGAAAGCTACTCTCACACCTTTAAGAAACACATTTTAAGTAGAAATGTGTAAAGTATGACATACAGTAAATTACAGCAATAATCTGAAGTACCGCAGGACATGTGCATAATAAGCTGTGTTCATACTACATTTATATATACATTAAAATAATGTACAATAGGAAATATGTAAAATGCATCAAATATAAGTAAATATGGGAAGGTAACAGGCAACTGTACAAACTCCTGTCAATATCAGCTCATTAATGAAAGTTTAATTCTGCAGATAATCTGATCTGGTTGCTGCTTCAGTGAAGGAGAGAGAACATTTGCCTGATTGCATTTTTTGATTTCATGGATGCTGATGAAGCGAGGAGTTTTAAAAAAAAAATTTAAATCCCGCATTTCACCCCAGGAGATCAAATATCTGCAAAAACCAAACAGCAGCCAGCACCTGCTCTCTGTATAAACCACGCAGCAATTAAACACACTGTGAATTAATTAAGCCGTGCCAAGTTTGCATTTCCAATTATAGCTCTGCCCCCAAACATGCAGACACACCCCACGTACATAAAAGGGCAGAGGGTAAATTAAATTACAGCAGAGCAGAGGGGGAGGTTTGGTTTGATTATAAAAACAGAAATCTCGTATGTCAATAAAAAACTACTGAGGTGCTTCAGGGAAGATTGAGGTGAACGGAGGTGCATAAAGAAAAAGAGATGCCAATTACCTGGAGAGCAGATACAAATACTGCCAACCATGAGTCTGTGAAATTGTGTAGGAGTACGGCTGAATACAAGAAAGTGATATGACTAAAGTAACAGCGAAGCCGCTCTGATTCATGCATTCAATTTCCAGGAGAGACTCTTACAGTTTTATTGGCGCCAGGAGAGAACTGGATTTGTCTGGAAACAGGCCAGATCGTGATTTATCATTTAACAGGTGAAATAATTTCATATGACGCCATTTAAACACTTTTGTTGTCCTGCTGTAATTACAGGACTCTGATGTTCAACAAGGACTCTGTGCCACATTTAATTAGTTTTATTGAATATTGTTAAAGGAAGATTTGTTTTTTTTGCAACCGGAGTCAAATTTTTGTAGTTTTTGCCTTCCAGCCTGCTGGTTATGAAACTGTTTACTGTTAACTGTTTTAGCGGCTTTACTGGATATTAGGACATTGCTCAACACAGCTTCACATATGGAGTCAACTAAGCCAGTGGCCCGAAACTCTGACAGGTTTTTAATCATCTCAGTTATTACAGTTCCTCAGAGGAAAGAGGTTCAGTCCTGTTTGTCTGTAAATTTGCAGGATATCCCAAAAACTAGTAAACACATTTTAATGAAAGGCCAAGGAACCAGTGATGGTTTGCCCTTACCTGCACGCAAACAAATGACAAATAGATCACATGACTGTCTGCCACTATGTGGACTTTGATGCAGGAAAAAAACCCACCAAATTCCTATAATAATGGTCAGTTACATTGCAAAGATACACTGAGCCACACAGATTTGTTCACAGTGGTTCAGAATGTGGCTCCACTTTACATAAGATGCGATCTCCTATCATTCACTGGACTATAATGCTTGTAGTCTAAACGTGACACATATGCTGTACCACTACGCAAAGAATATTTAAAGTTAGTACGGTGGATCATGTGGGCATTAATCTGCTGCTATAGCAGCCTCCACTCTTCTGGTTTCTGGCTTTCCACCAGATGTTGGAACCTGCTGCAGAGATTTAGTCCCATTCAGACACAACAGCATCAGTGAGGTCCAACACTGATGGGTTGGGTGATACACAGTCGGCGTTCCAGTTCGTCCTAAAAGTGTTGGATGGGGTTGAGGTCTGGGATCTGTGCAGGCCAGTCATGTTCTTCCACACCAAACTGGGAAAACCATTTCTTTATGGAGCTGGCTTTGTGCACGGGGACATTGTTGTGTTCAAACAGGAAAGGGACAAACACAAACTGTTGCCACAAAGTTGGAAGAACACTATTGTCTAAAATATCATTGTGTCCCCTTCACTGGAACTAAGGGGTCTAATCCAAACCAGGAAAAATAGACCCAGGCCAAAAGTACACAAAAGTATGTGGGCAGGCGTGTCTACATACCTTTGGCTATGCAATGCAATTAAATATTATAAAAGAAACATTTGAGTTCATGAAGGAGCTAATAAATAGTTTCATTTTATTCTGATAGCAATTAACTGGACCTGATGAATTGATTTTAAATGTCTGAGGCTTAAGTTTTGTCTCTGTGTCCTAATTCTCAGTTTTTATAAATGATAAACATAAGGGCAAAAACTACAAAAGAAGACCCAGGCTGTAAGGAAAGCCATTTTCCCTTTAAGTAACTGAGGTTCATGAAGTTCAGATGAACATAAAGCCTTTATTTTCTTTGTGAATTGTAAAAATCAAACAAATCCATCCATTAAAGCAGTAAACATCCATATAAATGACTGAATCACAGGCTGGCCAATTTATTGTAAACAAATACCAGAAACATGGAGGAAAAAATGAGGAAATAAAACCATTCTCAGAAAGAAAAGACAAGAAAAGAAACAGAAGAATTATAAAATATTTTGGGGGACACGCTGATTGTCAGTTAAATGAAATGGCTTACATGCAGATGTTTCCTGGCAAGCCGCTTTTCAAAAGATGAGAAAAACAGAAGTCGAGATGTTAAGGGCAAGAAAATGACCCCATAAAAAAGGCACATTTCACAATTCCAATGAAGAGTCATCAGAACCACATTTAAAATATTCAGTATCTAATCATCCACTCACTCACACACACGTACATATCTTTGTCTCCAGATTAAATTATAAATATCTATCCAAGGTTAAAATGGTTGCACTTTTCACTCAAATGCTCCTGTTCTTCAGGTAAAGAGGAGAAAATGACCGGGAACATCAGAGTATGAGAGGACGAAAACCAAACGGCACAAGAGTGGGAACGTAAACATATAAATGACATATAATAATGATGTTTTAAGTAACAGAACGGTTACAGATTCCCCATCCACTGAGACCTCAGTTAGACAAAAGCAGACGGGTACAGACAGACAACAAGCTCGAGTCATGCAGGACTGATAAGAACTCGCTGGCAGTTTGGTGAAGACAGAGGTCGCACAATAAAGCCGACAACACCACAAAGCAGAGGCACCTCTACAACCTTCAGCAGTACGCCGGTGCTACAACTATTCTACAATGCAAGAGTGGAAATCTTACAGTTGCAGTACCTTAAAAACACTCGAGTCACAGCACATAACCTTTCAATTTAAACGCCATTACAGCAGTTGATGAAAAAGCTGCACAGCCTGTCTAACCGCTCTACAACCCACTGAACTACTGTACACCCTCAAACTGGGCTTGCATTTTAATTGACCACAACTGTAGTGGCAATTCAATACAAAAACAAACTGTGTGTCCCATATAAAATGTTTTCCAAGCAGAGCTGGGCGACGATCGTGATAAATATTGACCATATATGACCTGACGGAGCTTTGACCCATACCAGGGGAAGTCTGGATATTTCCGCCTCAGCTGCTTCAATTTCTAAATCTCAGTTCAATACTAAATCTCTGGAGTACCCTTGAGCAATGAGCAGTAAAAGGAGATTTCTGACACATTTTTCACCATCACTGTACTTTGGAATTTACATTTTTTTTTATTCCATAGTGGGAATTTCTCACGGCGCTAAATAAAGCGTAAATTCTACACTTATAATTTGGAGAAGATATAGCGCACCCGGTAGCAAACAGGAGGGCGATGTTGGAAACAGCACTTGATAGACTGTTGACTGGATCTGCCAATCAGACATTTGTATTCTCTGTGGCCAGAGTATGAATCAATAAGCTCAAGCCTACATCGCTGAAGTCCTACAGCATCCTTAAGTGTGGTGAAGCAACACTATCAACAACACTAAAGCCTAAAAAGATCATTTTACCCAAATTACATTACAAACAAACAAAAAAACCTGTAGTGGTCTACTTGGTTTTATTTATCCAGGTTTTGAGATATCCGTCTCAGAGATATCTGCCTCCACCCTAACAGCAACATTTCTTTCCAGAAACAATGCCCTTGTTACTCTGTATAATCCACAGACCGCACAATGAATAGTTGTCAGAGGAACTACTTTCAACCCAAGACACCAGTCCACCGTGAGATATGTGGATTATCCAGAGAAACATGCACAGTTTCCACTTAAGACTTGCTGTAAGCATTCATGTTTTGTCATACCTATGGTGAACCAAACCTTAAACAAAGTATTTCCCTCATAATAATGAATGAAAATCAGAAAGACAAAATGAGACCGGTAGGAGATTAAGATGTCAGAGTAATAATGAAGTCCATCAACATAGGCACAACTCGGAGAAGAAGCTGCCAAGTGTCAGTGAAATCAGCATTACTAAGCTACAGTACAGCGGGTAGTATATGAAGCTCTGTAGTCACATCTGGCTCACTACCCTTCACTTTTGGCCACTCATGCCTTCCCCATATCCAGAGATGAAGCACCATAGATCACTATTATCCTGTCAGGTGTTAGGCTGTGTGATAGATACAGTACGAGGCTGACAGTCATGAAATGGGGCTGAGCAGTAAAAGACGGGAGACATGCCCTGTGTGTGAACTACAGGTGCGAGTGCCTGGTGATAAACAGAGATGGAGCTCTTCCTGGAGGCCTATCTGTCAGTGGATCTGTCACGGACGGAGCTTCATTGTTCACATGGGGAGGAGGAGTTCGGAGGCAGCCACCGCTGAGGAATGGATACACATCAGCCATGAAAGACGGATCATCCCTGATTCGTTCCTTTTTCTTCTTCTGTTGGTTTCTGATCCAATTTCATTATTAAGCTGTATAGATGCCAAGAAGTTTTGCAATTGAACACGAGTCTGGATGTGACAGGCTCTTTTTGTTGTCGCTACCCTGCTCTTTAAATTGCTTTCATATATTTTTATTGGTACAATCTGCACTGATGGTCCAGTGGATCCCTCAGCCAAACCTTTTCCACAGTTTGAGATTTCTATGAGGCATACTAAAATAAAGAACTACAGGATGGACAACCCACAGAACTCTAAAGGCGTCAGTCTGCTTCAAACGAAACCCACTGCGCCAAAACATTCCAACGTCCAACTGGGGGTCGCATCCAACAATTTTTGTAACTTTCCGAAACCGACAAGCCAACTTTATACAGTTTGTACATGTTCGTACGACACTTCGTATGAACTAGTTCGTTTGAAGCATACTGAACCCATAAGATATATTTTTAAAAAGTTGTGTAAGTGAAAATCCTTGTGAAAATCCCAGATTATAAAGTGTCCTTTTAATAAATTACCCTTTTAAATTCCCTTTCATTGTTGTCATGCACTGTTCCAGCTTTTTTGATAGAAAAAAAAAAACTAGACATTTGGTCCCTTTTAACAAATTTGATAAATTACTCTTAATTACATTTAATGTATGCAACAAAAGTCCCACAAAAAGGCACACTGTCCAACCAGCAGCAAGTAAGGCCTCGTTTACAAGAACAAAGATACTGGCCAAACAGATATAAATGTATTTTAGAAAGTTCTTGGAACAGTGAGTTCTCATTTCTTGGTGTCAGTCAGGATTATGTTGGCTGTGACAAATATGAGGCAGGAAGTGGCCCAACACAAAACAAACCACACCCAAAAGGTGTGGCGGAAGGGGGACTGGTGCTTGTTGATGGCATCTCTGCCCATCACGGGTTCCAGATGGCGTCTAGCGTAATACACAAGACAGGCTGGGACAATGTACTGGATTCCTGTGCCAGCATAGGATCCTGTAATGCCCACCAGGGACTCCAAGTTGTGGGTGCAGAAGGCCACCACAATAGGGGGCACCAGGGTAATGAGGGGAAACACGACACGGTCCACCACCCATGGGTAGGTGCCGCCGTCCCGGTGGAATAGGGTCTTCCAGTTGTTGCGAAGTGTGACGGCAATGATGGGGAAGTTGGTGCTGATGGTGAAAACTGGGAACAGGCCCAGGAAATAGCGCAGGACTGGAATATCCAGCACGTTGCAGTTGTCCGTGAAGTTCAGGGTGTACATGTCGTGCAGCAGGGAGCTGTCAAAGCAGAAGATGGCGGTGAATGAGAGGAGGACATAGAAGCCCAGGATCAGGGTGTAGTCTGCAAACACCAGGGTGCCGACACGTTTCTTGTCAGAGATGGGCGTCACCAGGGAGGGCAGGGAGTGTTGACACATGAAGGAGTAGACGCACACCCCAAACAGGTTGGGCACCCCAGATAAGGAGGCGACCGGTGGGTGGCCCTCGCCAGTGCCTTTACCGATTCGGATGAGAGCCAAGATGATCATCATGGTGAAAGCTGTAAAAAAAAAAAAAAAAAGACAACAGAGGAGATGGAATTAAGAACAAACTGTGACAGTAAATTACCCACGAAGATGACAACATGACACAAACCTACTGTACATCTAACTAAATTGGGATGAGGTGGTGGTACAACATAAAGCCTCATACAGAGAGATGCATAGATATTAGGCATTTACTGGCTGTTCACATAGGCAGCTACGTGAGACTTCATTCGTGAAACTGTTTAAAAGAGGGGTTTGACTGGGAAAGTCAAACTTTGTAACACGCGTGTGGGTTCAAACCATCTCCCATTCATGTTTTGCTGCTTTCGCTGAACTGCATTATTATGTTCTAGTCTAATAACAAACTGTACCCTCCATGCATGCCAACAAGGCACAGCTTAGCTGCAGTATAACTATAAGGGGCTGGGATATTGCAACAGTCCTGGGTCAGCTTGGGGCCAAACCCTGAAATGATCCTTTTTATTTAGCCCCTCCCTAATCCAACCACCTTTGCTGCTCTCGTCCACAACTTGTTCACTCCAAAATGTCCTCTTTATTATTCTACCACTGTAAAAGAAATAAATACAGCCTTGAAGGACATCTTGTATTAATCTAAAGGAGATCAGTGTTGACAAAGTGGAACTGTTTAGGCTGCAGTGGCCTTGTACAGCACTTACTGTAGTTTATGCACCCCTCATCCTGCAACAAGTTTATGTGCAGCATTTTTAAACACAAACATACATAATGTCAAAGTAATTGTGATAACTTACAACTGAGCTACTGAAGAGAATAGGCATGTCATGAGCATTTTCCCCTGACTTATCACTCCTTCATACATCATCTGACACAGCCCAAACGACCTTGAACAAATGTCAGTTTGTTCATGTTTTGTAATATAAAACAATCTCCATTTTCTACCATAGTCTACCAATCTTTTCCACCAGTCAAGCAGATTTCCCACAAAACTGGAACTGGCAGCACCAGTTGAACTGCTGCTTGTTTTTCTCTCTAGTTTAGGACCAAAAAATCTCTGAGTGTTGAACTTCCAGAAGACATAAGACTCCAACTACTGCATTTGACTGAATCTTTAGCATTCATCATGATCCACCTTGCACTTACATCCTGAACTTCTTTATACTTGTTATTTATTGTTTGTTTATCTTTTTTATGTCTTTGATTTTAACCACTTTATCTTTTTGATTTCTTGTAAAATGGTTTATATCCTGATTGCATTTTTTATTTCATGTTTTTGATTATTTATGCATTTTGGATTGCCCTTGTGTGTGGAACGTGCTGTTTAATAAAATCTGCCATACCTTGTTTATACTAAATTTCAATGTGACATCAATATTGATGTTAAAACACTCCATCTACTGCTTTAAAAAAGGGAAGGTAATACACCTCATGTGAATAAAGTTCATTCTTCCAGTGTGGAACTGCCTTCCAGGTGTTTGTCCCAACAACATCAGCCGTAAAAAAACAACTAGGGAACATTTCATGGCCCAGCATAAAGTCATTGGAGTCAGGTGAAGATAGAGAAGCCTCCCCATGTGTCTCCACCTCCTGCTGTTCACATCGCATCTCCAATTGATTTCTGGAGGTGCCTCTCTGGCAACTAGCATGAGCGTGTCTAAAGGAGACCTCTGAGCGTGGCATGCAGTCCTGTTACGGGACAGTCATGTGGCCCAGTAAGCCATCTCACCTTCACACACACTCAATCAGCCCGTGACACCAGGAGTTAGTCATAGCCCTGCGATGGCCAGCAGCCAGCTCCTCAACTTTCATCATCAAGCTGTCCTTTAAACACAGGGTGACATTTAGGAAGTAACACTCGGACCATAATTTACCACACATATGCAGAAAATGATTCTATGTCGTACGCTTCCATGCACTCTGCTAGACTGGGTGTAATACATAAATGAAAGAGAGAGATCCCTGCTGCCTTTAATGGAAATATTTAAAAGGGCAAGTACAGCAGGTCCTAGAATAGTGTTTCTGTTTCCAGCACAGGTTGTAGTGCTTGAACAGGGTGGAGGGGAAATGTGCAAGGTGGGAACTTAAAGTTTCAAACAAGCTCTATTAATCAGCTACTGTGTGCTCTTGCAGTGGCACTTTAATGTATGTCAGGAGGATACAACTCATTCCAATTATCAGGGAAGGACTGTAGGGAAGGAATGCGAAACCATCAGCGACAAAGGCGTTCAGGACAGAGGAGACTGTGGGGGATCAAGAAAGAAAGCAAAGCTGGAGAAGAAGAAAGTAGTTAACAGAGATACAGTATCAAGACTGAAATATATATTAAGACTAAAACAAAGACATAAAAAGCACCAAATGGAATAAGAAGAGGCACAAAGCAGAAATACAACAAGTAAAACAAGGACTACACCTAAACAACAAGCACGAGTCATTGATGCAAACCACCCAAGAGTGGATAAATCTGAAAACGCTAACCTCGCGTTTTAGTGTAAAGTTAGCTTTCTCTCTCCTTAATTTTTTTGTGATCCCTCATTTTAAATGTCCATATAGCCTAACACACAATATAGCTGTAAAAATCTGTCTTTATGTTTATTTGTCAGAGGACTTCATGATCATGAAATGATGTGGTTTGATAAATGCCTCAGTGCAGGAATTTCTGTTTACCTGGCTTACAGGTAGCATTTCTGAGCTGCGATCAAATAGCATCATAAGCATGGACCCACATCACTTTCACATGTAAACAATGGTTACTATGAAGAGGTAAGGAGGTGAATCCAAACCAGATTTAATTTGTCCAAAAGGAAAAAGGAAGATGGGATGCAGATGCTAAATGAGTAGTTCCTTCATGGGTTTTCGATGGGACACAAATCTAGGGAAGGGGATCTAGGGGGCCACTGAAAAAAAGAAGCATCACCGACTACAAGAGAGAAATATATCCTGATTTTGAACAGAGCACACAGCTACATTCCTCACCCTTGTTTCACACTTCCCATACACTTCTACCAAAGCAGATCATGGTCACATACATCAGTAGCCCAAGTCTGTAAACCTGTTGCACAAGTGTTCAATATTTAATGCATCTTTGGCTTACATCCAATGTAATCTCTGGCTCTGGGGAAAGCTCTGCGAGTTGCAATCCTCGCCACTCCGACCTTAACCCTCCTTAAACAGAGAGGTCAAATAGTTGGGCAACAGACCAACCTTCAAGGGCATGGACACACACGTGTTCACCAAGCCCACGATGATGTCGTTTGCTTGTTTTGTCGGACCAACAGTCCAAAGCCTAAAGATATTCAACTGTCATATATGACAAAGAAAAGCTGCAAGTTCTCACATTTGAGAAGCTGAAACCAGAGAATAGTTTGTCTTTTAAAATGATTGAAATGATTAAACCATTATCAAAATAGTTGTTAATTTTCTGTCGATCCACCACTCGATTACTAGACTAACCATTGCAGCTCTACATAGGTGTCTGAGAAAAGTCCCACAAGGTATCATTATCATATCTGTGTCTTTTGGAAGCCATAAATAAAAGTCTCCAATTGTCTGCTATGTTGGAGACACACATACTGTCTGCATTAGTCTCCACTTCCCTCTCCCAAAAAAACACCTTAAATGTGTGAAAGAGCCTTCATTACAACCCATCTGTCTGCTTCTGTTGCTCCTTCTGTCTTTTTTCTCCTTCAAACTCTCATCTTCTTCCCACCTCTCTGTCTGTAAGAAGCTATGTGTGAACCACCGAGCACAACCACCTGTCTGTCTGCTGCACATGAGGGAGAAAAAGGTGCAGGACAGGGGAAAGGGAGCTTTTCTCCTCTCTGTCGGCAACACGTGCAGGAAAGAAACAGGCATGGGGCTTTTAATTAAGAGTGCCTCAGGGTGGTTGGGCACTAATACACTAACTAAAGCACTTTTTTGCAAGTCCAGCCAAGATTAAGATGCGGCAAAAGAGCCTGTGAGAAAGGCCACAAAGGCTGGTCGTACTGGTAAGCTCCCAGTTAAATGTAAATGAAGGCTATTAACTAAATAATATTCTGCAAAATCTAAAGCGTCTCTTTTTCTTTGCCCACAATTCACAAAAGTTTATGCTAAGTAGAGAAAGAGAACTAATTTATCTTACTTAAGACACAGGAACTAACCCCTTATTTTTCAAAGAAATTGAAAGTCAGTCGGATGGTAGAGAGGAGCTGAACACCAAGAACAAAGCCCAGGCAACTGGATTGATGTAACAGGGGGGTGTGAGTCAGCCTTAATCTAAACTTGTCATCTCTTCTTATAGCCATTATTGCCTGTGCCTTACTTTATGGTGTTCTTTCTTCTTACGTATTGACAGGATGAAAAAGCCCATGCCATTGACTCCCTGATGAAATCTACTATGTCACCCACTACAATCCAGTAGCAACACCCATCCTTCCAAAGACCCTCCACAAAACTCATTCATTCAGATAGGATGAGCCACCTCTGCAGATATCTGTGAGGACATGGGTATAACCTGCACTTTCAAATTGACACGCTGGGCCCAGTACTCTCCAGTACACTTGACGCTCAACAACAGGAACTGAGTTAATTGAGCAGGTGTCAAACAGCCACATATAACGTCCACATAATTAGTGCCCGTCCATCTTGCAGCCTGTGATTTATATTACCTAGATGGAGATGGCAATGAGTTTGTGAGGAATGCTTCAACTTAACAACCCTCCAGAGGGGGCTCTTACAGCTGTATTTTCACTGGCAGCAAACAAAGCTGTTGCTGTTAAGCCAAGGCTGGCACACACTCTCAATGCTCCAAGGAGTCATTGACTGTGTACGGAGAGGGATTCTTCAGGGGCTATCTCAGAAGAGATGGGATACCTGGACTCAATTAATGAGAACAAAATGGTAGAAGGTGAGAGGTGATCAATCTCATGTGTGGCGGAGCATGAGAAAGCTGCAAGTTGGGGGGGGGGGGTCGTCTCGCTTCTTGGAGAGAATGACTTGGACACTTAAGCGTGAGCAATTCATTAATGATAGTGAGAAGGTCAAGGACTTCTCAGCTGTGGTTTCGTGTTTGAGCAGAGTGACACTGATGTGACAGCAACACCTCAAACTGTACTTCAATGCAACGCAAGGTTCTGGTGATGCTGCACTACGGTTTTCTCATCTTGTTTGGCAATTCAAACATCTCCTCCCCCTCTAATGGTTTTAGGGCACAGCAATCATCCCATCATTAATTAAGAGAGACACTCCTTAAGCGCTCTTGGATAATCTCTTAGGTAATTAGTAGCCCTGGCCCTTTGCCCAGTCACCAAGGTCTCAGGATTTCTTGCTGTGGTAGAGCCAGATCACTTCAAACCTATCAGACCCAGGTTAGCGGGCTGCTGCTACTGCTGCTGCGTTTGGTGGCCACCTGGGTAATAAGTGGCTGCCTTGCCTCGTAACAAGTTGTGTGATCTCAGACAGAGCAGCACAGCAGTTGGCTTACAGTTTAGTGCTCCATACTGCAGCTCAGGTTCACAGGGATGAGCCAGCCAAACTCCGTGACGCTATCTAACAGCTTCGTGAAAACATCAATTAACCCACTCACTCAGCCAGAGCTCTGAAACCCTCCACTCCATTGTGATGCACCGAGTCGCTGTGGTTGGTAGGAAAGCAATCATAATAAAAATTTACAAATTTAGTTTAACTTTATTCTTGGTTCTCTGTCTGATAATTGATTTATCGTTAAGGTAACTCAAATGTGAGAATTTTCATTGTAAATTGATGATCTTTGGGACTGTTGGTTGGACAAAACAAACAATTTGTAGATGTCACCTTGAGCTTTTTTCACTATTGTTTGACATTTTATAGACTAAGAGATTGATCAATTAAGTACAAAGATGTTGTTGACTTGAAGACTGAAGGTTGTCAGTCACGTTCACATAAAATAAAAAGAAGTCTCGGGACTGAGGCAGCAGTGTGCAGGTATTCTGTCATCTTTCAAAGCCTTGTATCGAACAACAAAAATGAGCCTGTACAAGAACATAAGGCGTCTAAATGTTCAGTTCCATCAGTATGTTGATAAGGTAAAAGTTTAACATTTAAATATAGCATTGTTTTTCATTGGAAAGGCAACAATTGTTAGTAAGTGAAGCAATAATATATAAAGGAGGGACCAAATATTCATGAAAATATTGCCCACTACACTTGCACAGGATTACAGCCAAGTTAGAGAATCACAGGTTCACAATCAATATTTAAGCAATAGATGTATTGCTTCAAGTATGAACAAATGGCTTCTTTTAAAACAAATGAAGGCGCAGCTTAAATTCCTCCCTTCCAATAACTCTTGCCATGGAATGAAGGCAACTCTGAGGTAAACAAGACCCTGAGGTCACATCCATAATTAAAGGCTTATTTACTGGGTATGGATCCAATTGATCATGTTCTCCAACCAAAGCAGGCATCCACCAAACATCCCCCTAATCACCCTGGAACTCATCTCAGCAGGAAGTCAAACCTCTCATTACGAAAAGAAACATCAATACTAAGCAGGGGATGGAGGACAGGGGCACTAAACTAACCAACTGGAAGTCAGGACAAGTGAAATTGGCCGTGATCATGTTGCTTTTTAGTTACACTCAAAAAAAAAAAGTCTGATGCTTTAGTCCTTGGCTGACAACAGGAGCGTCACAGAAAGACAGAAAAGGAATGATGTTTTCCAATCTGGGGTTTTTTTACCCCTTAAATATAATTTTATAGGACCTCTGAACTGTGGTTCTGCTGTACGGTTCATTAAGGCCTGCTCATATTTCACCAATCCCCTGTGAGCTGCAAGCTCTGGACAAACTGAACTTTCCACTCAACCAGCCACCAGAGTCCCCCTGACCTTCAAAAACAATATCTCCCTCCCTCACCCATTTAAAATGGCACTGGCAGCTGTGAATATCCCTGCGGGCACTTTCTTAGCTCCTTCCACCATGTTGTAGTGAACTAAGAGCATTAGATGGATGGCGAGGCCTATGGATCATTGAAGCTATGACTCTTTAACTTTTCTTGGTGCAGAGGGGGAAAATATATAGTTATCACATCATAAATATTCAGTTTATCACAGTCAGGTAGGTTACTTTGA
The DNA here is from genome assembly GCA_002120245.1 of Maccullochella peelii. Lineage (NCBI taxonomy): Eukaryota > Metazoa > Chordata > Actinopteri > Centrarchiformes > Percichthyidae > Maccullochella > Maccullochella peelii. The sequence goes on from LKNJ01000033.1 coordinate 23,560, forward strand.
AGATGATAAAAAAATTATTCGACCATTACATTTATGTGCATTCTCAAATATGATCTTAAAGAGTTTTTATTTTAATAAACTACAGTGCCTATAAAAACTATTCACCCCTTGGAAGTTGCCATGTTTTATTGTTTCACAAAACTGAATCAAAGGGGATTTAATGTGGCTTTTTTTGACAGTGATTAACAGAAAAAAATCCCATTTTTTTTCCAGAGGCAAAAAAGCCTCATTAAATCTACTTTGATTCAACATTGTAAGACAATAAACACGAAAAGGGTTTTTATAGGTACTGCACTATATTTACAGTACTATATTTAGACTCTTCTCTCAAGCTCTTCTTCAGAAAGGAAATGAAGGAAAATGTCACCAAGGAACCAAAGACAAAAATCTTTAAATTAACTCTGAAATAAATGTGACAGTTGGGAAGCACTGGATCCATATGCCGCTGACAGTAACCCCTCTGAGGCTCCAAACAGCTATCCATCCATCCTGGGAGAGATGGACGGAAGAGTGATTAATACTCGTTTACTGAGCGAGGAGGCTGTTAACTTATTCCCTTCCTCTCATACCACTCAATATCAATTAGAGAAGCTCTCTGCTCCTGTCAGTGTTAAGGAGGTGGTCTTCTGGAGAGCTGATAATGATCCCTTCCTGCTTTCAGTGGGCAGGAGGCAGGAAATGAAGAGGCTTACTGCAACAAGTTGTAACAGAATTGACCTTTCCACACATTTATCGACATCATGTGCACAGAATGATATGATATGTTTTTTTGTGCAGTTACAAGCTTGTGACAAGTATAACGCATTTGCACTGTAAATATAAACTACTACCACTGATAATTTTGTTGGCTGTAAATTTAAGGATGCAATAACAGACTGGTCACAGCCTGGTGACAGAATTGGTGCACCAATGTCAAAGATCGCAACCAAAAGCCATGATGTATGTTATATGTGTGTCGTTATTACGCGGTGCTGAAACGATAGACATAAAGGTTAACAAGCTCTTGAAATTTCAAAAGGAAATGAATGATGACTGGTTGAAGTTGATGGAGTGTTACCTTGTTCAAGGTAAAAAGGTTAGGTTTCGCTTTATTTATTTAATTGTTACTGTATTTTTTGAAGGCATTTTTATTACAGAGATGACAGGAGATGCAACAAAGGTCCCTGGACTCTAACCAGGGATGTTCATCGTCAGTGTCTTCACCTCTAAGCCACAGGTGTAGGTCATTTTTTTATTCAATAAAACTTAAATTAAAAAATACCTCTCTAGGCCAATCAGTAACAAATATGTCACTTTGATTTGCCCTGAATGATACCACGCTCCTTGTCCCTATGAGTTTTATTCCAAACATGCCAGAACATCGTTGTTAGAGGCATCACTTTCCATGCAGTTGGTAAACAACTGATTACTAGTGTCTGAGATATTCCAGGTGACACCCTCAGGTCATCATTACCCATCAGGTGCTGAAAATGGCAGTTGAATAGTTGTTGAATGCACCATTCCCCTCTAGTTTCGTCAAAAATGTATTTGTAGTGTTTAAGGTGTCATTTATTGCAGTGACCAACAACAATGTGTACAGATGGCCTGAGCCCAAACTTTGCCCTTTGCACCACTTTCCATTTTAATTTAGGAACAATTAAGTGGCACGGCTGTGAAAAAAGAAATTGCTGCAGTCAGGAGCTCTGGGTTGTAAAAACGGCGTCACACTGACCCTGGCTAATGGCTACTCCATTGAAAATCACAGCATGTTACAGGCAGCACAGCAGCAGGCAGTCACACCATCACTCATGTTTGGTGTAAAAAAAACAGGGCTCACTGGACGAGAAGGTGACTACAGTTGAGCGGCAACGGTCGTGACAAGGCCAGAGCCGAGGGCAGGAGGCAGGGCCCCAACACACCAGCCAGCTGCTAACCCTGACATCAAAACACACCACGTCCCCTCACAGGGCAGCACAGGTGACTGCAGGTGCATTCAGGGAGTGGTGAGTAATGGTCAGCAGAGTGTCAGTGTTTCCAAAGAAAACAGACCCTGAGACCCAGGGACACAAAAATAACCAAATTGAGTTGAGTAGATAAATGTGGTATATTTAAAAGAAGTGATACTCCACCCAGAATACAACCATTTTTAGTGAAAAGGCAGCTACAAATCTTTTCCAGCCACCTCTCCAGCCTGAAGGGGACGCATGTTTGATGCCACCAAAGCAGATCTAGAGTGGAGTTTTACTTTAAGCTTGGTATTTCTAAAATGGAAGCAATAAAATACCTGCAAACACACCTTTGACTGTCTAACATTTGATTTAAAGGCACAGTTTGTGATCCACATGTAACCATGTACTGCAGCCACTTGCTGCAGAGCGTTACAGTGCGTTTGAGAGCAGAACACCACGTTACATCACACCAAACACCTCGTAGCTGTCTTAACAGCAATATCTCTTGTCCTCCAGTAGCAGCTCTTCCAAACACTGCAGCAAAAAATCTATAACTCAAGCTTTACACGCTAGGAAATGTACAGTACATGGGTTTCTGCACTAAAAAAAACAAAACATGCACAGCTAGAGAGAGAAAAATCAAAGGAACAAGGCCAGTGGCCAAGATTAATGACCTAACAGAAAACCTACTGGACAATGGTGGCCATGTTTTCTTCGCATTTTTAGACCATGACAAAGACATCTAAGGACTGATAATCAAGTACTCTGATTTTGTCGATCACCCCCATCTATGATTACATTGTGCGCACTAACGTAGTTGCTTATGATCTGGGAACCCTCATCCATCGCCACAGCAGAGCCCGACGGGTCAACAAACACGAGCAGTCACCTGATCCAACAACAACAAAACTACATGCAACTACGTGCACACAACTACGGTGAGCACAGTAGGTCAAAGTTGAAGCACAAAGTCTGTCTGTAGACTCTGATGAATGTTTACATACATTTTTTTGGTAGTAATTGTTCAGTTCGCCTTCGTTTCCTCTTCCATAGAAAGTTTGGCTAACCTGGGGGTTTGTTTAAAACCTGTCTGATCATCTGACTGCTCTTCATTCATGCCCTGACCTCTGACCTCTTTTTACCAGATCAATTACAGATCAATTAACTCTGTGTATCCAATGTTATTATTATCAATAGGAGTTAGGGCTGCATCTAACGATTATATTTGTTATCAATTAATCTGCCAGTTAATTTCTCGATTAATCGTTTGGTCTATAAAAGATTAGAAAACTGTGAAAAATGCCAATCACAATATGTGATGACCTCATCTAATGTCTTGGTTTGTCCGACCAAAAGCCAAAGCCCAAAAGTATTTCATTTATCATCATGTAAGACCAAAAAAAGTGGCAAATTTTCACATTTCAGAACGTGAAACAATAAAATCTTTGAATTAGATTTTTTTCTGTTGATCGACTAATCGTTGCAGCTCTATTAGGAATGATGTTGTAATAAATAGGAATATCTCTCCGATAGAACTGTATTCACATTTGGTAGATCATTAGTGCTGCACATCACCAAAATGTCTTTCTAGGTTTACAGTGAAGTGTGTTCTCATGGACAAGCTTAGGATCCGGCAGCAAATCTGATCTGACAACTCAAAGGTCTTAACTGTTCACATAAATCTATTGTGTATATTTTGTGGCTCTCTATACATTTCCAATATGAAAAACATTAAATGAGAAATAATTTCACTATGCTGACAAAAGATATACCAATATAGACCTAGTCCTGTGTTCACAGTATGTTGCACACAGCACGACAAAAGGAAAGTTTGTATGAATTCTGCTGCTGGGTGAGAATGTTTTTGAGGGAAATTTCCATCTGAAATTTATAAATTTTATTTTAAAATCCAAATCTAATTTTATTGGCTGTTGGATTGAGTGTCTTTTTCCTCATGTTATCTCTCAGATACATGGAGGAAACACAGAGCCTTGACCGGAGCCATTTTGAATCATTAGCCGGTGTTGTAAAGAGTCCTGCAAAAGCGACAACACCAATCAAACACATACAGTATCATGCCAGGGGAGGGTGAAGACAGATGAAGAAGAGTGAAAGGTGCAGCTAAAACGCCTCTGTTATTTAGCCAGCCAGACAGTGGACAGTGTGTGGATGCTGCTGTGTTTGTGTGTTGTTTAATGCGAGCAAGCACGCGGCTGTGCGGGGGTGGCGGGAGCGCCATGATTCAGTGGTGTTGTGATTTTAACAGCGGGCCCAGAATGGGCGGTTTATTTTCGCCCGTCGCCCTGTGAGTGACGGTCCAATCAAGCTTGGGACGGGCTGTCAGGCCTGTCAGGCTGAGGAATGAGAGGAGATGGGAATCAAAGACACAGAGCAGGACCGAACCATGATGGACGGACCTGAGCACAGCAGCCACACGGGCGAGGGCAGGAGGGGAGACACAGAGAAAATAATGGAAATATATGTTGGTAGAAAAAGAAGAGAGGGCTAAAAGAAACGGAACGGAATTAGACAAAGGGAGAACGGTGAAATGTAAAGAAAAATCAAAAAAGTCAAAATCTTTGAAGTCTGAAATCTTCAACATATCCGTAAACGGAATAATTACTGTTTTAGTAATTAGTTTAGGATTAGTTTATGCTTACCAATCCAGCGCATGACTGAGGTGAGAATCTGCAGATATTTCGTCTTCTGGGCGTTGAAGAAGGTGAAAGGCCCCAACATGACAGTGAACACGCTCTGAGGAAGGGACAGACAGGAAGAGTTGATTACTCTAACTGTTGCATAAAACAAAAATTAATATTCTTACTTGCTTGAGGTGAGGCAAACAAAGACAGCTTAAAATTTAATTATCACAGAAAGGGATGACAGGAACCAAACTCACGCTCCTGTAAAAGCAGGTGTTGAGTGAGGACTTTCCTTTACTATCCAATTATAAGAGCAGGCAAATACTGAGAAACCAAGGCGATAGCTGTAAAATGTCACACACCATGAATGATGCGGTAAATGTCAGAGCTTGTCAGTGAGTAAATTTAATTTAGAGGGGATAAATATTATGAACCTCTGTACAATCCTACCTTTGAGATATTTCAGTGTTTTGATCGATTGTTTCTGTGTAAGACATGTATTTATTCAAGGTAATGGTCGATCTTGAGGCTGTATTTTGGTGTGTTACATGACTTTAATTAGTGTTGACACAGTACAGCTGATAATCAGGTCGTTGTTTGACAGAAAATTACTTGACATTAAAGTTTTAATGATCAACTTATTATGCAAGTTGCTTATTGTGCAAACATTTGCTGGTTTCAGCTTCTTAAATGTGAGAATTTGCTGCTTTTCTTTGTATCTTTGGATTTCGGACAAAACAAGTTATTAGAAGACTTCACCTTGGGCTCCGGGAAATTGTGATGGGCATTTTTTACTAAATTGGTGAGACACCCTCCTTGCATTATCCCACATTTGTGTGTTTGCTTGACTCCTGTTAATTTTAGCTTGCAGCTCAGTTGTAATACTTGCCAGTGGAGACGTATCGTTCTCCCAAGTGCTGTCAAAATCCCATCAGCTCTCTCAAAGACAGGTGAGCAGATAAACTGGTGAACCAATCCATAGTCCACCAAAAATTTCAAATCCTCTCAGGCCACACGACTCTGATTGCCTATCTGATACTTTTCTTTATCTAGAGCTGCAATCAGAGGCAGTGGCTCAGCTACTGTAGCTCCAATTCCATCAGTTCCCCTCACTCCTCCTCCTTCACGCCTGCAAACTTATTCCCTTCATCCATTTCTTCCCTCTACTCCCATTCTCTGACGCTCTCAGGTCTGACTGCACAGTTTGAATGGCATGTGATCTCAGAGGCAGTCACTTGCGTGCCATTTCATTTGAAGAGCAGCCTGCAGACACACACCTACATACACACCTCTGAGAGGACACAGAGTAAGACTTCGGTTTGGTGTTGGACACGTAGAAAAAAAAGCAGAGAGTGGACATAAAGACTCAAACTATCTTTTTGTTTTGGGCGTCCAGAGTGACTTCCCTAGTTAATCTAGCTAGAAAAAATCTTTTAACAATGCAAAAAACTATTTTAACAACTATAAAAGAACAAGCATAACATTTGGAATAAAAATCAAGCTTGTTTCTGTAATAGGCTTCAGCAACTTGGCACTTTGAGAAGCCTTTGAGGCACTTTTAATCATCAATCAAAAAACAGGAATATATAAGACACGGTCTAGAAAACAGACCTTTAAATCTACTGAACCTGGGCTCACAAGATGTTATTCTCTGCCACTGTTTTTTCAAGCTATGCTAGCGGCAACGCTGGCCTCTCGGTTCACCACTTGGGTCCAGACTGAAATATCTCGACAACTGTATTGGAAAAGGAGGCTGCACTTCAACAATGGGATTCTCAGTGGAGTGCTAGACCCAAAATCCAATATTCCAAAATGTTTATGAAAAGGTAGCGCATCTCAAATTTCTAGGTCAAAGAGGACAAAGTACTCACATTTCACCTGTTTACTTGGCTCACATCACAGTAGAAAAATGCTTACAAGTTTTTGCACAGAGCCTTCATCAGAGCGTTTGATCTCGACAACTATTGGATGAATTGCCATGACATTTTCTACAGACATTCATGTCTCCCATGTAATAACTTTGGTGATCCCTTAACTTTTTATTTAGCGCCATCATCAGGTCAAAATTTCAATTTGACCAACCTGCAAATCTAATGATATTCCCATCAGCCTCAGCTGTACTTTGTGGTTAGTGCTAATTAGCAAATGCTAACATGCAAAACTAAAATGGCGAACATGGTAAACATGAAACCCTCTAAACATCAGCATGTTAGCATCATCACTATGATATATTGTTTTATATATTTAGTATTTCAGATATGTTCCTTAGTAAAGATCAGTCAGGAATCAAAGGGTTTGCTGAACCAAACCATCCACGACTTCCGAAACCTTGACCGAGAATGGTCTGACCAAGATATATCAGGTGTATGATAATATCATACTAATATTTTAAGCACATAAACTTTGACTAAACATTAATGCAAGTTGTTTGTACATAAGCAGACGTATGATTCTAAACTAAAGTCCAGGGAGCAGAGATCGTGGGAGCACTTTTGGACACTTTTAATTAGGAAGGTAAGTGGTGGTGCAAAACGATGATTTATCTGTATCTGAAAGTACCCTACAGAGTGTTTGCTATGTTTGAACTAATGAATGAGGGAACGAGGGAGCGATTTCGGACACAGCTAGAGTCAGCTATTATTTTCAGGTGTACAGATGGACAGCTGGGGTATCTGTGGGTGGGAGAGGAATAAAATAATAGCCTTTAATTCTGCTGAATAATGATGATGCCTACGTCTATATATTAAAGTATTACCAGCTGTCTTCTTGGCAAAGTGCAGCCTAAGCTCGAGCCAAGCCAAAACATAAATCTGCAACACCTATTGGAGGTAATGAATGAACCATTATGAAGAGAGATGTGTCTGAAGACAAAAGTGAAATTAATGGCAGCTGGCTGACAGACAGTAGTGTTTTAGCCCTGAATGTTTCAGCACGGTCGGCTCTTTCCCAGCACCTTTGTTTTCTGTCTACAAGATCAACCTGGGTCGAAGTTTAGATATATTTAAGTTTGAAATATATATTTAATGCTTAATGAAAGTGGCTTATTGAGTACCTGATGTAATGACATCTCTGCTGAAGTAGGTACTCTTGATATAGACCTTTGTGTACATTAATAGGCAGAAAGTTGACCAAACATGTGTAACATACTAAGCTCCAATATTATCTATTGTATGTTTTTAGCATTATATACTGACTTTTTGGCGAAAGGGTAAACATAATCTTTCCTTTATCGTCAAAAGGGTTGGGTGTCCTTTGACAGTTTTCTTTACCTGTGCCAATACGATGGCTGAATTTCTGTGAAACACTAAACTCACAAACGCACACATGGCCAGTGCGTCCGTTGCCAACTTGCTTCCCTTTCTGTCTGAATACACCTTCAGACCCTCAGTTCGGATAAGAAGAAACTTCATTGGTCAACAAGTCCTAATAGTCTATTTCTAAAGCTCTGAGCCCTGAGGGTCGTATGTGGGCACATGGCTGATGAATTTCTCAACAGTTTTTGGACCACTTGTGAATCAAGACTGCACCTCCAATTGCTTACAACCTCCCACTAAACCCCATACTAAACAATGGCCTGAGGACACTGGACTGCTCAACTGTATCTCAACAACAAGAAGACAACAACACTCTAATATAAATAACTGCGACACCTTCTTTATAGAGAAAACTACATTTGCACCACTTAGATCACCAACAAAGACAATAATGTGGCTACTGGGGGTGTGCTTTGTATTTCTGGCCCCATTTTGCTTTTTGGTGGTGTATTTCTGTTATTTTGGTAGATAAGTGACCAAACATTTCAGATCACGTCCAGCTGTTTTTAACATCACCAGGAAGTGTCTCTCAAAATCAAAAGAGCTGGTGTTGCTTTGCACAGAATACAGGAGAAAAATCAATCACAGAAAATGTAAGGGAAAGATTTATTTCTCTACAGAAGCCTGAATAGGTCAGTCTGCATGCAGCCACGAGTCAAGTTGTGTTTTGAGAAATGGTAACCCAAACAGGAGTAGATTCAACAGGTTTTACACAAAAAAGAAAATTACTACATTTATCTTATGGTAACTCTTAAAATGTCACAGATGAATGCTGGTTAATGATGGCTAACACAGCAACTATCCAGGACAACTCTTACATGATTTCTCTCTTTCATTTTGTCCAATTAACTTTATCTTTCAAATACCACTACTGACCACCATCAACAAAGCATACCTTTGTTTTGTCACTAATTCTACATACTACTATACACTAAATATTAGATATATTACACTAAGAAGTATGTACTCCCAGATCAGAGACAGGAAAGGCTTGGTCCTATGAAAAAGGGTTCTTGAGTTTGGTTGAATTTAGATCACAAAGGCACTTGAGCTGCACAGGAAAGAGAAGGCGGCACAGAAAATGGCAGGGTTTTAGAGAGGGAGCACGGGAATGGAAAAGAAGTAGAGGATGTGTGAGTGGGCGAGTGTGAAGGCTTCAGATGCCATGTGCTGTAGGGTGACTCAGACCCAGAGAGTTGGCATGACCATACCAGAGCAGAGAGACAGACTGGTAGGGTCACTAGAGGCACGGCCAGCAGGAGATCACACTTCACCATTCCACCTTAAAAAAAAAGCAGTGATATTGTGCACTTTCAGTATTCAGGGGCGGCTGTGGCTCAGGAGCGGGTTGTCCATCGATCCTGGGGTTGGCGGTTCGATCCTGTCCTAGGAAGTGTCCTTGGGCAATACACTGAACCCTAAGTTGCTCCCGATGGAGGCCAGCACCTTGCATGGCAGCTTCGTTGCCATCGGTGTGTGAATGGGTGTGTGAATGAGACCAATCTGTAAAAGCGCTTTGGGAACCGTTAAGGCTGAAAAGCTCTATATAAGTGAAGTCCATTTACCATTTCAGTATGATCTGGCTGTGAGGGATGAAGCAGGAAGCTGGAAAGCTACGTAAACTTCATGATGCATACAATCAAACAGTGGCCTTTATTTGAAATAGCCTTATACTAGAGAAAGTCCTTTGTTTCCCTGTTTTAGAAGTAAATATTATCTTATTTTCTAGTTTTCTGATCTGCTCCTGTTTTAATTTGCTGTTAATGTAAACTCAACACTTCTTGCATGTGTGCATGTTGTCTTGATAAATTCAGGAAAATGTACATTTTCACAGCACTGATTTCATCAACAGTATCTGGAAAAAAATCCTAACGATTGGAATAATTATTGTCATTGTGAAGACTATCAATAAAACTCTTTTCGGCACAGATGTTTCAAATTAAAAGCCTAAAAGCGACTCCAAAAGGCATAATCCCTCCGTTTCCTTGTAGGCTTTTAATGAAAATGAAGTGAAACACTGCTGTGTTGAGTTCCGATCTTTGTCATTATTTGAAAACCAGCGTTTATCTCAGAATTTAGAGCATGTATCCTCACAAAGTGGTGTGCTTGAGTACAGTAAGGTAGATCTTAGGACCCGACACGTTTGCATGTGCACCCACAGTCAGCTAATAAGAATAAATGTTTTGTGTCAGGTCATCTCCTTCTCTGGTCTTTTCCAGCTACCATAATGGATGACCATAAAAAGGGTCACCGTTGATGGCGCTCTATGACCAACAGTCTTGTGATTATTTGGCATAAAAACATACTGTCTGGCGAAGTGGCACATAATGTTGGTGCTGAGAGCTTTACATGATTTCTGTTATACATGCTGCTGTAAAACAGAGGCAATGTGTTTTGCACTTCAGACTCCCTGATGTGTGAAATGATTGAACACATTCACAGATCTTCATGTGCAAAATATTAAAAAAAATGAAGCTGCAGACAGATATACAGTATATGTAAACCTTCAGAAAGGAATACTTCTGCTAGTTGAAAATATCATTTAAAAAAAAAACTATAATCACCATTCAGCTAACTCTATGAATGATGGTGTCATATTTCTAACAATACTAATTACATTAACATCACACAGTACAAGCTTAGAGCCAGTATCCATGGTCTGCCTCAGCTGGGAATATGCAGCAGTGCCAGCTAGAGAAATATAACTGCCAGACAACAGAACAAGAGATGAATATAACTAGAATTTCATAACATGGACAGATTGAATGACACTTGGTTCCAATGCATTTATTCATTTAATACTTTGTTCAGGCTGTTCTAGCAATTTCATCTCACTCCTGCTCGCAAGGCCGACATACAGATTCCTGTCTGCATTTTTGCATCCTCGCCACAGAAACCGCTTACGTTTCATGCTCACTTTAATAAATGTCTCAATAAACAAAAACAAATTCTGTCAGGAGAAAAGTGGCATGAATCAATTTTGGCTAGATCCTCCACCCCATTCCTTCCTCTTCGGGAAGCTGATGGGTTTTGCTCCTCTGGAGCAGCACACTCATCAACTATGAGTATTTCACTTTTGACAACAAAGACATTCTTAAAAATCGGCCATTTCTCCTCAGTATGAGACAACACTTTCAGCAACAGCCACCTGGCTGGCTCCAATCACACACTTCAGTGAAACACAATAAACAGTGAATCTGAGATGAGAAACTGCAAAGGTGACCAAGGCAATGATGGATGCAAACATTAAGATCTGTCCTATTACCTCTCTTTAGAGGGTACAGGCTGAAGGTGCATCAGCAAATACTGAGGAAAAAAGATTGTTGCATATAAGGTCGTAGCCATTCAGCGCTTTGCAGAAAGCATGAGAGATTTACCATATTTACAATAAATTATCATTGTACTTTTGATAATTTGTGGTGATTTTAACTCAAATTTCAGGACGTGCATTTAAACTCTTATATAATATGGGTCCAATGAAATGTACAAAAAGACAACAAACATTTGATGGTCTAATTAGGATTCCTGAAATGGACTTTCTTTCTAGTTCTCAAGTTGAAGCTAAAGTTTGTTTTACCCCAAGTCTATCCACTGATGTTAAAAGGAATAAATGAAACTTCACTGGCCAGACAAAGAAGCTACAATCTGAAAGACAACCTGAAAGATGGTCCTTTTTCAGGTAACAAATCTTTTCAGTTGTTAACTCCAGTCAATCAGACAGAAACACTTACAGTACAGTTGATACTCCAATAACTGCCATCTCTTGGGGCCTTCTTTTTACAGGCCTGACAACATGTGTTTCTTTGTCATTCAAACCCCCAATAACACCTCTGTTGCCATACCAAGGTCTCATTACAGACCATGACCCAAGTCGTGATGAGGCTCAGAGGACAGGATCTTTTTCCTGTTCTCTAAACCTAATTCTCCAATTTCAATCTCTCCACATTGCAGCAAACAACATCTCCAAGCAGCCAGGGTTAGTCAGTTATGGTCCAGACCTACTACTGAGTGTGGACGACAGATTGGATTGATGTTGAACTCTGCAGCTTCCAGGTGTGAATATGGAGGTACAACAACAAAGGTAACAAAACAGGGGGGTCCTGGTGGCCCAGGGGTTTTGGACATAATCTCAACGACTCTAGTTTGAGTCCGGCTGGGGACTTTTGTTGCATGTCATCCCCAATCTCTCTCCCTTCATTTCCTGTCAGCTCTCTACTGTCCTCTGTCTTACAAAGGGAAAAGTAGTTTAAAAAACTAACAAAAAATAACATCACTTTTCTACAACTTTTCCACCGCTCTCTGTGACGCTGCAAAGTTATTATTTGGGAGTAAGAGATTAATGGGGCTTAGATATGGTGAATGATCTCAATAATGGTAAAAACCTGTCACCAAATGGCAACCCTGGCTGTAGCTGTCAATCACTTCCAAAGTCTATAAAAAACAGTGTTTTGGATTTGTGCGGTTGAGAGAGTGCAGAGAGGCATTTAATTAGCATTAGTTTGCGTCACTCAGAGCTCACCAGCCAATCCACTGGTCTCATTAATCACCACAGATGTGAGCATTTCTCCTGAGCAACGTGTTGCGTAGGCTCTTCATCCATCACAGTTGGGCTACAGAAGTCAACCCGACCGGCCCACCCCATTTAAGTAATTAATCTACATATTTTTCTGTTCTTTTCTTTAGGGTCGGCCAAATACTGTGATGGCACAGATGTCCTCAAGCTCTTGGACGTCACTGTAGTGGACTTTATATCCAAGAGAGCCATATGACCGCTTGGTTCATGACTGCCAAACTGTCAGGCATTGGACAATAGCAAACTCACTGTTCAGTTTGGTAAATGATTTTTGGCTGATGTTTCGTCACACGCAAAGAGGTTTAACGGTGAAATACCCAAAGGACGAGCACAGATCACGCTAGGAAGGTCCAGCAATGAAAATTGTAAGTGCCCTGGTGGTTCCATGCGGTGGTCCAGCCTGGACGCTGATAATCCGCCCACAATCAAACAGAGAAAGAGGGATTATGATTCCCAATCCCTACAGTCCCAAGATCCCCAGCCATTTGTGTCTGATGTTAATCTTTATTCCAAACAGATTTCAAACAGAAACTAGTGGTACTGCAGGTCATCATTCATTCACTTTTTCTTCATTATTGGAGATTAGTGATTTTTGATCATTGCCATTGTGTCAGCTTTAGAAAGAAAATGAATATAAAACTTTTAAGTAATTATTCTGCTGATTAAGGAAAGCAAAGGGAAGTTGGATGTAAAAAAGGGTAAAGTTCATGTTGATATATGAGGGTTTCTCCCAGGATAAACCAACTTTAACTTGATGCAGACCGCGTTGGATTGTGTGTCCAGCTGGTGTTAATCAAACTAAATTTAAGGTCCCCTGTTTATGACTGATAGTCGTTTCCTCTATATTTCCCAACTAAAGTCAGATGTTTTTTTTCTCCTCAGACATTGCTGCCCTGATTAATGGATGCAAAGTGAACGTGCTATGTGATTAATCAATCACTGTCTCCTGTTGAGCTAATTCAGACAGATGCATCTCATCTCATTATCATGGATAGATGACAATATCCTCAATCATAAATACGTGGCCTTGTCTTTGTGCACCTCAACTCATACTATATTTCTTAAATGTAGTATGCTGTTAGGGGAGGCCCTTTTTACCTAGACTGCGAAAAGAAACCTCATGACAATGTTTTTGGTTACATGAAAACATTTTGCATGATGTACAGTAACACCACCTCTTTTGGTAAATACTAAAACTGACATAAATGCCAGATGTACAGAAACATATGTAGTTGCAATGCAGACAACTCTACACAAATTGAAACACAGATCTGGGCTGCTTCCTCAGCAGCAGCTGCAAAAACTGCAATAATTCAAAACCTCTTCAACTGCATGCATCATTTAATTTTAATTAAGACCTTGAGTTGAGACCTTGAATGTGTAAAATATAGAGTCACGCAATCTAATACTTTTTTCAACCTACACACAGTTTGACAGAAATTAAGACATTGTTCACGTTCGCAGTGCAAATTATCCACAATTTGATTTTCTTTTCATTAGGACTGGTTAAAATGAATAAGCAGAGAGAAATTAACCAAGTACTGAATACACATTTATATGGCTCACAGCCCTACAATATTGTCTATATACAGTGTGTGGGTTCATGCCAAAGTCAGGAATCAAAGCCTAAAAAAAGACAGATTATTTAGATTTCCAGACAATATTTCATCTTAATGATGCAGAACGAAATGAAACTCTCTGTGACCGCATGATGCTAAGAAAAACACCACTTCAACTACATCAGACACACAATGGAATATTGGATATTATGGGGCAATTCATTGCCTTGGTGGTGACATTTATGATAAAAGACGTGAGGGTAGCCTGACCATGGCGGTATGGAATAGAAATGGCATAAAATAGGCCATAAAAGCCCAGGAGTTACATACAAACCCTTATGATAGCAATAACAAGTCCACTGATTCACTGAACACGCAGGCAGCAGGTAGGAAGGGGAAGTAAGACAAACATGATTGGGGGAGGGCAGAGACGCTGCCTGGGAGGCAACACTACGCATTTACAACCATATTGGATCTAGACGTTTGTCAGGATGAGAGAGAGTCTGTCTTCAGCATCATTAATCACCAGCGAACATCTCCATCAAGCAGACATAATTAACGTAAATAAATAAATAAATAAATGAATGGATGAATAAAATGATTTGACTAGTCATATTTTAAGAACCAATTAAGATATATGGTTCAATCCTGCTTTAGATTTCCTTTATCAGGACAAAATTAATTATTGTTTGTTAACCTTTGTAAGAATGCCAACATTTTAAGCAGCATCCAAGTTATTATGTTTGCAAAGCGACAGTATACTGTAATTAATAGCAATTAATAACAATATGAGAGCGTAGAGCCGAAATGATCACTCAATGAGGCGGTAAGTCAACTGACAAAACATCTGCCACATATTCTCTACACGTACATCGTTGTAAATTGATTATCTTTAGGTTTCACACTGCTGTTCTGACAAAAACAGCATTTTGAAGAAGTCACCTTGGGCTCTGAGATTATGATGGGTATTTTTCACTATTTAAAAAACAAAAAACAAAAAGATTGACAGATCAATCAACAATGAAAATAATTGTTAGTTGCCACAGACAGAGACTTGTGCATTAAAAAACAAGAACAAACTATTTGAGTCCATTTAATGAGGACGAGTTAATTTGTTGGTGTAGCTGGTGAAAGAATCCAGACGTTGTGTGTCTTCTACACAATAAACAGTGAGAATGATGCTAAAGCATAACATATAAATATAATATAAAGGATGACAGAAGTCTAGGAAATGTAAGTTCAAATTACAGCAGATTCAGGAAAAAAACAAACTCACTCACGACACAGTGCCGCCATGTCTGTGAACATGGCCAGATTTGGGTTTCTGGGTTATGACCATCCACAGTGCAGGAAAGTCAACAGCAGGAATGGAGGACACAGAGAAGAAACAGTTGATCTACATTTTCAGCAAAACTCTTTAAAAACACAGTGGGAAACTGTTTGGGTTTTTTTCTTCCTGCAAATTGGCTGCATGTGCTGCGTTTCTCTTTAGTGTCTGAAGGTTTTACAAATCAGCCTCCGTCCAGGTGCCATTTCAAATTCTTGACAGTGCATCAAAATGAGTGACAAGTGGCTTTTTGCTGAATATAGAAAACTGTAGATCTAAATCAGTTCAACCTTTGCAGGACACTGTACATCCCTAAAGCAGACGAGTAGAAGACACTTTCTTAAAATTTTGTTATAAATATCATTAACGAATGACAGATTTAGGGTCAATTTTATGTTAATTTCTCTGAGTGTGTACGTGCATATTTTTGTGTTTTATGAGACAGACATAAATACTGTATAACTGAGGGCTTATCTGTTGCCAACAGAAGCTTCTCCATCCATCTCTTATGTGACCGTCTCTGTCAGCTCTGGACACTGCTCCCACCCCTCTGGGTCTTTGGGTCACCATCAAGCTACACGAATTCAACTTACACAAATACATGCACGCACACACACACACACACATATATATATAGATGAATAAATAATGCTGCCTCTCTCTGAACATGCCTTGCATCCAAAGCAGACTTCAGGAAACCAGTGAGCCAGGCTGTGGATGGACTGTCAGGCCAAGAGGAAGATGCTTCAATTCACTGGAGGTCCTTCAGCCAGTTTGTTCAAGGAGTCTTGGTCTGACGTTATTTTGTACAATCACCCAATAACCAAGCGCATAAAATATATTGCTCCTCTTTCGATAATTGGTCAAATAAGACGGTGCAGTGAAGGATGCTGTTCATTCCTACGACAGGTTTAAAAGGCAAAGTGGAACAGCTAAAAATGAGGCAGTCAGTTATCATTTTTGCAACAAAAGTGACCCAAGTGATTTTTACTATTTTTCACCTTCTGCAGTCAGAAAGAATGAAAGTAAGCACAAGTAAGCCTTACTGATCATGTCACGCAGCGGGTATCAAACCTTGAAAAAGTCTTGGAATTAGTACTGAAATGCAGGTATTGTATTGGCAAATAATATAACATCATTTAACACCAGATACACAACCTCGACTGGACTACACAGCACAGCATAAAGCCTAAGAGAAATCGTTATGATTTTGTGGGTTTTGCTACGAGCAAATATCTCCTGCTACAGTGTCTCTCCTCCTCAGGAAATGTCTTGTTAATGTTATGTTTACCTTGCTGAGACTCTGGCTCGTAGAGGTCTGGATACTGTTATACGTTGACAAGTGCTGCTTTTTCAACCCGTGTCAACAATGGGAAAACAGGACCACTGCTGTCATCTGTCAGAACGCCTTGTCCATCTGTGCTGATGCATGTCTCGCTGCCACTGGTGTGTGGGCTTACCAAGATAATAATAGGAGTGTCTGTTAAGGCACATGTTGTATGCTGCCAGTGTGTTTTGGCCTTGAGTGTAAGTGAGTAAATATAAGTGAGTCGCACATTCACTCACTCACAGTTGGTGTTTCTCCTCATAGAAGCCAGTAGGAGGCTAGACAATGTCTCATTTATTCAGGATCGAGGATCATTCACTCACTTTGTCAGTAATGCATCCAGCAAGGCCCTGTGTGACATCGTTAGATACTCTGATCACACCTGGACTTGGTAAGAGCTACTAAATGTAGCACTTAAAGATGAATAAATCACATTACTATGATTATCATCACGATCACTGTCCAATATCTGTGCACATATTGGTTGTTATTGCCATTTGAAAAATATGTTTTCGCTCTTCTCCCTGACTGGCTTCGACTCCTACTGTGTCATATGGTTCGTTGATCCGATTGGTTGAAGTTAGGATGTGATAGACAGATGGTTCATCCAATCACCTGTCAAGTATTTTTTGAAAGTGCCTGCCCTTTTCCAAACAGTTTCCAAGGACAACTTCTCAGATGGTTCTGTGTAACAAACCATCTAGCGCGTCAGGTAAATTAGTTCCTCTTTTCCTACAAAACAAACACAAGCACAGCTATACAACAGAGCATAAAGTAAATGTGATTTCAACACCAACAATGCTACTTGCATTAAAATTTTTGCTACCTTGAAAAACAGCAGCAGTCAGGCTAGATATTAGAGGCTGCAATTCTACCCTGGATACAATCTATCCATAATTGATCTAATATGCAAAGAAAACCAGTAACAAAAACAGACTACAGAAGACCAGATTTGAAAAATCACATAAAAACATCTATAGACAAACTCTGAAAGCACCTCTCATCTCATTTGCAGTTGGTGAAAACGAACCACATCCAACGCAGCAGCCTATACTGTTAATTAGGTATGTGGCCCTGGAGACCGCCATGTCTCCATACGATTAAAGATAGGACTCTAATGAGGGGAAGGAAGACAACTCAGACAAAAAGAGAGGTGAAGGAGGGATAAAGTGATGGCGGAGATGCAAGGAGAATGTATCATCGTGTTTCCTGCGACAAAGTGAAGGACAGCTCAGAATATTTTAAACTCTGAATAAAGATACATCACTACATGAAGTTAAGGATAAAAGAAAGGCTGCCAGGTTTTGGGGTTAAATTGTTGATAGGGCCACTATGCTAAACATGTGCAGTAAAATGAACTATGTGACATTCAACTTTAGACTCTACAACCAACCTGACGGAAAAACTACAGAGTACAGACATCTTTATTTCAACTGCAATGTCACTAAATCGCACCAATCTCATTACTGTCAACCAAAGACTGTTGCAATAGTTAGCTTGTAAATGTACTTACCGGAGAAAATGAACAGCCGACTCCACAGCCGAGTGTCTTTTAGTACAACCGAACGCCTCTATCCTGATTGACAGGTCGCTGTGGTAGTGACTTGTCAATCACAATGTAGCCACGCTCTAAAGCATACCCTGCTTTATCGTCTATTTTACTCTAAACGGGACCATCATTTACAAAATGACCATCGTGCTGTACTGAAGAAGACTTGAAACTAGCGATTGAACCATAAACTCATTAGCAAAATGTTTACTAAGGTAATAACTCAAGTGAGAAGTGGGGTCATTTTCTCATAGACTTATATACAATCAGTGGAGTCGCCCCCTGCTGGCCATTAGAAGGAATGTGGGTTTAAGGCACTTCCGGCATTGGCTTCACTTTTCAGACCCGGAGGTTGGTGCTTGATATAAACTCATAATCACTGCATTGCTTAATAATGTGGCTATACTTTTAGCCCCCGACTCAACAAAAACCTGTTGCAGCTATATTTAAAAACATGTATTCACATACATATGAATATATGTATAAAGGAAAGAACAGTCACTTGTCAAAGCAAATACTGATGAGCTTCCACTTGCTGCCGACTTTATGACTTTGAACAAGCTGCTGTTTCCAAGACAGTCACCTAATTAAAACTCGTAATGCGCCGTTTGCTCCTCAAAAAGGAAACCATTACACACCTACCCAGGTAAAAAATAACAAGCACACAGTGAAGATTTATGACAGGCTTAGGACATATCTGGGGAGGAAATGAGAAATGATCATTTGCCTGTGGTTTAATAGGACGGTGGCTATTTCACTCCGTCCATCATCCCAAGGGAGGAGGAAGAAGAGGAGGCATTATAGTGCATTATAGTACAGGACACTTTGTTCCAAAATTACGCTGATGATAGAGCTTTTGAAAAAATAAAAATCAATTAAGAGGACGTTTTGTGAATATGCTATATGTCAAGATGTAATTGAAAAAGATTGGATATTTTTTTCCCACTTTCGGAAAGGGCACAACAGGTCAGTGGACAGCACTTAAACAGCTGCTTCCTAAGGGGCGACTGCAGAGCACCATGACCTAACAACCCAATCAATTCAGAAAGACACTTGAGGTGGACCGCTGTGTCAACCTACAGCATACAAACCCACAAACATGCAGCCCGACACGTAATGAGCTAAAGGTTTCACTGGGTCTCAATGTGGACGGTGATTGTTAACCTGTCTGCATTGCAAACGTGGCCATGAACTGCTGTACATTTCGTGGAAATCACATTAATTTGCCTTCAGCGGGTACATCACTCTGAAGCGTCCTTGTACCAGATAACCAGCTTCACACTCCTTGCATTCGGCATGTAGATTTGTCTCCCCTCTGTGCTCTCCCTCATTCAAAAATGAACGAAAAAAAATCACAATAGAAGGCACAAATGAAGAACATTTACTTTATCTTACCTTCCAATGAGAGATGCTCACAAACAACTGTGTCACATGAAAACAAAATCACAAAATGTATGTATCTGACTGGTGGAAACAGAATAGCACAATTCTTTAGGAAAAAGAGGGATAATAGACACTATAGCCTCAGTTACACCTAGCTAAAACTAATACGGTCTAATGCAACAGTCCCGCAATAAATCCTTCATTAAGTTTGTAACGTTCATAACTGTTTTAGAGGTGTTGATGCCACTGTATGATCATTTTGGAGGATATAGTTTGTGCTGCTGCTGAACTGTATTGCACTAAACAGAGAGGTGTTTCTGTTAGTCTACCCTCATTGATATAAATGGGGTGCACGAAATAACAGAAACACCCGTCAGCTTCAGCTGTCCAAATTAGACAAATCAAGTGGCTATATATAAAATCATACAAGCCTCAGATAAACTTATGAATACATTTTTGCATGGAAGGAGGACTGTGGATTTTTGTTCCCATCACTTAAGGCCCAAACGCACTGAAAGCGATAATTGACTGCAGGCATCAGATTTGAAATGCCAACACCACAGAACCAGCAGTATTTTAGGAAAAGGTCGCTATTTAGGCATATTTTTTGTATATTACAGATACCCCCATTAATTATAGCTATGTTAATTAATTTCTGTTGTTCGGTTTATGTAGCAAGTTAAGTTTTATGACCAGTAAACGTCCATGATAGATGATACAGGTGAGTCTGTTAACAGGTACAGCAGCTGCAGAAAGAACATCTTTGGTCCTCATTTGACGCTCCAAAATCGAAACAAGGTCTGAGTAGGTCATAGCGCTTTAGATGCACGTTCTGTCATTTAAAACAATAGGTGTACTTCAAAACCCGCATGTCAGCCGCTTTCAGTGCATTTGGCCCTTTACATTGAAAGTGCATTAGGAAAGGATCTCTTAAGGACCAGCACGAACAGGAGAAATGGCATTACAGCAAGCAAAACCTCTTTCAATGTCCATGTTCTGATTCAACATCGCTATGGTTAAGGTTTGGTTAGGGCTCTGGTACACAAATGACTTGGCTAGGGTCAGACAAAAACACTAGACTCCTACATTTCCCATAATGCAACTCAATAGCATATTTCATTAGACCCTCTCTGCCTTGTAAATGCCCAGATCTTTGAAACTCCAGTTTGTAACACAGGATCTATGTTAGAAAGTTGAAGTCTCAAGCCCAAGCTGAGATCATTTGCTGATATTATTCTTTCAAACTTCAGAAAGCTTCCTCCATGTTAGGGAAACACCGCGGTTTGGGTTAAAATTACTACTTCGTTAAGGTTAGGGGACCTAACAATAACCACTTAGTTAAGGTTAAGAAACAATCATGGTAATCGTTAAAAGAAATCAACATTGACTTTTAGTAGAAAATGGGAAACAAACAGCAAACAGCTCCATAACAACATCAGACTACTTCCCCCTTTGCTCCGGACAAACAAGAGTCATAATTACTGCAGCCGCTAGAGGGTCTTCTCATGTGAACGGAAACATTTGTCAGTTTTGGGCATTTGCTGAAACGGCCAATGCTGTCATTTTTCTTGGGAGGAGAGTCTCATCAGGGCCACTCACACTCACACTCACAATGCCCTTGAACACGCCGAAGCAAACAAGATATCTGATTGACTGATCTGACTTTAGTGTGAAAAAGGCTACTGCTGTTTAATAAAGGCATGATGTATGAGTACATACGTTATCTGGAACAAACATGTCCTTATAATGAATCATTCAGTTTATCAGGCTGCAACAAAATGGGCTGAATAACCAGATAAATCTATAAAATAAAAAAATAAAAATCCACAGGGCCCATCAGTTATTGCTCCGTGACCTCTGTGTCTCCTTGACAACTGCTCCCTCATCACCAGTCATTCCAGCGCCAGCAGCATCATGCGTCTCCTCCCCGTCCTGATCCGCTGCTCTGATACAGCTTCCTGCTGTTGTGTGGAGTGGACTCCCCCCGTGTGGATCGCAGCTCAAACACTTCTTCCTGCTGTGATAATCTCTATTGAACCATCTGCACTGTCATCTCCCCACAGGTCCGGCCCTGACTGCAGTATAGAACCTCCTTACTGTACGGATCAAACACAAGTGCTTCAGCCACGTGCAGTAGATCTGTAGGATGGCGACTGAGGCTGCTCCTCATCCTAAGTACCTGTACGCAGATCAGTAAAGTTATTCCAATATTGGTACTTAAATGGTACGAGCTTGGTGAAACATGAAACTTCCAGGAGGAGGAAAAATGTTCAAAACTTCTGCTTTTCGTGACTATGAACACATACTGAATGGGTCATTTATCAGTTTCTTAATATTATTATTATTATAATATTACAATACATCTTGGGTCTTACAGGTTTTTAACTCCCAGGTTAGACAAACTTATCTGGAAGAGAAATACGAAACCAAAAGGTACAATTATTACCCAACTGTCCATTGTACAGAACGACTTCCTGTTCCAACTTACTGTATTTTGTGCTCACAGTTTTCCTGTGCAATAAGGGATTATTACCAACATGTTACCAATCAATAGGACACTAACTAAAACTAGCCGCTAAATTTGCTCCTTTCCTGTGTAAGGTTGGTGAAGCCACACTTGTAAGAGAGATTTTCTATAACTGAAATTGCATCATTTTTGTTTCTTGTTAACCAATCCCCAAAGCAAGCCTGGTAGATAAAGATGTGTGAAATTATTCACCCAAGCTGCTACTAGTTTTTATTTTCTCACTTTCAGTAGAATGCTGATCATATATCAATAGATACCTTGTATGCTAAAGCAATGACATGCACACTGGACCACGCTTTTGATGCTTCTGTCACAAATTAGTAAAGATCCGGTTAGACATAACTAACCAATAATGCAAATTCCCATAAAGTAGCTGCAGACCTTTAATGCGTTTACATTCAGTTTACACCAGCCTTTCTCTCTATTGTTTGTGCTGGTGGACAAACACATTAGCTCAACAACTGAAACTAGCCATGAATGCCTGATACGTCCCATATGTGTGCTATTAACTGTGTGTAACAGGCTCAAACACTGCAGTAAAAAGATGGCAGGAGGCCTCCACAGGGAACGGACTTCAAGGTCACTGAAATTCCTCTTGGAATAAATCTTTATTAGTCGGTTAATTAATCAATCAGCTCTGTATTGAGGAAAGTGGCAGCGTGGGTCATATATGAACTCTTAGGGGACGGGCAACAACTTTGCCTGCACTTCAAATTAACTTTATTTCAATACATGAGACAGTGTATGGCTTAATAGAAACAAAGTATAATTGAAACATCTGCATGAAGATAAGCAGTGAACAATGCAGTGTAAGCACAAACTGTCTTTGAGCTCATATACTGCATTGATTTTCCATCACTTCCCACATGCTGGGAGAACAATAAATCAGCCATTTAAAATTGTACTGGCTGTCCAGCAGCGCGGAGTATACCAACCACTGCTTGGCTAGCCACTGTGACAAAGCCCCTGCAGTGAAATTCAAAAGAAAAACTTAGCAGGGGACAATCAAGGACAGAGAAGTTTAATTGAGGTCTCGCGAATCTCTGCTGGAGCTGAACAAAAAACCAGAAAGACCCCACTGTTGCATGGCTGCTTAATCTTTTCAATCAAAGCAATGTAAAAGGGCCAGGATCAACACTGAGTGCTCCGTTATACAATGGCCTCCATCATCTCTCTTTCACAACCCCCAAAGCCAACAATATATTGCAGATATCGTAGAGCCCTCAAGACAGCCACTCGGGCAGCAAACATGAGAATCAATCAGCAGCAGAGCAAATCACGTTCAATTGATCTTCTTAAGAGCTTTAAGGAGCTAGGATGAGGAAAATGGCTGTCGTGACATGTCCACAGCTGATTGTGCTGATGTGTGAAGTCAATACTGATCAAGTCAAAGATGTGACCTGATGAAATACCACCCGGGCTGCTTCGGGCCTTATTATCATGGAGTAATTAGTCTGTCTCTTTGTGAATACAGCACTGAGGTCTTTATAAAAATGACAACGCCTACTATGATGAGAGTTTGATCTGCATTAAAACATCATTCCATGGCGACTTGTACATGACGAACCACTGTGAAGATCATGCAGAATTCAGCTAATTTAACTTTGTGGAAACCGCACATAGACTCCAGTTTCCCTATAGGCCGAGTGTCAGTGTCCAGAAGACTGACACTCAGTCGATGTGACTGACACATGATGAAGGAAGGGGCCTGAGGTGCGGAGCTAAAAAGAAAATGTGATGCCTGAAAACACATTAGATTCAACCATGCCCTCCAAGCGTTTAAGTGAGAAACAAGGGTCAGGCAATCTCTAGAAAACAACACACAGTTCAAAAAACTTTCAGCAACAGGTTCAATAAAAACACTGGCCTGTTGAAACAACGTTGAAGTTACTAACAGAGGGTTACGAATGGTGTCAACACTCAAAAATGAACCAAACCAGAGTGTTTTTTCTCACTTTCCCTTACCCCTCCTTATTTTCTTAGTGTCTATCTGGAATGCTGCTGGTAAAGGTCTAGTCATCTGTACCGGGACAGCTGTTCTCAAACCTAAAAATAACCCACAATCTGTTGTCCACTGCGAACAAAGCATCCCGGTCGCTGCAGAGAAGCCATCTGGGGGAAACCTGTCAAAACTGTTGAAGAGATTCACACGTAAAATCTAAGAACCTCAAGTCCAGACAGAAAGGACGCTAATGAGTAAGGTCACTGAAAAGAAGCTGTTAAAAACCTGGCAATTAAACTGCTTTTAAGGATGATGAGATAGATTAGTGCTGAAATGATTAGTCTATGAATCTATTAGTCTAGAAACAGAAAATTAATCGGCAACAATTCTAATAAAGTGATTCATCAACTAAAAAGTTTCCACTTGCTCGAGCTCATACATTTTAAGATTTTTGCTTTCTCTATTATATGTCACTGTAAACTGAAGGTTTTTGGGTTCGGACAAAATAAAGACATCTCAATGCAGAGGCTTGGACTCTGGGAACTTGCAATTATCATTTTTCACTATTTTCTGACGTTTTATAGACAATAGATTTATCAGTTAATCAGAAAAACAATCAACACATTAACTGATAACTATGAAATTATTGGTAGTTGAAGTCTGGGATGTGACCACTGGGACTTGTTTGTGGTGATTCTCAAAATCTGGGCTCATGAGGCAGACAGACACATGTTGTTAGGTCAAGATGAAGTCCAGTTGTAGGAGAGGAGATAACGGACTTCACGACGGACAACAATTTATCCTGCAGGACTCCATCCATCAGTACAACAACTCCCTCTGCCTCCTCCCTCACTGTCTCTTTGCCTCACTTTCCCTCTCTCGGAACCAAATCGCCCACACAGGGATTAAAGCTCTTTAGAGCAACACCATAATCAGGCTGCTCTTTAATCTCTCGTCATTTTCTAAACTCTAAAAATGTTATGGCTGCAGTAATGTCTCTAGCATCACCCCCAGTCATTCTCCTGGGCAAAAACAAAGCAGCTCCCTTATTGCACACAAAAAGACAAGACAGCTGCAGGCCACCGCTGGAGTCCAGTAACGCACACTGCATATATACAGCCCTGTAACTACAGTACTAATTCAATCACAGGAGTTATTTCTGTGTTTAACCTTTATGTCAGGTTTGTCAACATTTCTTTACGTGCTGACTGTGTTGCAGGATTTCTAGGAGTAGTGGCATTTATATTTGTTTGACATATTTGTAATAGAAAAGACTCAAATAGGTTTGAAATATATCACTATTTTATATTCTATACTACCACCTGTGCTTGCCCTCATGCCCCTAAAATATAATTTGCTATGCTCAAATTGGTATAATACCACAAAACTCGCCCAATACTCTCATGCTGTCATGAATGTAATGGAAATATTGGGGCCTAAAACTGCGGTCATGGGCCCACAAAGGGTTATGAACCCCTGCTTTATGCACATTTATTTGTTCTTTATAAACTCAGGGATGGTTTGGTGTTGGCAAGAAGTACCCTGCTTCAAATTTATAGTGGGGGGGGTTTCAGCTAGCAATTTTGAGCATGGCTTCACTGCCTGACCCCTCTGAATCTTTGCACCTCTGGAAAAGCTGAGTGAAAATGGCCCGTTACAAAAAAACAGACAGTTCAATAAGGTGGAAGAAGGGCACTTTGTCCTTGCAGCTCAGCTCTCAACACTGAGAATACAAAGGAGCCCAGGTGGATCCGGCTTGGGGCAGGTTTTGATAGCTCTTTCCACAGGGCAGAGCACAGCTGATGAGAAATAGTCAATTATTTAG
Source organism: Maccullochella peelii (assembly GCA_002120245.1). Lineage (NCBI taxonomy): Eukaryota > Metazoa > Chordata > Actinopteri > Centrarchiformes > Percichthyidae > Maccullochella > Maccullochella peelii. Next base: position 49,456 of record LKNJ01000033.1, read on the forward strand.
ACTCATCATTCAGAGTCTGGGCGGTGTCTTTAGGCCAGAGCCTCTGACCCTGTGGAGGCACAGACACAGAGTGAAGAGACAATCCACCCACTGTACAGTACGCTAACAGCACCTGCTGAATGTTTCATCACAGCTCAATGATTTTTGATTTATTTAAGGAAAGGTCAACCAGGACAAAAAAGGAAAAAGACAGAAGATTTGCCAAAAAATGAATAATGTCTAAGAGCGGCTGGATCTAAACTAAACTCAGAAGACAAAAACAATCATCCGAGGATTGAGCATTTAAATCAGGACACAATATTCATAATGTTTATGTAACAGCTACATCACTGTTAAACACTAGACACAAAGAGACCACTGCAATGCAAAATTAGATCAGCCAAACTTTGAGACAAAGCAAATAAAATCTTAATATCATGTCAAAAACAGTCACTACAAAAATTAACATATACACATGCAGAATTAGTTTAATGTTTACAAAATGAATTAGAAAATAAAACAGTTTAACCTCAGAAAGTTAAATTGTTGGCTTGATTGCCAACTGATTTATGAGACAATGACTCGGAAGTCCACAGGAAATGGCTGATTAAAATAATGAAAAGTCTATTTATCATCATGACATCAGAGTTTTACAATTTCTGTAGAAAATTTTACTGTGACAAACATCATTAAACCGGTAGGGATGCATCCGATCCAATCCGTCGATACTGGCCTCATTAAGCTGATTGGATATCAGCCACAAGTGACCGAGCCGCATTACATACAGTTAGTTTTGCATGTGTTTTACAATAAATGCATTTCAATGTGACGATGGTAGGGCTTCACTGTGAAACCCGAAGTGCTGACCATGACATTTTTGGTTTGCTAACATTAGCAAAGATTCCATATAGTTTTTCTAAAAGTAGATTTATGTAGTTTCTGCATTGCATGGATTAAATAGCTTTTTACATTAAATTTGGACTCTGATAAAAACAAAGCAGTTTTGAAACGTTGTTTGCACAATTAAAGGCTGCAGATCAGTCAGTGTGTGCTCCAGTCCCTTTTTTCCCATTGGAAGCTTTTATTACATGTGAAACAAATATCAATAAAGAAGAACAGCTCAAAAGACTGACGTTAAATCTTTTAGACAACGAATATGCAGAGGCATGTAGTTACATTGAACAAAGAGATTTGTAAGGTCTGTAACTATAACACCAGTGATCCTACAGCAGAAACAGTGTGCGTTACATGTATTAGACAAGCTGAGCGTGATGTCGTGTCCTGTTTCGAGTAACGCCACAGTTTCATAAACCTTCGAAAGAAGACATAAAATTTGGAGGATGTTGCTGTGTGAATTCCTCCATCCGTTAAAATGTGTAGTTAAAGCCTCATGTTCCCTTCTAAGTTTAATCAGTGTCACACTGAGAAGTTTCAGATTTTAACTTTGGGGAAAAAAGAGCACTAACTTTGGAGCAGTTCTCTGAGTATTAGTTGGAGAAAAAGATCAGATCAGGGCATCCCTACTAAAAATATTGTTCAATCTATTTTCCTGAGCGGTCAGGATGAAACTGGGAAAACTGCAAAAGTGCAAACAAATTGACCCAAGATTACAAATCAGCATTATTTCATTTTGCTTACATACAGAGGCTTATCCCATAGGAGATAAAGGGGAAAAGTTAATTTATCGACAAATTATTTGTGGTCTGCTCATTCTATTAAAATATAAGCAAGGACAGGAAACAGAGCCAGAGCAGGGAGGCTGAGAAATTATACAGGAGGAGATCAGCACATCTATCACTGTCGAGGTGCAAAGTTAAAGCTCGAGCAGAAATCACAGAGTTTGGCTCGCTTAAGACTTCAAGGACACACACACACACACACACACACTTCCTCAGGGCTGCAGAGGTGGGGTGTCCTGGGAGGTTTAGGTGAGGGAGGGATTCAGAGATCAGAAAATGTTGTCAGAGCTGCGTCTGACAGAAATGCAGGCACGGCTTGGCACATTACACCTTGTTCACGCAGGAGATAAAAACATCTGCATTGGGTGTACCAAAAGTATAATTTCACGTACTGTCAAGCTTTCAAAGAAGAGAAATCCCTGGTGAAAACCAGCAGTACTTACATTGTTCAACAATCCTCATCAGTTTTAACCCTGTCTTTCAGTGTGTCCGTCTTCTTCACTTTCTCAGCTGGTAACTTGACTTGTAATTGACTTGATGATGTTTTTTCCTAGCTTCTAGGTCACTAAGGCCTTGTTCAGACTGCCAGCCCAAATCCGTTTTTTGGCATATCCAGATTGATTGTAGAAAGTCTGGACAGCAAAAAAACATTTTGGAGGTGGTTTGAAATGCAATTCCAATCGGATTTCTACAGATGCGTCTCAGTCCGGACGCTCTGGCTGCTCAAATCGGATGTCAAAGTGTCTCACTCGTTAATCGACGTCAAATCCAGAGTGACCAAAGTGCATCAGAGCAGCTGTATTCCATAGGTTGATGTCTGGACACACAAATCCGATCTGATCACTTGCAAATAACAGTGCGGAAAGTCTGTCTTAAAGATCTGATTTCAGAAACAAATCTGATTTGCCTGCAGTCTGAACAAAGCCTAAGAAGTTTTCCTACCATCTGGTGAGTCTGGACTTTTCACATTCTTCCCATAATAACTTTTATGAGTGGATCTGTGACTGAAATGTCAGAGTGCCTAGAGAAATCCATGCAGAACCATGATACGTAGTACATGGTCCTGGATCAGGGCTAGCCTTGGAGTCTTTTACAAAGTACTTGGCAAGAAACAGGGAGGTCAACAGAGCTAGGTGCATGCTGTTGTGATGAGGAGTCAACACTCACCAGAAAGACCCGGTACGCATCTTTCCTTGTGACAGAACCCCAGCACGGGTCGGTATCGTTGTACTTCACACTTCCAGCGCTGCAGGAGTGGTTTCCACTGTACCGGCAAAAACACAAACAAACAGACCTTAACATTTAACCCCATTCCAGTCATCTGACTCTTTTAAATTCAAAGTTTGAACTCTCATAACAACTTGTGAGGTAAAATGTCTGAGTTTACATATTATGAAAGACACAATCGGATGAATCAGCTAAAGGAAAAGCTCACGTGTGCAGCAGAGTTTGTGAAAACTTTAGAGCGTATCTCTTAAAAGTAATCACAAACCCTATCACTGCTGCGTGACAGGCCGAGCTTTAGTAAAATCACCTGGCTCTGCCCATGCTGCTAAGAAGTCTGCAGTTTGTGCCTTCAGGCAAAGCAAACTGCTTTTGAAGTCTCAGTTACATCTCACGTTTATTCCTGCTGGAAGGTTAGCAAGGTTTGGACCACAGTGGAGGAGAATTTAATACGAGAGGACAGCATCAGTGTGCTGGGCCTCAGGACACGATGAGATAGGCCTGCTTTGCCACAACAACAATTAAAAGAAGAAGAAGACAGAGTTTACACTGTGACTTTTTCAACTCAAAATCATGGTTGTATTATTGTAAATTAATTCTATGAAACAGGAAATGAAGGAAACTGAAAGGGGAATTAAGTTTCCAGCATCTTAAATGCGTTTTTTTTTTTGTTGGGTGGACAAAAATGAAAACAAAAGCAACTGTCTGATTAGGGTCTGACTTCTTTTCTCTCACTTATACACCCCAAAATAGAGCTTTTAGAGAACTGTCTCCAGACTAGATACATGTGAAAACACCAGCCTCACGACTTTCTGTTGCCTGTAACGCTCTCTGTAATCACTGTGACGTTTAATGTCAATTCAGCCAATCACACATCATTTACCTATATTTATGTTCACATATGAACATTAAAATAATCATTTGATTAGCACTGCAGCACAAGAGTAGGAATGAATGGAAAATATTTCAATGAGAACAATCATAGTGTGAGTTTCAGGGCTGCAACTTACGATTTTTTTCATTATCAATTAATCTGCTGATTATTTTCAACAAAATGTCAAAACATGTTGAAAAAAAATGCTCATTATAATCTCCCAGAGCCCAAAGTGACGTCTTTTGTTGCTTCTTTTGTCCGAACAACAGTCCAAAACCCAAAGACTGTCTAGTAAGCTCTAGCAAGTTAATTCTACTTTATATACTTTAAACACTCTCAGAGAAAGTAACTGAGATAAAATGGTGGCAGTTTATAAAAGATATATTACACTTTCTTTAAAACTTAAACTTTTTGAAACTGCCTGAAACTATCAGAAACATCACTGTCAGAAACTTTAACTGTCACCGTTCTGAAACCATCTCACTAAAATAACACTAAAGAGGGAAAGGCTATTTCTGTGGTCCAGGATCTGAAGGGCAGAGTCCATAACTATATGAAAAACCTTATTCTCACCCAGCCTGGCCAACGGACTTGCAATAAAAATCTGTCTGGAAGCAGGTCAACATGACTCAGACGCCAGCAGCAGCGATAAGAGGTCACAGCAGGCCTAAAGGCCTTTGTCACCAAAGCTTTAATGTCCTAATCTTGAGTTCAGAAGGTGACAGTAGGACCACAGTGTGGGGGCAGAGGAGCCAGTGAGATGAAGACAGATGTGCTCAGTCTTGCCAAAACAGAAAGCAGCAAATGTTCCAAATGTTCTTCAAGGACAACATCTATAAAATCCAAGTATATATAGGTTTTATTTCACAATAAAACTGAGAATGAATGTGATAAAAGTGCGTAGATTGGTCTTACCAGGCAACTTCCATTAGTGATATAGGCACAGCTGCTGCGTAGATGGCCAGGTCTCCGTACAGATAGACTATGATGCAGATGTAGAACATGTTGACGCCAACTGAAAGACAAATATTAAAAGATGGAGATAAGAATGGCTGAGAGATGTGTGCCAAGTTTGTCTATGTGAAGAAAATCAACAGAGGAGGTCAAGAGGTGACGATCACGCATTCTTTCATCTTCATCAGCGATCCAAACACTTCATCATGGACCATGTGTGTCAAACTTTACCACTACGGTGCCGTCTCTATTAAAACGCACTCTCATCCACACCTCCGCTCACTACACCCCTCCATCCCTTTTCTGGGACAGCAGCCTGTACAGCAGAGGCACATCTTATTGGTCCAATAAAAATTATTAATAGCATTAATTAAAAAAAACCAAAACAATCACTCCGTGAAGTTAATGTTCCTCATCAGCTTTCACTCTCCACGGCGACGAGCTCTTAACCATCTGCCCTTTTCTCTTCAGGCCCGACCCGGCTGCCTTTGCCAAGACAAGATCGAGGGCTTTAACCAGCAGACAGATCATCACAGTGCACCCCACATCCATCATGCTCTTTTTCTCAGAAGGGGGTTCAGCCGTCCAACTGGACCCCGCAGCTCATTCATTACTGACAAGGAAATTAGAGCACAGAGTCCATTAAGAAGAAATACACAGCGACAGATTTACAGCTTTACGGGTGTCGATCAAACAGTTAAATTAAGCTGTGATAGAAGCTGAAAACATGAGGAACTGGCAGCCAAATAAACAACCATTCATCTAGCTGTATAAAAAAAAAGAAGCTGTTAACTGATTCACAGCAAAGTCAGAAACCCACATTAGAGACTGGAAGCCTACAGAGTGCTACTGCCACTCCAAATTGGCCAATACTCAGTTTACAGCGATACAAATCAGACAAAAAACAGCAAATCCTCACATTTAAGGAGCTGGAATCGAAGAGTTCTGACATATAAGGTTTAAAGATTACGGTAATGCTTTATGTTAAGGCTCTTGTAATAAGCGTAAATAAGTAATAAGGCTTATTAACATTATTATGTGTTACTAAGACTATATAAGTGTTAATTATAGCATCAGAAACATGTTAAGTGTTAGACATTTATAAGCACTTAATAAGGACATTACTAAAAGCCTTATGAGTTTGTTTATAATAGCATTACAAAGTCACTTATTGAGTCTCACTAACTTACCTATTCTGTCATTATTAAACCTTTACTAAGCTTTAAGGTTAAAAAAGACTAGCAGTTAACTACGCACCTATTAACAGTATTATAATAATGTTAATAAGCCTCTCATAAGGACTTATAAGGGCCTTATTACCTATTAACTAACGCTTATTACAAGGACCTTAATATAAAGCATTAACAAAATTACTTTGGACCAATAACGCAAGGTTTGCCTCTACTGGCACACCAACGTTTCTGTGAATCGGTTTCAAGTTAAAGCCTCTTTGCTGAGAAGCCACAAAACACCAACCCTCCAACTCCACTCAGAGAAACAAGTGATAGAACTCATTATGTGAAACAGAAAGTCGTATTACAAAACGTTTTACTAGCTCTACTTAAAAGTGGTAATATGCATTATATGTAATTTTGAAAGACACTTGAAATAAATCAATAAAAGCAATAACCAACGTTGAACGGGGCAATCAACAGAGATGATTGCACTGATTTAAGAATTTTTAAACGTTGTGCTTCAGCCTTGGTTCATTTCAATTTAATCAATATTTTGAACAACAGATGCAAGTCATGTGAAAGGTATCTGGGAAATACTTCATTTCTGGCTCCATATTGTCGCCTTACGGTGCTTTTAACATTTATTAAATATAACAAATAAAGGCTTTTGATGGTTCACCTATATATATATACTTTTTGTCAAGCAACAAAAAGGTACAACTCTGGTTCGTATTTTCATGCACATTCAAACGCAAAGTACAGTATAAGTAGTTCTGTAGTGAAGTAAATGACGAAATACTGGTCGGACTCAGGCAGTATGATATAATATGATATTAGTCCAGGTTCAAACTGGAAAATAACTTCGTTCTCAGTCTTATTTCTCACATTGTCGGCTGAAGAAACAAATCCTTCTCTACACGGCATAATGTCTCCTGCGGCACAGCGTTGGACGAGGCGTATTAGTGTCCCAGCGGCAGATAGCAGAAACAGGACGTACTGTACTCTGCTGCTGCTGTCAGTAAGCGATAGGAAGGCGAGAGAGCCCTGTATGACCACAGGGATGCAGGCCTTCACGGCACTGTAACTAATATTTCCCAATTACCCAGAGCCACAGGCAAAAATGCTGCAAAATGGGTCTTCACGTAGGAGCCCGGGCTTTCATGTAGCTGTGAAATGCATCACTATCCATCATCACTTTGCTTCTGACTGACAACAGACCTGACGACCTCCTCGTGAGCAGCTACAGAAGAAAGCGGCCACTATTTAGCTAAGTGCATAATATAGGAAGGCACTTTTATGACCTTATAAAGGGCTTAACAGTAGGGATTTAATTCTACATCTTGTGGGAATATCAGAGTGAACTTCAGATGAACAGAGATTACAGACTTTCACAAATAAAATCTAAATTGAGCCACTCCCGGAGGCAACAACAGCATTAACGATACGTCTCTAAAAATAAGTGAATAGGACAGTGCAGAGTGAGAAATGGCTAATTTTGGTCTACCTTATCAACACAACTTCTGTGTAATGCAGGTAACAGACTGAATTTCAACAATAAATCAATAATTAACATCGATGCAGGGCTGCAACTAATGATGATTTTCATCATCATTCGCGCCTACAAAACTCTGATTCGCACAGAGAGCAAGACCACACCAATATATTTAAACAGCTGAAAAAAAGTCGGAGATGTGGGCAACAATTCAGAGCTGTGAATCGCATGCACAATTTTCAGTTTGCATTTAATTTGGTTATTGAAGAATTGTAATTTAAGATAGATACTGCGCGGGACACTTAAATAATAAACCTGTCAGTGCCATCTGGTGGACAAACTATGTCATGGAAGATTTCCACAAACATATTTTAGGCATCGTCATACTGCGACTTCTTGTTACTTATCAACCGACATGTGTGCCTATACAAATTTATATGGGCTTTAAGCTGAACTGGAGCATTAACAGCAGCCACGCCAATGTATCAGATGGGCTCTAATCTTATGGCGACTGCTCACAACATTAGAGAGTGCAAACACTCACTAGTAAAAAAGAAAAACACTCGTTTTAAAGATGGCGGTTGCCTGTGCCGCATTAGTGCATGTGTTCGACCAATCACCGTAAACTTCCTCTTGTGCTGGGAGAGTACCTGCTCTGAAGCAGGAGCTAAAAACTCTCAAAATGGCGTTCTAAGAACTACGATCGTTCCCAGTTCTTGCTGTGCGAACACAATAAAAAGGGGAGGGGACGTCCAACTGTTCTTAAAACTATAAAAAAGTTCCTCCGGTCTGAAAACGCCTATAGATGATGACTTACATTTTCTGAACCACTAATGTGTTTTCCATTTCTGAGTCATTTTGTCTTTAGGCTTTGAGCAGACATGACCCAGCCATACCTTAGCACGGCGTTTCTTCTATAAAACTGCCTGGCAAAAGCCCCTAAAAATGGCAATATCATCTCATTTTTACTGCAGTAAAACCATGCAAAACAAACACACCTAAAACCCAGAAATTAGTTTCCTACAAAGCACGAGTCCTACTAAATCTGAGCTACATCTTTCTTCCCCACAGCTCCACACGTGCCTCGAACTATCAGGAAGCAGAGGTCTGAAAGATTCTAAGTTACAACATAACAGCTCTCACTTGGTTTCATTTTAAGAAACAAATCAAGCTTTCATGGAGCATGGAGGTTATTTCCTGAGACTCAACCTGTAATATCGATCCGTTGGGTTGATTACAGTTAGCTGTTATGCACAAATTAAAGTGCATCTCTTACAAAGTTGACACAGGAAACTGTGAAACTGCAGCGGCTTATGGAAAATGATTGGGCTGCACACTGAAGCAAACATGTCCATTTATCTTCCCCGTGGCTCAGGCAGTCCTGACTTTCATTTTGCCAGTGCTCTCAATGCTATCAAAAGTATGACATTTAAGTAAAAGTCACTGAAGTATTAAAAATGGATGTGCCCATGTTCGGCTCTCATTAAAGACAGAAGCTCGGGTTCCATCGGAGTAAATTACTATTCGCCGCCACGGTCCTCCGTATGTCAGGGGAACGACGGCTCACATTGAAGAAACAACTGCGCTGTTTGCACAGCCGCCATGTTAACCACCACGTTACATCACACAGGTAAGAAAAGCTGAGACAAGATGCTGATGCAAGGACAGCGCTCTGTCAGTCTCTCCCTTTGTGACTTTAGCCAAAGTCGTCTTCTAATCAACTTTCAAATCATCAACGTGAAGGTTATAATAACACCTTTCCACAGTGCTGCAGATAAACCAGCCCCCATCAACATTCCTGTCAGAGGCTGCAGGTCAGGCTGATACGATACCCATGGCCTTATTCCCAGCCTGCCTTACCGCTGCTGCCTCTGCCGCTGCCACGTCAATTTCAGTCCAGGAGGTGCAGGACAGAAAGACAGCGTGCAGTCACGCCTACAGTTTATTATCTGCGAAGAGTGGGGAAGAGGTGTTAAAACTGTTTTAACATCCTGTAACTTAAAGGACTTGTTTGCACGCCTCCTTGTCATTTAGCTCCTGGAACACACGAAGGAAGAGCTGAACACAACTGTCAGTCCAGACTGCCCTTTGCCCTCAGATGATTTGGTTTCGCTCTGCTTTCCAGGAAAGAGGAACTACTGGTGATCAGAGGTCGACATCTGCCCCCTCGCACCCATAAGCCCTTGCAATTTACATTTGTTTCCTGGGGTTGGTTTGAATTAAGTTGTCACTTCTAACAAACTGCACAGCCATTCCCTTGGAAGACTGAGGACTGAGACTTTCATTTTCAGGCATTTCGGAATTGTAAACACTCTCAGCGTAAATAAACAGCTCCTAACCGCCTAATTGTGTTTATTCTTAGATTTATCGGATTATTTTAAGTGCAAAACAATCAAATCTGAATGCACACTGACCAAGAGGCAGTGCCAGAATAAATAACCTATAGCTATGGCTGCAACTAACATTATTATTATTTTCATTATCAATTAATCTGCTGATTATTAAATTGATTAATCCATAAATGGTCTTCGGTTGACATATTGAAATGTCTTGCATTGTCTGATATTCAACTTATTAACATAGACGACTAAGAAAACCTGCAAATATTAATTTACTGCAAAATAATCAATTAATCAACCATTTTTATTAGCTCTAAAATAAATTGCACCAAACAACCTTAAAGAAATCATGCCATTAGATAAAGCAGTAATTAAACATCATTTGAGGCGCGAAAGAGTAAAACATAAACTCACACTGCTCAACAGGCACAGTAAAGAATTAACAACACACACACCGACATGTGCAGAGTTCACGTGTACCTGTACGCTTCTTGACAGTTGTACCGGTCCTCAGCATGTTTTTACATAAATTATCGTTAGTGTGAGCATGCAGAGGTCATCTACAGGAGTCTGTCCTTTCCATGAGTGCTCTCACCTGGCAGTGAGTCTGCAGCTTTACTAATTAAGTTAACAACAAAGGTATCAATGAAGAACATCTCTCCAAGAAAAGTGGAATCATTGTGGGCAAATTGTTTGGTCTTCTTTGTCCAACCAACAGTCCAAATATATTCAACTAATTATCATGTATGACAAAGAAAAGCTGCAAATTCTCACATGAGAAACTTGAACTAGAGAATGTCGATCGACTACTTGATTATTCAGCTGCCAGTAAACTTCATCAGAACTTAACTAAAATGAGTTTGACACCCTGCTTTAGTCCCTAGACTGAAAAGTACTAAAAGTTGGCACAGAATGTCTGGCAGATCAGATAGTTCCTCATTCAAATCAAAATTTAGCTAATTTTTAAACTCAGGGTTTGTACAACAAATTCAAGCACTTTTCAAGCACTTTCAAGGTACATAAACCGAAAATGTCCAGACTCTCAAAGCTTTTATCATCACATCTAAATTGTTGCTATAAATTCCAGGAGACAACAAACAAATGTGTCAAAGGGATCGTTTCTTTTCAAATATTAAAAGACATTTTTTAAGTTTACATGAGTGATTGTGTCGATGATGAAACACCAGATTATGTTGAAAATCAAGCATTTTTTCAAGGAGTGCATTTGAATTCAAGCATATTATTAACATAACAGTTAAAATTAAGCTGTTTCAAGACTTTGTACGAACTCTGTAAACTGTATTTTATTCAAAGTTCTTGAATGTGTTTAGACAACATTTAGCATAAAGAATTGAGGTGTTCGTACCAATCTAAGATATCATATTAAACCTGTTACATTTCTTCATTTGTGCACAAACAGGAAGCTCACACACAGGTATGAAAATTCGGGCTAGCAGGTAGAAAGTGAGCAGGTCGGTGCTGTCAGGATAGACGAAAGTGCTGCGTTTCCCCGCTCCTCGTTCAGCATGTGCTGGGACTCGTGCCGATCTAATTCATTTCTGATTAGAGTCACTGGGCAGCTTTCCCATAGCATGGGGAGAGAGGAGAGGAGAGAAAACTCATTTCCTTATTACCAATCAATACCTCCACGTGCCACACCTGCACACAGTCGGTTTCATGGAGGGAAAGGTCATCAGCACTTCACCTTTAACGGGCAGGACACTCGAGCTGAGTGACAAGAGGCTGAATGGATGGGAGCGCACTGTAGCTTTAACAGCATGATGGCACGCATGAGTGCATTCACACGTGTGGGTGTGAACATGAGCTCAGTGGACGTGTGTCATACTGTGTGTGCCGAGTGCTCCACCTAGTGTTGAAATGCTGAAGGACAGAACATGTCAGCGCAGGTGATGTTGTCAGAGCTTTGACCTTTTGTTGTTCCTTTATTCCTGCGACAACAGGGACGCCGCAGACTGTTGAGTCACTCGCATCTGGTTAAGAAGAGCCGGCCGCCGTAACGTAAGGCGACAAGGGGAAGGAGGAGATGAGGATGAGGGGGTGCTTCATGCAGACCCGGCCAGGACAATCCGGCACTGATAGGAATGAGGAATGTAAAGCCGTGAGGTTGCTCTGTGTGGTTCAAGGTGAACGTGACGCTGCTTTCAATTTGTTAACAGAGGCTTCATTAGCTCCCAAATACTTCAGGCAGACGCCTTACTGTCTCTGCCACAAGTACAGGTTGTAACCCCTCCCCACACACAGTAGGGAGATTACCAGCCTTAATGGAGCCTCAAACAGGTAATTACAACCAAAGGCAATTTATCCATATTTAATTACATCCAATTAAAGAGCCAGCAGCCTTCCTTGGTGAATGTGAGGATTGGACAGAAAAGGTGTAAAAATAAAATATAAATAAAAATCTGAATTATCCCACACAACCTTCACTACTCCTCCATAAATGTTACACGTGGCTAATGATGGTGGCGTCTGCAGTTAACTGAATAATGGGCAGCGAGAGTAGGAGCTTGAGGGCGTGAAGAATATTACCTTTGTTGAAGAACATGGAGGCCATTTGACCCATCTCGACCCGCTCCACGATGTCGAAATGATCGACGGGACCTCCTGATCGCTCTGTGAAAACATGGAAGCCATCCTCAGTAAATACCACGCACAGCGGAGGTGGTTAAATGTCAAGGAGCAGTCTGATGATTTCATTTGATTTGACTTCATGGTCTGATTTCTCTGGAATCTGTCTTGCATGACAAGGTGTACACTTTCACATGACAGAACACAACATTTAGCCAGAAAAGCAAAATAAACACTACACACATATATAATCACACCTACACAGGTATCAGCTGGATGCAATGCACCAGGACCCAGTGTAACATGACTCCTGGCCTACTGAGACCCCAAACTCTGATTTAACCGTTTGGCAGAACAAGAGAGTTCTTTAATCCTTGCGGGCAACTGCGTCCGTCAAAGTCCATCCACTAAAAGTGCTTGTTTTTGCCACTGAGTCTGGCGCAGATTGTTATTCTAAGTGTCTGACAACATTATGGAAAGGATCCCTACAGAGACAGACCGTTTGTTAAAGAGTAAAGATCCTTTTTGTTTAACCAGAAACAGCGTTGTCTTCCTGCAACAAACAACTCGCCTCTCGCAAGGCGACGCGTCTCCTTGATGGAGACTTCTGTCTTTAAACTAAGCAGTTTTAGTAGTAAGTAGCATATGTGCCTAAACCAAAACAAAACTTAACTTGAGGATAATGATCAGCTATCTGTTTAGTCTTTTAGTTTGGTGGAAATGTTGATTTACCAGCATGTGTCCAGTCCAGTTTAAAACGGCTCAACCTCGTGTTTGTTGGCAATGACAGTAATAAGATCTATGTGCCAGAAACACTCGTCGTACTCACGATACTCACGAACAGACAAGATGGGCTTCGTCTCCGGCTCTGATCGGCCTCGGCCCATGACGTCATCATCCGAATACTCAGAGGTGGAGTCGCTGTCATCGATCTGCGGAGACGATACGAGTGTGTAAAGCTCTATTCTGGTTGTCTGTTTTCCTAATTTCTCAACGTAAACAACAGTCAGTTTACAAGCGATTAACTCAGCGTTTATTTGCTGTGTATGAGACGCAGGGGAGGGCAACATCTGGAAATTACAAGCAACAGCTGGGAAGCACATTGGAGCATCAAGGACTTCACAATTCACACCAATCGCACACACACACACACACACATTGCGCTTCACAAATTCTCTGCAGATTAATGTCAATTAGCTGTCAACGATAGTCAACTTTGTGAGCGTCATCGCCGAGGGAGGAAGAGGAGATGAGGAGTGACAGGAGCTAACGGCGCTGTGACAAAAAGCAAACAAGCAACAGCAAAACATAAGCAACCCAACCACATGACAGATTAACATGCAGCTACGCATCAGAGTCGGATGCCTTAAGACAGTGATCAAGAAACAAAGTCAAACTAACTTTCTAAAATGCAGTCAAACCTCGACATACTTAACATTTAAAATGACAGCTAGATTCATATGCTGTTCATTCCTTTCGGCTCTTTCATGATATAATGTTGGTAACTCTATTTTACAGGTCTCATAGTTTCCTACAAAAGGACATAATATGTAATTGAAAATTCATGGGAAGACTCCTGGAAAAGACGACTTAATTCAGTACTAATTACAGGCAAATGGAGACGATGTTCAATTGGTACATTTCCAATTTATACATTTCAGTTAATGGCTAGTGTAACCTAGAGCATTGGTTTGCTACACTCTTTGCTTGTGATACCTTAATACGAAGCAACGTCTACATGCAGTACAGGGTGCATGTCTTCGAGCTGTGAGCAGTTCAATGGTAAAGTGATTTTCTGTTATTTGACTATTTTATTTTATTTTAGTTTCAGGGTGAAGATGTCAAACTTTACAGTTTTTAACAAGAAAAGAGCAGAGATCAGAGAAAAGTCAGACCAATGAAACTGTGTGCGGCAGAATTCAGATTTCTTCCTACCCCCAGAAGTCATCTGACGAACAAACTCCTCACGACCCCTTACGGGGGTCCTGACCCCCAGGTTGGAAACCACTGACCTAGACAGTCTTTTAGTTGCTGCACCGCAAACCCACTTAAAAGGCAAATGCAAGCATACACTCATACGATTAGTCGATTTATCAATTAGTTGATTGACAGAAATGTTATTGGCATTGCTATTTTGATAATCGATTAATGGTTTTGAGTCAGTTCTTAATAAAAGTATACCAAGATAATCCGGTTATAGCTTCTGAAATGTGAGTATCTGCTTGTTTAATTAGTCTTCTACGACTGTAAATTGAATATCTTTGGAACCTGAAGACGTCACCTTGGGCTTCGGGAAATTGTGATGGCCATTTATCACCATTTCCTGACATTTTATAAACCGAGAAAATAACAAACAGATTAATTGAAATAACCGTTAGTTGCAGCGCTTATATAAAAGGATATAAGGATAAAGTTTCGAATAATAAAGTAATGATTTACACAGGTTTAAATCAAAGAATTCCCTCCAGATGATTCTCCTGAAAATCATGTGCTAAACTGTAACTAAACTCTAATAATTGTATGTAGTTTCCCAGTAATTAGCACCAAATAACACAGCTGTTTCCAGGACATTTCCTGGAAAATTATTAGGAAATTGCAGACCAGTAAAATAAAGTGCTCCCATTCTTTCTTAATGGATCATTAAAATTTGGGGAGAGGATTTCTCAGAATACACTCCACTTAAAATTCCAGCAGAGGGCAGCCACATCTCCACAGCCGGTGCAAAACTTCAACGATATTTAATTAATGAGAACATCACTCAGCCTCCTCAGATGCAACACAACCAGTTATGTGATATTTTAGGTCAATTACAGTCAGACACAGTTGGGGATGTCCTATTATGTCTGTTCACGCCACAAGGCCAGAGTCTGATACGGGGCTTTATCTTTTCCTACAAATCTGCTTTGTTTTCCATATGAGCTGGCTTCAAATGATTTCTACAGCAGGTAATGCAGACAAAAAGACCATTCTCCAACTCACGGTCTGCAGTTTCCACCTAATAAACTTATATGAGACTTTCTCGGAAAACATATATGATGCATGGCCGTAAAAAATGACCTTTATTTTCGTTAATATGCTTCACTCAAGCAGAGCGAAATAAAAAGCATTCAGCGGCAAACATTTCCAGGTTTCTCCCCCTCTTGTTTTCCATTATGTGGCAGGAAAAGGCTGAGAGGAGTACAGGAGCCATGAATCAAGGCCGAGTGTTTGGGGCTCAGTTAGAGTCAGGCTATTGTCCTCAGGCTCATAACTCCTCAACTGGAAACCCGCAGGCATTAAGCAAGATGACTGCTGTACCAGGGGAAAAACAAAAAGCAAAGATCGAGTCATTTAAAGTGCACAAAGTCTTTTTCTTAGTCAAAGTTAAAATGATGGACGACTAGGTTCTTTCCCTTGGTGATCGAGTACAGTCCTATACTGACGGCTTCATACAAATTGGGTTTCTTATAGACGGGTGGCAAGAGACACATTTCACTTGTGCTAGGATTGGACAAATAAAACAACAACAGCCTTCAAGATAAAAAATACAGCTTCCTGTTAAAAGGGGAATTTCTTTTCAGGCTTTAAACATGAAATATTCTATAGTCTAGTTCTCTCAACAGAAGTTCAAAAAAAAAAAAAGAGCAAACTGTAAAGTGTCTTTAATGTCTAACACTGTGTTGTTTAAATCATAGGCTGTATATACTTCCTGTACACTTCCTCCCACTGTACAAAAATAAAGAGTCTGTGCAGTTGTGGTCTGTGGTGGAGCCGTGGTATCAAGGCCCCGCCCATAACCCGCACGAGCCAATCGTGAGCGCATCACAATCAATCCCACTTGTCAATCACGACGTCACGCCCCATTTTTATGGCATCAAATAACTAAGTAAAACCAAACTGATCAGAAAAACGAACACTTGAACAAACATCAGCGTGATAAGAACTACCTAATAAAAAAATACTATTTGATTTTTCAGTTTGCCGCATGTCCCATCCACTAACATGGAGGGGGCGGGGCTTATGACCTATAATGCAGCTGGCTTCACTTTAGGGGAGCTGTCTTGTCGTCCATCTTCATATAGAATGACCCTTACTGAAGCTTTTTGAGTGATTGGTTTAGAAATTCTTCTTGTATTCATGTTAAATGATGTTTTGACCT
This sequence comes from Maccullochella peelii, assembly GCA_002120245.1. NCBI lineage: Eukaryota > Metazoa > Chordata > Actinopteri > Centrarchiformes > Percichthyidae > Maccullochella > Maccullochella peelii. Next base: position 65,896 of record LKNJ01000033.1, read on the forward strand.
ATCAGGCTGAGCCGTCATAAATCCACTGGGCCCGTTCTCTAGCACTGACCTAACGTACCTTAAAGCTAAAACAGGACAGAGTGATTACATTTACTGACAGAGAGTAATGCAAATCATTAGGAATCCACACCAGCTAAATTGTATGTTATAACAATACAAATCCATCATAAAACAGTATTATCCTGTAGTGAGTGCACTACCGCCCGCTGCACGCTCCCATATTATCCAGTGTTGGTGTTTTCAGTCCCAAATCTGCACCCTAGCAGGATTTGCATAAATCTAGTTTTTGAGAATCAATGAAACAAACAAGATCCGGCGTGCTCCAAAGGAAGAAGGGATAGCTCTCATTAATCTGTCGTGTAATGTGGTTCTACATAAACACACCGTCACTCTCCCTGACTGAAGTCACTCTGGATTTGTGTTTATTTTGACACGGATTATTTCACTGGTTTAACTCTGTAAAACGTTCATTCTGTTATTAGCTGCGTAAACATGCTTCAACATACATGTACAAAGCACATTAACCAGAGCTAAGGACTGGAAGTGCAGCATTTATACCAACATTAGTCCCACTTTTTGTGCCTGCAGGGTGTAAATAGTGTTTGGCTTAATGTCTTATTAGACAAACTCCCCCTGACGGAGAGGAATTCACTTCTTTAATATTTGGTTTGATCTGACACATCCTTACAGCAAACACAGAGCCGTCCATCCAGCCGACACCCTATTAAAGATATTTACATATAGACTAAGACTCTGCTCCTGCACAGAGTTTATTAACTCACCTCTTCCTGCTCTCTCCTCTTCCAGCGCAGCTGAGCATTGGCCGCCGCCATCGCCTCAATCACAAACGTGGTGGTCATGTAGCTGCGGAGAGGAGAGGGAAGAATGACAGATAGGACGACCAACAGGTTAACGAGCAGCAACTAATGACCCCGATGTTCATCATCATTTAGGCCATTACTTGTGCAAAACAAATATTTTTCTTTCATTGCAACACCACCGTGTGTTTCATTTCCACCAATGGATTAATACAACAAACATCTGGTCAAACACCTTTGGACATTTTTCTTTCTACAACACTGCTGCCTAGCCCTGATCCAAGACTACCATACATAGTCACTTCTCTCTGTCTGTGTGTCCGGCATGCAACAACAGAGACGACATAAAACAGCTGACGGAGTTAATGGCTGACGTTTTCTACCAATGTTGGCCTTCTGGTTCCTGTTTAAACTCTGTTCCAGCATTAAACACGGCCTGAAAACAAAAATCAAATACAAAAACAATGACATACAACAATAGAACAACCTGGATTGTCCTGGATCTCCTGTAACTCAGACATTTCAGTCAGTCAAAGGGTCAAAAAAATTCTTACGATGCTGAAGCAGAATACAAACTGTGTCTCTGTCTCTACTGTCGCATGCCGGACAGAAAGAGAAGTGACACATGTCAGAAATGGAAAAGGCTGGAGCAGTCTACAGTACAGGTATTCTCCGCGTTGCTCACAAATTGAGGTCGGTGTAGAACGAGACTTACCTCATGAATCCTAAAAAGGAGATGAGCGCTAAGCTGACCACCCAACCAGCTGTAGCAAAGGCTTTGGGCATCGTCAGAGCTCCTGTTCCCACAATCAGATTGAACATGTACACCAGCCCCACCTGGAGAAGACATGGTGGAGGGTAAAGACATGCAGTCTAACGAGGCCCTGCTGAGATTCAACTATAACATTATTTAATTTTCTACTGCATTTTGTATCATTAATTTCCATTTCTCTTCCCACTACAACCTTTTAGTTCTGCTGCTGCGCTGACCTAATTTCTCTACAGGGATCCATCAAGTTTCATCTAATATTAATGATTTACTTAATGTAGTTTTTCTTAAATGCAAAATCTCAGGCACTGCAGTATCAGGTGTTCCTCTGCACCCCGGTTGATAAAGATCAGACTAGGTGGACGAATCAATCAGCCATTGTCAGGGAAGACAACTGGGCTAATAAGGCAGCTCTTTTCACCCCTATCAGGTAGAAGAGTGATTTAATGATTAAAAGCTTTAGCTTCCTGGGAAAAAAAAAAAAACATTTGACCAGCAGAACTTTATCTTTGCGGCAAAGTCATGCCGACGTAAGCAAAGTCAGGGACTTAAAGGAGTTGTCAAAACTGAGTCCAGACCATAAAGGGGCCTGGTGTGTAAGCATTTTAGCTTCCTCTTTATTTTTCACTGCACTTTCATAAACACCATCGCTACTTAAAAAGACATTACTCATTCGATGAGCCAAAGAAAGTTTCATTTAAAGAAAATATCATTAGAATAAGTAAGAAAGTAATACGTTCACAAAGTATTTACATGTACATAAATACAGTCAATTTAATTGGCTCAAGGTAGGCATGTAGTTCAATACAATCCACGACATAAAAGTTTAAGCTTCTGCAATCACCAGAGCAGAATACTACAACTTCTTAACCTCAGATCTTAAAGGGCTGAATATATCCATATATCAGAAATGTATTCACTGTAGCTTCAAGCCTCTGGCCACCACAAGGCCTAAAGACAACATGTTTACAGAGCTCTCCCTTTACAAATGCAAGGCACTTAAATGTGTGCCTGACCTTAAATGATCAAAAAGAGATTAGGAATTAACCACAGCATTCTGCATAATACTCACAAATGCGGAGTAGGGTTCCCCGGTCTCTGTAATTCCATCTGCCATGGTTGATGACACTGGTCCTCACCTGAAGGAAACACAGCAGCCAGGTAACTGAAGCCAGCTATATCTTTTCTTAATCAAACTTATATTAGCTTTATTGGTATAACCATAATTAAGTACAGTATTGACAAAACAGGTTGCACAAGGTCTATAATGAAAGACTAATAATTCAGAATATAAGGGGAAAAAGACAATAAGTGGTTGTCCAGCTCTATCTTGCACAGAAAAAGAACTCCAATCACATATCTTACAATTTGTCTTTATTTCAACGTTGGCAAAAAAAAGCACATTGGTTAAAAATTCGACTTAAGACATTTCTTATATTTTAAGAACCACTTTTCAATTCGGCTTAAACATGATTCACTAAGCAGCACATATTTCAATACAAATGTGTGTTTTAGCAAATCTACCGATCAGCACTGTGCAGTCCGGTGACAGAGATAGTGGAAGTAACAACTAGTTTTGCCATTTGATTCATGACAGTGTTTCAGCGTTATGGAGTATATGGCCACTTGCAAAAGCTATCCTTGTTGTATAAAGTTGTTTTTAAGTCACTGTTGATGTCAGTTAGCTGACATGTCTTTGCTAGCAACGCAACTGGCTTAGAATAGCTAACACACAAAAACACATATATGGATAATGTATTGTTGTGACGTTTTATAAAACACACTGATAAAAGTGAGGAAGTAGTTAGGTTACCCTGTAGCTAGCTACGCGAGTGTCATTTATGAAAACAAAAGTGAACACTTCTCACCTTACTCCTTCCCAGTGTGTGTTAGCTGCTATGCTAGCAGGATGCTCCAAGCTGTCAGCGGGATCAAGCCCTCACTAGCTAGCTGAATAAACGCAGAGCCTCGCCGCCTAGCTAACATGAGCCGTGTCGTTGTCAGGTAGTTGGAGGGAAGTCCGTGTGAACCGAAATGGTAGAGGAATACTCTCCCATGGGCTAGCAAGTCTCTTAACACAACCCCTAGCACTAACCAACCAGCTGACCTGCTTCCCGAAAGACGTCAACAGACGTCAAGCTACCGCTAACAAAAACTCACACTTCCGGTACTACCTTTCAAAGTAAAACCCTCTCTGGCTTCTACGTGTTAGTGGTTGATATAATAAAGCTATTATTATGAAGGTAAAATGGAGTTGTCTTCGTTTGTTGTTATGTTTAGCTTGATGCTCCTGTTAGTCGGTTTGCTCGGTTGGTTGTTGGCATGTTGTGTTTATCCACACATAATAAATAAAAAGCCACTCAACATTATATGACTACACTTTGGTTAAATCAGCAATATTTAAATCATGTTGTTTCAAAACGACCAAACCCCTTAACCAGCATGTAGTCATATGACACGTGCATGTCATATGACATGCACACCTGTCTGAGCACGCCTTCTGTGTGTATTCTGAGCATATCACACTCACTTTCAGTAGATTTGTGGTGCTTTTAAAATGTTATGAAATGTGTTTTTGTTGCAGTCTCAGAACAGCTGTAAAGATCACACAGACTGATATTAAAGACTGAGAAAAACTGGGCTGCCTGACAGAGGTGATGTGTAATCCCTCATCCAGGACAGAGCAGGATGCAGGGTCCAGACTCAGAGGTTCTGTGAGGTTCAGTGACTCGAATAAAATGAAATCATTACATTTCACTTTAATTTTAAATTCATTAGAAATTATTTAATGGAAAATTTTCTCCAGGTTCTCTGAAGAAGAAACTCCTAGTTCCTCTCAAGAAGGTGTACGGTCACAATCCTTAAATAAATTCCCTCTTATAGTTCATACATGACATCTTCCATAATACATATTTTCAGCAGCAAACCCCTTCCCTCCCATTTCCCTCATTTTCTCATTTACATTTATATTGTGTCACATATACAATATGGAAATAGAAAAGCATCAATATAAACACAAATCAACTGTATTTTGATCCAAAAAAAATCATATAATTGAATAATTTCATAACCTACTGTACATACCGTATAATCTGTACCTTGTGTGTAGGTTGTAAATTCAAATAAATTAAATTAAAATAAAATAAAGAAGTACGGAAAATGTAGAAGACAATCAATTTAGGTGATATTTAGTTACTTCTATTTCAGTTTTATCAGCATTTTATTGCTGGTTATTATGATTTGTTTCATTCTATTTTATTTTGTTAACATTTTACTATTAAATCAGCACGATTTAGAGACTAATGCAATCTGATTTAGGACCACATATGAAAGCAGCCCAAATCAGAATTGAAAAGATGAGATTCCATGTGATTCGTGCCGTTCACACAAAAACTGATCAGTCACATATGATCAAAATAAATCAGATTTGGGTCACTTTTGCCTGCAGTCTGAATGTAGCCGAATGTGACTAGAGTTCTTGTGGCAGAGGTGTAATAATGAATTATTTCCCACTAGGAATGAAGTACTCCATCTATCTTGTTGTTGTAGCTGCACAATAACAAGTCTGGTCAGATTAAAAGTCCCTCTGATGGTCTGAATAAGGAAAAATACTTTGAAACAAAGCCTGAAAACTGACAAACCCACTTCGTTTCAATCACTGGTGCATTAAATCCTCTATGTGTAGGTTTTAAACATGTCAGCTTTGGCAGCTCAGACGTAGCATCAAAAACAACACGGCGGCAGAAAACGACTGGTTATACTTTTATTTTTGCAGGTCCAGCCAACCCAACAGATGCAGATCCATTATCAAGTCCTGGATCTGTGTTGGTACGTGTTCTATGGTGACGTTACAGGGCAGTGAGCTGAGGGGTGCACGTCAGTGGGCAGCTGGAAGTCTTTGAAGGTGTAGAAGGAGATGTCTCCGTGGTCCACCACAGCGAAGACCACCGGGACGTCTCCGCTCTGGAAGGCCAGCAGCTTGATAGCTCGCAGGTCGGGCACGGGGCCGTCGAAACTGAGACACAGCAAATTATGTTGTCAGTTTTGTGAGAGACAAAAGCAAACGTGCTCAAATTCTTAATTAAAGCCACAATCTGTAACAATTCACAATTAAACGACAGCAATGTTGGTAATGAAATGTGAGGATCTGCTACTTTTTTCTGTTTGACAAGCAAAACAAGCAATCTGAAGACGTCACAAGATAAGACAGAACTTTATTAATCCCAAAGGAAATTCTTCTGCCAGAGACACAACAACAATATAAGAATAAAAAACAATACAGTAATAAATGTAAAGTGTATAAGGAGTAAAATGCTAACACCAGTGCCTAATAGAATAACAATAAAAGTAAGATAAATGTAGTTAAAGAAATAAACTATTTTATAAAAGTAATATTGCACATGATATTAATGTTACTGTTGTCAGTGTCCCATGTCTTTCTTGCAGGAGAAACACAGCTGCTGTTAAACACGATGAAAGACTTGGAGATCAACAGGTTTTTGGATACGAGCAAATATCTCAACGTCGACCTTTTCGAGAAGTTGGCTGAACGAATGAAAGAGGGAGGCTGAGTTCACTCGGTCCAACAGGGCTGCATGTAAACGGGGACATTAGTGGAAGATTCATCGTCATCAGCAACATGGAAACAGCTTTTGTGCATGTAAACGTAGTCAGCGTGTTCTGGGAAGTTGGGACGAGCATTTCTTGGTGTTTTCTGACACTTTACAGACCACATGACTAATCAAAAACAACCAATAACAGATCAATTCCAAATCACTGAAAGAAAGATGAGACAAAAGGGCCTTTCATCTTCAACCTCTGTGATACTGATTTAACCGGAGTCAGACGTCTGTTGCTTCCTGTGAGCCGATCTTCAGTAAACATGCCCTCAGGCACTTTGTGTGTTTGCTTACCTGCACACACACATGCGAGAGTACGGCTTCCCTGGGTTGCTCTTCTTGAAGGCAGCCACCGTATCAGGTTGGTAAACAGTGAAGCAAATCCTCCACCCATCTGACCCTTTTAACCTGAGAGGACAAAGCACACCGTCATCTCCCCTGAACGATGGACTCTTCATCACGGCACAACGAGGCGGTGACCAACACCAGAGCCGCAGCATCTCCCTCCTCTGTCTCAGAGTCTTCGTGGGTTTGTAAATTAAAAATCAGAAAGTGTGATAGCAGTGAGGCGGGCTCCCTTCACATCAAGTCCAATTTCTGATTTATTTTTTTTCTTCACAGGAGACTCAGTTTTCTAATCACAGAGAACAAAAAGTAGCTGCATGAGGTCACAGTTTTAATCTGGACTACATGCTGATATGGTGCGTGTTTACAGGCAGCAGGGAAGGTTCAGTTAGTTGCCTCTTGCACCCCGACCTTATTGTGATACAAAAAAAAGTTAGAAATGTCTACGGTGGGCGAGAACAAATACTTAAGACCTTTATAAATGAAATGCAAGACTTTAATACCTTCTGAGGCCTTTTTGTGAAGGATTAATAAAATCCTGTCAGAGTGTACGATATCAGTTTGGAGGCATGTCGTTAACTTTTTAAACTTCACGCCGGGCTGTTTTCAATCTGAACGCCCGCTTAGTCTCTCCTGATTGAACTGGTATCAGATAAGACAAATCACTTTTACTTTTTACCAATTTTCTGTAGAAATAGGAAACAGCAAATAGAAACAAGTGATACCTGGACGCTCCCTCGAGCAAATGTGTAGATTTAATCACGCTGATTTTATCCAACAGCTCCCCTGGAATAAGAGACAAATATCACTGACTTGAATCAGATACAACTAATCCACGTAGATTCAAATCCAGAAGCAAAATTAACTGTGAATGTACTTTACAGACTGGGTCCATGTGATCTCACCAGTGGTGATTGGTTGTCTTGGGTCATGTAAAGGAGTGATTTCCCTGTTCCACAGGTGTGCCGGTCGGCCTTTATGCTTCTGCTGCCGCCTCACCAGGAGCTCCCGATACTCCGCCCAGTTTCTGCACCGCCGAACCTTAAAGGAACTCAGAATGTGATCCCCGTAATGTGTCCCTTTTATGAAAATAAGATAATACTTCCAACAAAATGTGTGTGGAACATTCTTTAGTTGCATTTTGATGTTATGCTACAAACCTCTCTGTCTTTGTTGACGTCCCACCTGCGCCTACGCTTGTCCTCGTCCCTCTTCTTCTCCTTTGACGACATCTTCACCGTCCGCAGGTTTATTCTCTGCCTCCAGGGGGCGAAGTCACAGACTCCCACAGCCAAAGACCCGGGGAGCAGAGAGGGGTTTGGAGGGACCAGGCAGCTGGAGAGGTGCTCCCTGGAGCCCAGGTCAGGGAAAGGGATGGAGCTGAAGTCCCAGCGTGAGCAACCAGGGGCGGGCTGGTGATCTGATCGGTCCCCGAGAACATCCGTCATCCACCACGTCCTGCCCCCGCCTTCGCCTGCTGAACCTGCAGCGGCGGTCTGGGTCCCTGAAGTCGTCGGGTGTGACTCGAGATGTTTTTTATCCTCCTCACCTTCATGGCCGCATTTATCCTCCTCCATTCGGTCAGGCGTGGATGCTTCTCGTGCTTCAGTGTGACTACAGAGAACAAACATTGTGTAAGCCTCTGATTTACATTAAAGGCCTTTTACACGCCACACGGGCATTTGTTCGTGCGAGTTGTTTTTGTTATAAGTACTTTTTCTTTCGGAACGGGGTCAGTTTTTCTGAGCTGCCGCACGGCGAATACAGGCATCAACCAGCTCAGCGCTACATCACACGTTTCATTGCTCTGATTGGTTGTAGGTCTATCCAATTGCGTCCAGAGGCATTTTGGTCTGTACCCGTTGATAACTGCCAAAAATTAGCTGAAAGGTTCCAGAATAATTCTCATTTGTGAACTGGTCTCGCGATGTCAGGCTACTAAATCACTGGAGTTCCCCTTTGATTGCTTAATCAAAAATAATAATAATAATAATAATCAATAGCTTGTTTGATAATGACAAATAATAGTCAGCTTTCTCTTTCTTCGTTTTTCTTTATTGAGCAGCAGCTGAACAATAAAATCTAGTTGTGTCCCAAATCACTCTCTGAATGAAATCATTCACACTCGCGTAAATAAAATGGTAGACAGTAAATAGAGTGCACTATATAGTAAACAGGGAGTGACTCTGTTTACCTGAATGAAGCAGTGAAGGTGGGGGTGGGGGTGGGGCTGGGGCTGGGGCTGCGCTTCCTCTTCAGTTGTCTCCCTGCCCGGTCACGTGACTGAGGCAGGTTCAGCTGCCTCACGTAGGACGATGCCTCCGAACTGTAAGAAGCCAAACACAACACCTGCATCATGCTGACGGCAGATCCTGGACGTTCACAGCGACTTCATCCGAAACACTGAGTCACTAAAGATCCAGCAGGACAGGATTCATTTCTACGTGATGAAGTGCATGTCTAGATAAAGGATTGACGGACGGAATACACTTCTTTCGTTTCTGTCTGCACCAAAGTGGTGGAGCTCCGTCGCTGTCAATAGCAAAACTCCTATTGTGTCATATTTCAATACCCGTCTGAAGAAGGGAATTAAGATTCTGTTACCTGGGATCGAATCTGTGCACCACATAGCCAAGCCTCTTCAAATGCCCGAACACCTGTGTGATGCAAAAGAGCCATTAGCTCAGCAGTGCAGTCCTCCTTCAGAATACCTGCGGGACATTTACCTGTACCTGATACTGCTGGAGGCTCACTGTACTCGAGGACAGAAACTTCTCATACCCGTCCTGGATGGACAGCGGCAGGTCCCGGTGAAACACCTGCAGGTTTCCCTGTTCACATGGCACATTGCCACTCGCAGGTGTCATCAATTAGCATTTTACAGATCACATGAGACGCAGCAGGACTCTTAAAGTGGAAATATTACTACAAAGAATGATGTGTCCTAACAGGTTTTATCTGCCACTCACACACTCCATCAGGTAGAGAGCCTCTTCAGGGAGGAGATACTGCTTGCCGCTGGCAGAAAAGCCCATCGTCTGCCAAAACTTCCCCTGTGTAAACACAACGTCCGCAAATGTTGTATAACCATGTGACCAACATTTTATAACAAGAAGCGATGGAGGAGGAAGTGCAGGGTGTGTGTGTTGATAGTTTAGTACTCACGGCTGGAGACCGAAGCTCCACTATCTGCTCACTTGGAATCCATGTGGCCTTCACTAGGTTTCCTCTGCAGTCAAATAAAAAACAGACACCATCGATCTCATGACACATCACATTCTTTACATTACTGGCAGAGCAGACAATAAAATACAGGAAAGTTAAGAGATTTTTATGGCCAACAAACCAACAGACACACAGCCTTGACATATTATCGCCTTATAAAGTTGTTTATAATAATATTCTAGCTCCTTTGAGCTCTGGTTTGATTTACACCATCTCCTGAGAAAAATATGTGGCTCTTCAGCTAATAGATGGTCAACTTTCTTCAACAGCTAGTCGTTCACTTTGTCTGAGACTGAACCTACATGTGCCGTAAATCCAAATCTATGAGAAAAAAGTTCTGTAGAGCTGCAGAGTTGGTGATAATTCTCTATTCACTCTCATCTTATCACTACAAGCCACAACTTTCACATTAGATGCAGTCATTGAACTCATTAACATAAAAAATATTGATTCAAGGAGCATTAAAGGTTTCCTACCCTTCAGCTACTACTTTCCATTTTCTTTACTGGATTATGAATGAATGGATGGATGAATGAATGGATGGATGAATGGATGGATGGATGGATGGATGGATGGATGGATGGATGCTTGCTAAGCCTACTCACAGCTTCTCCACTCTCTCCTCTGATATGAGGCTCCAGTGCTCATTCAGACTCTGCTCAAGCCGCTGTCTCTGCTCGTCTGAGTCGTTGGGGAAGAAGTCCTTCTGTCCCCTGACCGGGATCTTGTGACTCCTGGACCGGGCTGCGAACAGTTCAGATGGACTGGAATGCGAAGAAAAGACCACAACGCTCATCTTCAGACATTTGATGCTTTAATCACTAAATAAAGGCACGGCATTAATATAAACTGAAAGACACGATTAAAAAAAAAGTTTTAATTGTGGTGGACAGAAACTGAACGCTGCCTCTGCATGTTTAGTTTGGACTTGGGGGACAGTAAGCAGACCTGTCCCAGACCCCCTTAGTTATGCTGCTATAGGCCTAGACTGCCGGGAAACTTCCCATGATGCACTGAGCTCCTCTCTCCTCCTCTTCATCTGTATGCACTCTTATCCCATTAATGCTTGTTACTAACTCGACTGCTTCCCTCTCTCTCTCCTCTCTCAACCCAACCGGTCGAGGCAGATGCCGCCCACCCAGAGCCTGGTTCTGGTTCTGGTTCTGCTCGAGGTTTCTTCCTGTTAAAAGGGAGTTTTTCCTTACCACTGTTGCTTGTGCTTGCTCATGGTGGGAATTGTTGGGTCTCTGTAAACATAAAGAGTCGGTCTAGACCTGCTCTGTATGAAAAAGAGTCCTGAGATAACTGATTTTGTGATTGTCTTAATGTGGATGTGGACCAAGATTCCTGGCTTGGCTTATAGTCTGTAACTTCAGGAATTCAAGGTGAATTCAAGCACTGACTTTAAATCGTTTAATCTCCCAAAAAGACACAAGAACATAACATCATTCAAAGCAAAGTCCTCTTTCATTAATGATAAAAACATAGTTTGTTGCATGCTCTGCTGGCAGGGCAACTCGGTGATACATAACTAATGAAGTACAGCTGGATATAATGGCTCACAGCACTGTTTATTTCCAGTGTCATCATGAGTCACTGTCATGGGACCTCGCCCTGACATGTCAGCAAACTGTATGATGCCTCTATGGGCAAAAATATACGTCCCTTTTATTTGTTTTTTGACAATGATTCATAAACTTTTGCGTTTTAATAAATGTAACTGCTGTTTTCACTGTACGTTACATGCATGTGCCACAAAACTTTGCTAACTGACCACCATGTGAGCCGTTTAAGAGCCCCGACAACAGAAAATGTACGACAGACAGCCACTGAGAGAGAAAACGTGTAAAAGTTATTGCTCCCCTGTCGATAAATGTACTCATAATTGCCAATAAAGAGCATAACACACCTTAATATTTCACTGAAGAACTTCCCTTCGGTGTCTGCCTTGTTTTGGTCCGCCATGTTTAGGCGCTCCCCGCTGCACATCTCCTCTGGGTCCTGATGCCCGTCATATTCAGTCATTAAAAACAGGACCAGCAGAGGGCGCCAAATCACAAAGAGCTGTTTATGTTCACTTAATTGCATATTGTTTACTGGAACATAATTCAGCCATTACGTTATGTTATATTGTTATATTGTATGTTATGTTATGTAATATAACAACCACTATGATTCCCCAATAAATCTCCTTTTGAATAAAGTTAATGAATTTGAAGTATTCTGGTATAAATGCATGGGCTTCCCCACATTGGTCTCTTAAAATATATGTTTATATGCACCTAATTTTTTAAGCAAATACGCTTTAATGGAACACATAATTGTTGCATTGGTTATGGTCACTGTTCACTTATGTTTTTGTTGTTGTTTTTGTAAGTTGTTAGTATATGTTTCATGAATGCTGTAAGCAAAAGTCACTTTAGAAATATGCACTACATAACATTAACTGGCATGCTTTATCTTGAGGCCCTGTCACTGTGTCAAAGTCTAGTTTTAAGACTATTATTTCAGTTTTGTGTTTATAAGTTGCATGTCGCCACGTAGCAAATCTGGGACCAGGTAGCATTCAAGCATAGAGAAACTGTACACACTGCACAGATAGTGAAAGAAACAGGGTTAATAGGGGTCCAGCAGTTTAGTCATTTAGTTTTTCAAAATAAAGAGGAATTAAGTGGAAAGAAAACACTATTATACACAATTTACTATAATGCAACCATCTCCAAAAGTAATATTAAAGTAATAATGCTTAGAACAATTAGCTTAATTAATTATACTTCAAAGTAAGTTGTATTTGAACTGCAATCATTGACTGATTTTTCTACCGGCATAGTAAGGCCAGAAAAACACAGTGGTCTACTTGTTTGTATCATTGTCATGGCAACTTGGATGTTGTAAGAAATGATAAATAACCATGATAAATTGAATAGATTATTAAAACCTTGAGTATATGTGTTGTTTTAGCGTCCTCTTGTGGACTTTTAAGAGACTTTCTCCAGCAGAGCAGCTGTGTGTAGAAATTGCATTCAGTCAAAATTCATAACTCGAGTGGCTTATTTAATAATTATATGAATTATATGTTTGTGCAGTCGTGAGACTTTCATATTTAACGTTGTAAGAGGTGGACAACACATTGACTCATACCATGCGACTCCTGTGTCATTCCGCTGATATTAGAGGAATCTACAAGGTAATGCTGTAAACGAAAAAGTAGTCGTAATGTAGTCATGGGTTACAGGCACGGACGGGGTTCGAACCCGCGATCTTCGGTTTACGAGACCGACGCCTTACCACTTGGCCACCGCGCCTGGCAATGTAGACGGGGCAAAGTATACTCATTTAGACTCGGTAGATTATATGTACGGAAGGTTTTCAGGACATGCTAAGTACCTTCTATGTACCTTCCACCCTGTAAACTCGCCTGCGGGAAAGGGAATATAATTCCAAACTCCATTCACAATATATACTATTTTGACATTCTTAGCAGCAAACGGACACATACGTCAGGGCATTTTCCTAATCACTCGAAAGCACTCTAGAGTTCAGCTAGTCAGTACACTTTTGGAAAGGGTTCGCTTGTGTTGGCTAGTGTATTTTATATCTACCGGATCAACATACATCATATAGGAGCTGATGAGACGTGAACCTATTAAAATTAAAATGCACCTTGACAGAGTTCTTGTATGCAGCCGAATGTCCCAGCAGATGGCCTTGGTGATTATAAAATGTCTTAGGTAATGTTTTATTAATTATATGTTTGTGGTGTGACGAAGTCATAAAAGGCGTCAAATGCCGAATAGAAGTTTGGCGCACCTTTGTCGCCATAGAGGGAATCTCGAGCGAGAACACACCCGGAAGTAGCTAAAGTGTCTCACAGCCACAGCCGATAGGATTTCAGTCTTTCCCTGAAACATGGAACTTACCGATGTCATACGATGATGTGAGAGTAGCATGCATCGGACGGCGCGGGGATTGTGCGGTATTTCAGAAGTAGCTCATGCTGTAAGTAATATGACTTCGTGAAAAATCAGTGCTAGTGTGGTAGGAAGAAACAAGCCTGTATATTGGCTAAAGCGTTAGCTTGCTAGCAGAGGATCTCTTGGATAACTTAATACTTTCTGTGCAGGATACGCTATTTGCTTGCATATTAAACTAGTCATGGCGTTGCAAGTTTGTTCGGTTACATTAATGTCGTTACTGTATGTTAGTTTTACACATTTAACAGCATTCCAGTATGCCGTGTTACGCATGTGAAATTGTATTATAAACATGTATAATTAAAAAATCCATGCTGGTAGACAAACTTGCGTGTTAGGCAAAGCATGAATTAATACTTCTTACACGCCATTGTGAGCTATTCTTCAATTCGGCATATCAAATAATATCAGTATATAAAGTTCAAACTTTATTTTCTATACTTTCTAATGGAAGCTCAATGTTGATCTCTTGAAGAAAGAACTAAACCTCCACAATATGTCCCAATAACTGAAGCTACTATTATAGGGCTGGACGATAATTAAGTATTTTCAGATCATTTTTAATCACATGAATGATGCACATCAAACTACAATTTAAAAAGTAACATGAGTTATTGAAGGTCTTGTTTGATGAGTTTTGTCTAGAACACAGGTCATTGCATTTACATCAGTGTGATTATTTTACATGTGGTTTGTGTATACATTGGCATAGTGTTTTGGAAATTAAAAAAATGGTTATCATATAGATTTCAACCACATCTCCCAGCCCACTGCTGTATTAAGCATTTACACAAAGCATTACAACAACTTAAGGATGTGAAAGCAGTACCATATGATTCTTTCAGTGTTTCTAAAGGACTCAAAATCTAGCATTGCTCAGTGCCTAGTTGAAATCTTGGTATGCCTTGTGCTCTTGTTCCAGTCTTTGACAGAGCCTGTCTGATCTGCTTCACCATGCCACTGGTGCTGGACGCTGTGTGGGCTCTGTGGAGCATTGGAGCTGGCATCTATGACTACTTCCACACCAGTGCCATGGAGGAGAGGATCCACACGCTGGAAAACGTCCTCTCCATCCACCAGTTTGTGATCGCAGGCCTGTCGGCGGGCCTCATCCTGCTCATGACCTACATACTATGGAGAAAACACTGAAACCCCATTGATCAAGACCAAGCGAGCACCCACTAGATGTTGTTTTGTCGCAGGATAGCTCAACCCTGAAGTTGGCCAGAGTGATAATTTGGATTATCTGATTGCTCACACTTGAAGATCAAGCATGTTCAGTAACAATCAGAACGTCCCAAATGAGGTCTGATGGGGCAACTAAACTGAGCGACAAAGCTCCGGCATGCGATTTCTGAAAACTCATCTGGTACCCTTTGGGTAGTGGACGCTTGGTCTGTCCATCAGTTTGTCTGTTTGTCTCTGTGTTTTGGATGTTAAACTGGCCTGAGTAATACTAATTCAAAATCATAACTGCTTGTCAAGGCAATGTTGCACTTTTTTTTCCCCAAGCTTGAAGGACTTCACTCTCTAGAAAAACCCTCTTGAGATAATGCCATTCATTTAAACATCTTCCCAGTGTGTGATGAGGGGTGAAGACGTTTAGTCATTGCCGGTTTACGTCAACTTCCTCTGAAAAGCGGAGATGCTTTAGAATGTAAAACTATGGATTTGTTGCGACTGTGGCTGCTACTAAGATTTTTAACCCGTCATCACAAGATCACAACGTATTTGCTTCAGGATCAACTGTTTTCTCGTGTTTTCTTGTAACAAAACACACTCTTTCTCTCCAAGCTGGAACCCACTTTGGATCTGTTTGGTCTGTAAGACGTGTGACTGTAAATGAGCCTGTTTTCAGGAGCTATTGAGACTTTTAAGTCCACTGAACAGTGTCAAAAGAAAATAGCATTCTAGTTAAATGTTAGGATATTAGGCTTAAAAACAAAATATGGTAATTAAGTTGTGATCTTGAGACAGCCGGCTTAAAAAAAATGATTAACAATGACGGACACTCTTTGTTTTAATACTTCCTCACTTTCTTTGGGGGGGGGGGGATCCTTTCCCACTAATGACTTTATCCAGCACTAGAATTTCATAGGTAAATTGGGTAAAATTGTGTCGTCTCCAATAGGTTTTAATGGTTTGGGGATGTCAACATGTGACTCCCAAAAACAATGGTGTGTTCCGCTCTTTAAAAGTTGGTGTCGGGCCATGATGCTGCAGGGACACGGCAGTGCTTTTGGTGGGAGTGTGAGGCTGTGGTTAAACATCAAACATCCCTCCGAGCTGTGTGACGGGGTCAGACGCTGGTTCTAACTTCTTGTCCTTGATCTTGTTGCACTGTTAAAGCAGAGATTTTAAAAACCGTACATATGCCACCGGTTGTGTGGTCTGTAATTATCCTGGTGCCAGGTGACACACGGAATAACTTTCACTACTGTACCTGCTTACTTTCTGGGGTTCATTCAATGACTGTATGCAGTACTGCGTGTTACTCTGACAAACCACTACCATGGCTACTATTAAAGGGAATATGTTTGGATAATAAATCGTCATTTAAGTCCAAGCCGTTCTTTCTCCCACTTGTTTGTGTTTTAATTAGAACCTTTTTGTTTCCTGTCTTGGTTAATGAGTCGATTTGAGTGTTAAATAATCCACAATGAAAATAACGTTCTGTCCTACTTAGAACTCATTTGATAGGTAAAATAGGCAATTTGGATATCTGCTTCCATTGTGTGGTTTTTGTATCAATTTAATGTTAAATATGATGAAAATAAAATAAGTACTTTATTCATCCCGAGGGAAATTGTTGTAGGAAAGAGTGCAAATATAGTCAGAGAGTTGTAATGTTTGTAATCCATTGAGAGAGACTAAACAGAGCAGAAAATGCTGTGAAAGCTGTGTTGTTGTTGCAGCAGAAAATATGTATAAAGCACGAGAAGGAAAACAGGAAAAATAAGCTATATTCTTGGAGGTAATAGCCTTGTAGAACGTGGGATGGAAAACATTAACAGAAAAAAACAGGAACAATTCTACAGTTATGCAATTAAAGGGGTATGAAGATGGTAAATAAATGAATATATATATATATATATATATATATACACACTTGACATACACACAGCACATCAGAAGAAGCTCCTTTAGACTGAGATTTTAACATCAAACATCAGAAGTGGACTGAGACACGCTGTCTGTGATGCCCACTGATGGACTCTGACAGGTTAGTTATTGTTGCAGCTGAGTTACACAGTGGAAATATATCACCTTAAGTTCAAGTACTCTGTGTGTGTGTGTGTGTGTGTGTGTGTGTGTGTGTGTGTGTGTGTGTGCTCATGAGCTATTTTAGTCCTCATTATGTTTTTGGGTCAGCGGTTAAGTCATGTGCTCATCTTGAACCGTATCAGGAGAGATTATTACCATGTAATGTTACATATACTTACATGAATTCTGCTCCATAGCACTGATACTACTACGACTATAAATTGTAATCAATCGATCATTCAATCAATCAGTCAATCATTTTAACTGGTGGATGTCTCAAAATTACTATATTTTTAATGATTTAAAATTATTTGTGGTGTCATGATCTGTGTCTTTAAGGAAAAAGGAAAATCATGTCACAACTTATCCTGCTCTTATTTAACACTTTTGGTTTTCATGAAGAGCATTATAATCCGTGACTTTACTTGAGTTAGCAAGGTATATTTGTTTAATTTGAATAACGTTTTGTGTCTCAGACCTTATTTAGACCTGGCAAAACACATTCACACACGCGTATCAAAAAAATGTGAAGTCATGAACAAATTTTTCACATCTGCAAATCAGTATGTGAATTCATGCAATGAGAGTTGCACACCTGTAGAATATTTTCTCACAAATATATTTTTTTTTCTTGCATATATTTCTATCACAAACACAAGTGAGTAACTACAGCTGCTTGAATCTGCCGCTACGAGTCTCAAATGTTCCTCGCTTTACCTGTCTGTCAGCCTCCTTGACCGCTTCCAATTCGTACAATATTCCCACCAATGAGAGCATGGGTTTTCACAAACAAGCACAGTGATTGGATAGAGCTGTCAGAAGGCGGGATCTTTCAACCCAAGTCACAGTGGAAGATTCAACCTACATTAAGTGGTCGAAGTTAGGCCAAAGAAGACGGAACTTACATGGGGTTTGCCTTCAAAATAAAAGCACGCAATTGATCAACATTACACTTTCACATAACACGTGTTTAATGTACTAAGCGTTTCCATGGATACGTATTTGTGATTTCCATATTGGCATCTGTATTACACAAAAACTGAGTGAAACATGTGTTTTAACAATTTTATATTTTAATTAGAATTTATTTAGAAAATACTAACCGGACAACCTCTGTGTTATTTTGTGGAACTTTCCATAACCGCTAACCCAACTTCCCAACAGGCGCTAGGCGAGATATAATGCAGCATTTGGTGAAATTATGGCATCGAAACCCCTGAAAACGTGTGCTGTTTCTTTGTGTAATCAGTTGTCGTTTGGCAGCAGCTTTCAAATTCTTAATTGGTGAAATCAGAGTGTCGGACAATGCTAGCCAGTTAGCCCGGGGTTATTGCTAGCTGGCTAAGGAAGTTAGCCAGTTAGCTAGCAAGCCGCGTCAGCTTGCCGGAGGCTGATATCTTGTTTCGCGCATTTCAAGCCTGTTCGCCGACCTCTGTAACTGTTTAACCGGTGCACTAACGAAAACATTAGATTGTAGTTTCACCAATGTCATATATAAAAGACGGAAACTTCCACTATCCGCTTTTAAAATGAAGAGTCAACAGTGTTTCTCCTAAGCGGCCGGTTTTGTGCAAACGCTGCTCTTTTGTTTTGACAAAGGGAGAGGACCTGAGTTTCTTTTCTTTTTTTATACCACTTCACATCTGGTGGTGGGACAGTGTCTTTGGCCATGGCTCCACAGAAGCAGAGCTCCTCAGGTGGAAGCCACCCGGTGGGTTTTGGTTCTGGAGGCAAAGCCAACGGGTTATACCACTCGTCCTCCTCTGCAATGGCTGTATCCAAGAAGCCCCACATGCAACTCATTCAAGCCGACCACGAGTTGTTCCTGCAGGCCTTCGAGAGTGAGTTGCTGCTGTCATCAAGTATATTTAAAGATATCAGTGTTGGAGTTTAATTTAAGGTCACAGGAAGCTTTACACTGGCCATGTGAGTGGTGAGATGAGGGGCGGCATAGCTGGAGGAATAGATCATTTACAGACTGCACTTAAATGATCATCGACTAGTTATGTCCTTGTTAATACTGTACACTTTGATTTTAGCCATGGCCAGTGTCCATTTACTATTAATTACAAGTACTGCAGTGCTGATTTACTTTATATTTTTGTCATATAACTTGTATTGCTGCAGGTCGTTTGCACATTAAAATCAAGGTGAACTTACAAGCTAAAATAAAAAAGGTTATTGGACACAGACGGGCAGGTGGTTGAATAATTTTAATTTTATCGGTTGCTGCTGTTTCTCCCAAACACTGATGCAACAAAATTTGTTTTCGGTTAATCTATCGATTTCATTCAAATCAATTATATAGTTTATAAAATGTCAAAATTGGATGAACACAGAAGTTATCTGACTACAATATAATGCCTTCAGATATCTTATTTTGTTTGATGAACAGTCAAACAGTATAAAATAAGAAGCAAAGAAAAGCAGGCGGGTCCTCTTCTAGTGGCAAATGTTTGGTGTTTTCACATGATAAATGACTTACATGATTCATTTATTAACAAAGTTTTCATTCATTAAATGAAAGCTTGTTTCAGCACTAAGTGTACTGAGCTTATTGTGCCTTTTTTTGGCTTGATGCTTGTTTAAAATGTTCATTTAAATGATGAATGGTACATAAAGTAATGTGCTGATGGTGTAACTGTATTTATTCGCAGAACCAACCCAAATCTACAGGTTCCTCCGCACCAGGAACCTGATCGCTGTGAGTGTTGCCTTTCCTTGAAGCTAGTCACATGGTTAATTTGACCATTTGAAATAAGAGGAAATTTATTTTTGTACCTCTTTTTGGCACGTTGAAGTCGAGTTGTAACACTTCATCTCTCCCTGTTACATTTCAGCCTATATTCTTGCACAGGACGCTCACCTATATGTCCCACAGAAACTCAAGGAATAACGTCAAAAGGTAAAAATGCAGTTTTGTGTCCATTCATGATGGTTTCCCAGTAAGTCAGAGGGAGGAGAAAACATTTAGGCTCAGCAGATCAGTTGTGTCTTTTTATGCCTTTTGTTTCAGGTTTCATGTAACTGAGTGGGTTGAAACCTGGTGTTAAATAGTTTCTCTTAAAAAGCAGGTCACGTGTTATCTGGGGTGAAAGTTAAACCTGCGTGTTGGCTGCTGTAGGGGGGTGGGGGTGGGTGTGGGTGTGGGTGTGGAGGGGGGCGAGGGGTGCTGACTGGATCAGTTAAAGCTGAGACGGGAGAGACGTTAGCAGTTAGGCTGCTTTGCATACAGGCGCTGCACAAAATACACATGGGGCTGCATGTGGTTCAGCCTGCACAGAGAGCATTGTCTGGTGTTAACGCATGGATGTTATGTTGAAGGACTGCAGGTTACGCATTTTGTTCTGTGTTCAAAAGCTGCATAATTGTGTCAAAAATAGCGACATGAAACAATTTTTATCAGATTCTATTCAACACCAAGCTGAATATTGGGTGATAATTAGTTTTTCATTAGCACCAAACTGTCAGTTTTAAGCAGCTTATTAGGCGGTGTTCTTCTACAGCTGTTTGTGTTATGATTTTTGTAGAAAAGTAAGTTATTGAAATAGTTATTTCCTTGGAATTGGCCCCAAAAGTATCATGTTGACCCCATGGATGTGTAAAGAGAACTGGATGCAGCGTCGGAGGTGGGGTCCCGTTCATTCCTCTGAAAGTTGCTCAGCGACGTGTGAAGCCAAAAAAGTTCGACTTCCGGGTATAAAGCTACCCGGATCTCCCGCATAGCTTCCACACCGTGCGGCCCATAGAGCGAGCGCACTAGTGTTTCCTTTAGCCCCGCCTCCCAACCGCTCGGTCTCAGGCTCGCTCACCTGAACCACAGTGACTCTATAACTCTGGATTCACCTGTTAGGTGCACTTCCTGGGGGCTTGACTGACACTGGTATCGAAAGGTTTCCACTGGCACCTTGCTGTGCTGCCAATACAGCGGTGACAGTGGTTAACCAGCGGATAACCAGCAGTTTACCAGCAGTATTTAACTGAGTAATCTGTGCATGTGTAAGAGTTCCTGTTGTATTACAGCAAGTGTTCGTGTCATATTTTAAAGATTAGATTAAAACATCTTATGAAACAAAAGACATTTTTGGAAGTTTTAAATTTCATTCTTGATAATTGTTATCTAAATCTGAAACACTGTCGGCCTGTCTCTGTTACGATTATGACTAAAGCTGATCAGGTTTGGTAGTTTTTTGCAGTCCTTATTTGGACATGCACTCATCAGACCGGTATTTGATGTAGTCATTTCTGTTCATTGCTTGGGACTTGGTCAGGGACCAAACAGCCTCTTTCAAGCCCCCTGAGGCAAGTGTGTGATTTGTGACATTGGGTTATATAAATAAAATTGACTTGACTTGAAATGGACTTAAGAATGGCCGCCATTAGCTCGTGTGTTAATCCTGAAGTGGAGGAACCGGGTGACGAGTTTCCTGCAGTTCGGCTCAGTTTCACTTTCTGCTGCACTCGTGCGCGCCTCAGTCACAGAAACACTGCTTGTGATTTGAGATGAAGAAGCTCCACATAGGGCCACTCCACAGTTATTAACTGTTCTCAGAGCACGGATCACTGAAGAAACGGAGAGGCAGTGGGTTTCATACACGAGATTAAATGCTGTTAATGTTCTTTACTTATTAGATCAGAAACTAAAACTAGTTTAGGTTTCATGCAAAGGTTGTTATGACTCTTTTAAGGCTCTGTGACCTAAATTGGGTCTGTGCAATCAAAATGTCTAAGCAGAACACAGTTTCTCTCATGTGCTGCCTCTTTGAAAGTGCTTTTTTGTTTTTTTCAAAATGGGCCAATTTACCTGATGTTTTATGTATGTAAATATAAGCCAATTAAAGTAAAAGGCACCCAGCAGACGGCACGACCAGCAGCAATCATGTTCTCCTGGAGAATCGTAAAATAATGGCGTTCACGTTGCAGAGTAATGTACCAGGATTTGGTCGCTGCAGTGCATTGCTGGTTGTTGTTTAAATCGAAATGAATGAAAATAAGGAGGCTGCACTTTTTGATTCAGTGCCAACGTCTGTCTGAACTCAGCCGGTGGTTTCTGCAAAGCTCTGCAGAGCCTCACACAGGTGTTTTCACTTACTCTGGCTCATTAGACCTCTGCTCAGGTTGACGTTGGACAGAACTGGGAACTACGTGGGGCCACCATACTCCGTGTACTAATGGGGGTGCTCTCCAAAACCCCACCGACACGCTGCCGATTTGAGCCAGGTGGGCATGCTTTCTGTTCAGCACAAAACGGCACATGGCGCTTTAATGCGGACTTGAATCTACCAGCAGCATCGCAAACAAACGGACTAATAAACGCAGATCTCCTATCCGATGGCTCGTCATGAAAGCAAGTGGAACATGTTCTGTACCTTCTCTGCCAACACTTGAAAGCTGTTATTAAAGGCATTATACCTGCTGCCTCACAATGCTGCTTGCACAACAGGTTTCATGGCCGTCGCCACTTTATATCAAGAAACTTTACATGATGGAACTTGCTTCAGTCAGTCCAGTCTGAGTCTCAGATATTCAGCACCTGCCATCGACGAACTCGCATGGAAAACATTAAAAATTCAGTTAAAATGGTGAAGAGCTGATGGCACAAACAGATTTAGACTGCTGAAGGTTGTATGTACAGTATATCTTGTACAAAGTCTTGAAAGTTGGGAAAATGCTTAATTTTAGCAGTTTTCAAGGTTAGGAATGTGCTTGAATTCGAATATACTCCTTGAAAAATATTTGATTTTCAGCATAATCTGGTGTTTCATCATCGACATGATCACTCATGGAAACCAAAAGTCTTTTAGTATTTGAAATGAAACGATCCCGTCGTCACATTCGTTTGTTGTCTCCTGGAATTTATAGTAACAGTTTAGATGTGGCGATAAAGGCTTCGAGAGTCTGGACATTTTTGGTTTAGGTACCTTGAAAGTGCTTGAATTTTACTCTTAAAAAGCTGTACGAACCCTGTTACTTTCTACAGATTAGTTTGTTTTTACAGTTTATTAAAACCCGATCATGTCAAGTTTCATGCTGTACAGTGTGGGCTGAAACAAACGGTTATTTTCACTATTGATTATTCTGCTCATTATTTTCACAATAAATCTATAAAATGGCAAAAGAAAATGTGAAAAATGCTCAAGTGACGTCTTCAGATTGCTTCTTTTGTCCGACCAACAGTCCAAAACCCAAAGACTTCATTTACTGTCAAAATAGTCGTGTTGTCTGTAGTATTTCTATCTACATCAGTGTAGGACACAGTTGACTTGTTGTTTAGGGAAACAATGCTGTTATTCTGCCTGTAGGTCAGTGTTGGGTGGGGGTGGTGTTGCTGCCACTAACCCCTGCTGTTTGTCTGCATGTACAGGAAAAGCTCCAAGGTTGACAATCTGTTGGTCAAAGTGGAAAAGATGAGAGGCGAACAGGAGACTCACAGGTAAAAACACCTCGGCCCGCTGGTTTCCTGTTTCTGTGCCCTTGTTGCTGTTGATATTTATTTTCTACCTTAACAAGGAGGAAACCCTGAATATGTGTAATATTCATACACTTCCTTTGCCATTCAAACTGGACATGTCAAATGTAAGCTGTTTTAATGTTTGCAGCTATATTTATAAAAAATATCTATAAACTAGATGCTGTACTGTTTGCCTGTGTTAGGGCTGGGTGACATGGATAAGAGCAGAATATGTATTTATACCACGATAATAAATGTCTTGTTTTGGTTAGTGAATTAAATAAATGAATAATAATTAAAACGAATAAAAATGGTTATTTTATTAACTCAACGTTACACCCGTTCAACATATGGCATATAAATCTTATTGGCCTTTTTAACAACCTTTTTACGAACATTACCAGCCTAGTTTACCGATTGCTCAGTAGGCCGTGCAACAGGTCGAGCTGATAGTGAATCTGTAGAGCGCCCCCTGCTGGATCACGAGGTACACTACTTCAAACGGTCTGTGGCGCTTCAGGATGTAAATTTTTAGTTCGGATATGAACTTTTTCCCCCCAACGTTTGAGCAAATGTTAGAATTTCTAATAAAAAGTGACGGCCCTACAACATCGCTATCATCCACCATCCAATTTGTTTTAATTCTTCCTAGCTCCTCCATATTTTTGCTATTTTCTTCTTCTGCATTTACCTGAATAAAACATGAAAGCTATAAACGAAGCAGGATACGCCTCCTCTTTGGAATATTATTTATTTCTTCTCCATGTGTCTTCCACAGCTTGGCCTCTAATCTGCAGCTCACCTTCACTGGCTTCTTTCATAAAGCTGGTAAGTTTGTCCTTCTCAGCAGCCGTCCTTTTGTTTTTGTTTTTTTAGATCTAGTCTTCCCACTGATACAGGAGGTCTTTTGTCCTGGTTTGTGTTGTGCTGTTCTCAGGGAAGCCGTCTCAGGACAGTGAGAACGAGCAGAACTCCGTATCTCTGGAGGTGCTGCTGGTCAAAGTCTGTCACAAGAAGAGGAAGGTGTGTGATGATGATGATCACGTGGTATCTCATCGCTGCTGATCTGAACTGTTTTGTTGACGCTTTCTGTTTCCTCACTTTTATATAATATATCTCCAGGTGGGGCTGGGCGATGTGGCAAAAAGCACTGATCAATATCGATATTTATCACGATATATCATATGATAATGCTGCCAGTTTGAAGATACTCTTCTCCTGATGATGACTGAAGCCTGAGGGAACCAGAGGGCTCATTAAACTTTAGAATATAGTTTATTTAATGAATGCATAATTAATGATAAAGATGTGTTAAAGTGACCTATCACTGTGCTAGATTTAAATGATGCAAGAGAATATAAATCCGTATATATTATGTATGAAAATATAATATAATAGAGGACACATTAATATACATAAATGTACCTGATGGTGAAAAAAGTATAGTTTATTAACGTAAAAGTAGAATAATATAATGTCAACATTTAACTTAACAAACATGGCTTGGTTTAGAATATATCTTGTAATAAAAGAATATATTGAATAACATCTAAATGTAGACATTTAACTGTGCAAACTTACTAAACAACACACGTTAGCTTGCCTGCGCTGGGATGGAACCTCTTCAGGTGTTTCCCGTCTTGGTCGGCACCGACCGACGGCATGTTTTGCAGACCGTCTTAATCTTAAACCATTCCTATATAATTGACAGTTTTTGCTCACCTTTGGAGGATCGAGCGAGTTCACTTTAACCGTCGCTTTCGTGCCCCTCGGTTCCACACATTCTTTATCCAAAGTTTATCATCCCTATCGACATCAATTTTGTCACGATCCCGTATCGAGATGGTTTTGTCGTCCAGCCCGATTTCCAGCTGTCAGTGAGAAACACCTGAAATGTCTTTTCCTGCCTGCTGTCCAGGATGTGAGCTGTCCGGTGAAGCAGGTCCCTACGGGGAAGAAACAGGTTCCTCTGAACCCAGACACGAGTGCCGGAGTCCAGGCCAAGCCGGGCTCCTTCGCCTCCCTGCTGGTTCCCAGCAGCGAGTTCGAGCCCAGCAACTCTCACATGGTCAAGTCTTACTCGCTGCTCTTCAGGGTGTCGAGGCCCGGATCCCCCCGAGCACAGATCAACGGCCTGGCCAACGGAGAGAATCACCACAGCAGAGGTGAGCGGGGACTTCTGACGTCTGGTCGTGTTTTTTAAAGCAGGCTTCCTTTTTGGTTGTGAAATACGTCACGATGCGGGAGCTCGATAGACTTTGAGCCATTAATGGTTTAAATGAAACTTCTGGCTCTTGTCCGGTTGAAGCCTCTCTGATGCTCGGTGTCTGTAGTCGCCAAAGGTTGTTTGTGTGGGAGAGGAAACACTGAGTGGTCTGTTTTAGGAGTCCGAAAAGACCAACAAAGGGGCGACTTGTCATGACGTTCAACGTTCATGAATCTCATCAATAATTTAAGCTTTAAGCTCAGCAATGAACTTGCTGAGTACTGTGTTTTTATTACTGATAGGAATGAGGCCCAAATTCTTTAATTTAATGTTTTGTTTTTCTTGTTTGTGGTCACCGGCGACACACTGATCAGGTTTTTAAGACCAGTTCTGAGCCTCGTCCTCAGTCTTGTGTGGTAGAGAACTGGGGGGTACATGTCATGATGTGTGTGTTTCAGACTTTACAGAGGAAGTGGTGAACAGGAAGAGGAGGAGCTCCTCTCTGAGGGAGGAGGGAGAAACCACATTTGTGGCTCAGATGACAGTCTTTGATAAAAACAGGTGAAACTCACAAACTGTCACCTCCTGACACAGGAAAAAACGCCTTGTTAGAATCTCTCTGTGTTGCAGAATCAGGAAGTGAGAACATGTTGTTGTGTGCAGGCGTCTGCAGTTGTTAGATGGGGAGTACGAGGTGTCTATGCAAGAGATGGAGGAGTGTCCTGTCAACAAGAAGAGGGCCACCTGGGAGACCATCCGGGACGGAAAGGTGTGTGTGAGTGTGAGTGAGGGTATAAATGTACACAAAATAAGACGGGTAGTTTGTCTCTGCAAATCAAATAAAGGCATTATGATCCGACAAAACGCACTGTAAGTCTGTGAAACTCACCGTCACCTCAGCAAGATTTCATTTGTTCAGGAAAGCAAAATATAATCACCTCTAATAATAATAATCATATTTTATTTAAACCCGAGCTACAAGTTGTTTCACAGAAAGCAGCAAATTAAATTAATCAAAATCATTAGATTTGGTGTGTTCTGACGGTGAAATCGTCTCCTCTCTTCTCGTAGCGTTTGCCTCCGTTTGAGAGTTTCTCTCAGGGCCCCACCCTGCAGTTCACCCTGCGCTGGACCAGCGACTCCTCTGATCGCTCCACCGCACCGGTGGCTAAACCTCTGGCCACCCGCAACTCTGAGACCAACCAGGACACCAAACCCAGCACCCTGAGAGCCACACACACACTGGGTGAGCAAGACGCAGCAACACACAGATTTAGATTTTATAGCGAGCAATATTCAGTCAGTGGTGAAACTGTGGTGTGCTTCTCCTCTGCAGCTGTTAAAGAATCCGTAAGTGCTGACGTGCAAACCAGAAGAGAACAAATCTCAGCCGAGCCCCGACAGAAACTACGCATCTTCTACCAGGTCAGTCTCACCTGATGCTGTATCTGCACGGCATCCCGTCACCCACGAGAGTCCTTATCTCGAACGGGTCAGAGGTCAGGGCGTTCAGGCTAAACGATCCTCTGTTTTGACATCTAATTATTGAGCACAACCATCTCATCTACTTGAATCACACAAATAATAATTTCTGGACACAAAGACACATAATTGTTGGACAGAGACGTAGTTTGTTTGAAGTGTACTGAGGCCTGCAGATTCAGTCTATTAGCTTCTCTGCACAGGCTTCATTTGGCCAGAACAGCAGGCATCAAACCCCAGTGAGCCTTTTTTATGTTTTGTGTCGGGCTCTCTCACACTCACCGTCTCTGTTTTTCTGTCCAGTTCCAGTACAACCACAACACGCGGCAGCAGACGGAGGCCAGAGACGACCTCCACTGCCCCTGGTGCACCCTCAACTGCAGGAAGCTCTACAGCCTGCTCAAACACCTCAAACTGTCTCACTCGCGCTTCATCTTCAACTACGTGGTGAGACGGACGGAAGATATTCTGATCAGTTTTTTAAAAAAGTAGGTGTTGTTGCTGTGTTATTTTCATTATTCACGCGTGTCTCTCCTGATCTTTGGCAGCCCCATCCTAAAGGAGCGAAGATCGAGGTCTCCATCAACGAGAGTTACGATGGTTCGTACGCAGGAAACCCTCAGGACATCCACAACCAGCCGGGCTTCGCCTTCAGCAGGAACGGCCCGGTGAAGAGGACCACCGTCACCCACATTCTCGCCTGCAGGTGCCGCTGATTTTAAACTCTTTACTTTCATTATTTAGCTTTTCTGCAGCCTTATTTCCTGTCAGGGCCAATCATTCCTGACGAAAGTGTTCAGATATCTATATTTTCAAACACGTTTATTTTCACATGAATCATTTTTTATCCTGTCTGTCCTCTCTATGTTTTTCTGTCCAGACCCAAGAGGACGACGGCAAGTCTGTCCGAGTTTCTGGAGTCGGAGGACGGCGATCAGGAGCAGCAGAGGACACACATAAGTGGACACAACCGCCTCTACTTCCACAGCGACAGCTGCGTGCCGCTCCGGCCTCAGGAGATGGAAGTGGACAGCGAGGACGAGCGGGACCCCGACTGGCTCAAAGAGAAGACTGCCAAGGTGAGTTTACAGCTGAGCAGACAAATAAAGGGGCTAATGTCAGAATCACGTCGCAACAAAAACAATCAACCAAACATTAAGAACAAGACTCAAAACCATTTCACCCCGATGTGAAGTCACTGCGAGGCATGCTCTCCCTGTGAAAGCAGTTGTCTGATGTCTGTTTTGGCTCTGGAGGAGAAAATAACGAGGTCACGGTGCTGTATTCTTCACTGTAACGGCAGCGATCCTGTCTGAAGTCTGACTTCTCTGCTCTCACTGCAGCAAATCGAGGACTTCACCGACGTCAACGAGGGCGAGAAGGAGATCATGAAGCTGTGGAACCTCCACGTCATGAAGCATGGGTGTGTATGAACGTTGGGTTCAATAGCAATCGAATCCAACAGAATAAAAATAATTTTTGCCTTTTCTGTCGCCTGTCCAGCTTCATAGCCGACAACCAGATGAACAAGGCGTGCCTGCTGTTTGCCGAACACCACGCCGCCCACATCGTCAAACACGGCCTCTATCGCAACTTCCTGCTGCACCTGATCAGCATGCACGACTTCAACCTGGTCAGCACTCTGACCATCAACCAGGCCATGGCCCGCCTCCGCCTCACCCAGAGCCAGGCCGCCCAGAGAGACAAAGACCGGCAGCAGCAGCAGCAGGAGGAGGAGGAGGAGGAAGAGGAAGAGGAGGACTGGGAGACGGCCGTGGAGTCCCAGCCGGAGCTGGATCCAGATCCCGATCTTGATCCATCCGAGTATAAAACCTGTAGTGATGAAACTAGCAACGGCTGCCTGGAGAATGGAAACCAGCAGCAGGAGGAGGGTGGAGGAGCTGCGACAGAACAGTCCACCACCAAGCAGAAACTCTGACTGCTCCATCAGAGATCCACAAAGACCCCCGAACGGGACGGCGGGTTTGGAAAGTATCGGTTCCAGGCCAGAATCTACAAAGAGGCGACAGACAAACACGCTCAGGTTACTGCAGGGATTATGTCTTCAAGGGCAGGAAACACCAGAAACCAGATGAAGTCGAAGAGACGCTTCAGAGGCGTCCTGACAGGTGCTAGGTGCTGCATCCTTTCATGTCCAGCCCACGAAGTTTGTTAATGACAAAACTACAGAGCAAGTACACAACGAATGCAGCCTTCAGTCTGGATGTATAAGGACAGATTTCATGATATTTGATAGTTTTCTCATTGTCAACAAATCCCCTGAAAAGACCAAAACACGTTAGCCCGTCTCTCAATACTTTAACTTGCCCGCACCTGAAAATATAAATCTTGAAAAACACCTCACAAATATTTTGTTTCATTTTTTTAAAAGGCTCTAATTTCCCTTAAACAGCTGCTCACTGTATTAATCAAACAAGCAGGAGGAAATATTTGTTGGGGACTATTTTCAGCGGGCGGATTAATCCACATTTGGTGTTCTAGTGAGTATTTGGGGCAGCA
This sequence comes from Maccullochella peelii, assembly GCA_002120245.1. Classification (NCBI taxonomy): domain Eukaryota; kingdom Metazoa; phylum Chordata; class Actinopteri; order Centrarchiformes; family Percichthyidae; genus Maccullochella; species Maccullochella peelii. The sequence continues at coordinate 95,569 of LKNJ01000033.1, forward strand.
GGACGGTGTGTGTGGGAGTCCAGATGAACTACAAAGTGTGTGTTCATGGTGATGAAGGAACAACAGTGTGGCTCACTGATGTGGACAACAATGGAGCTCTGTGGCTCAGAGGAAGACGATGCATCAGGCTGTGATGCACTCGCTGTTTTGATGTTTTCATGGGATTTGTTAAGTGGAATATAGAAAATGTTGCTCTCTCCCTCGTTTCGTTAACAAACTGTTTCTTTTTGTCTTCCTCCGTGTGAAGCGCCAATCAGTGACCCTCCTGTCGCACTCGGCTCACATCAGAGTTACGGTTATGGGTCACAGATGTTGGGTCAGGAGATTGGTTCTCATGGTGTCTGATGTGGTCTCTAGGTGTATCCTAGATGTCTCTAGGACTCTGATCAGGTCTCTGGATGTCTAATCTGGTTTCTGTTTAGGTCTTCAGGTCTCTAATAAGGTCTCCAGGTCTCTGTGCGTGTACTGAACCTCAACAGTTGGCACGAAGCCGCCTGAACTCTGCTGCAGCTTCACGCTCTTCTGTTCTCCATCTGATCAACAGAACATACTGATATTTATTCTAGTGGTCATTTTTCTAAAGACTTGAGTCAAATACAAACCCACTCAGACGGCTGGGATGAGATCCTGCATCAGAATCCAGTTTGAGGACTCACCAGTTTCTGACGCTAAAACTCAGAACTGGGACACTAGTGTGCCTGCACACACCCCTCCGGTGCAGTTTCTTTCTACAGGTGCTACATGTTTTTATTCCTCAGAAACACTTGTTGATCATTTGGAAGCGTCTCAGCTCCTTTTCTTACAGCGACTTCTACCGCCAGCACTCAGACACCAAGATGCATTATTGCTTTTTTTAATCTGACTTGTTGTTTTCCAGCAACCGGACAGTAAACTCTGTCCCGCTTCATGCCCCGCCTCCTCTGAAATCGGCACGAGCAAAAGTGCGTCCTTTTGTGAAGTCATCTTTGTGTTGTGTCGCTTGTTTAGTTTCATCTCTGCGAGTCTGAAGTCGAGAAGCAAAGATCGTCAGATTTGGGGAGAAGATTCAGGTTCAGTCCTCACAAAGCTGATCTGTCAGGTGCTGGTTCCACTTTCTTTAATGTGAGAAAAGTGCTGCTTTTGTTTCATTATGAACCAAATCTTTTGGACTGTTGGTCACAGGCCAGCGCTCTGGGAACTGCTGATCTGCTTTGTCTGTTAGTTTATCGCCTAATGGATTAATTGACAAACGAATAATAAATTTAAAAAAAATAGTTAACAACATGAAGTGAAGCCGAACAAGTCGTCCCTTATTTTATTCATTTCTCAGCTGGGCTTTGGTATATTTTCCTGCCGTTCTGTACATACGACTCTCAGAAACTCTGTAATATAAATGAGCTTTGGAGGATTGTTTGGAAACCTGAACACCACCAGGGAGGTTTTGTATTTTCTTAGTTTACACACCAAAGGGGGATGAATTTGCTGCAGATTTCTCCGCTCTTGTTTCTTGTGAAAATGTCTTGCTTTTTGTATTTAAAAAAAAAAAAAACAAGATTTCTACAAAGCAGAATCAGGCTGCATCTGTGAACTCACCATCCGACCCGCCGTCACTGCCTGCAAATGATCTCAAGTTTCAGTGAGACACAAAGCACAATGTCCAGATGCTGATTCTGCTTTAGTTCCTCAGTTCGCTGCTCCGTGTTGAACCGATGTGTGCAGCACGAGCCTACAGCAGCGAGGACCGGCATTGATGCACCAGTGCAGAAATATTTTGAGGTTTGACGGGAGTAGTTGGATTTATTTTGTAGCTTCTCGTATTGTGACCCTGCTCTTTAAAAGCTTTACATCAATCAGAACTCTGATGGTGACAAATCCAGCCCAATGTAGGTTTTCTTTGTTTGTTTTCATTCACATGAAACCAGCAGCATTTTGCACAAGATGGGAGGAGCCATGTCAAGAAAACAAGACAATTTATGTAAAAATCCGCTTGAAGTTGTAAACTTCTAAGTTGAGTCAGAGTGGTTTTTCTATTAAAATAACAATTTTGTACAATTACCGTCCGCATGGTCCATTTCTTTCACTAATTTTACATTTTACCGTAACGTCCTTTTAAAGCAGAAATACCACAGACTGATTATTGATCACATAATCACACCACGAGCACGGCCTTGTTACGTCTGCTTCAACACGTGGCTGCATTTCTGCCTAATTTGACTGTTTTACTTTGAAAGTCTTTACCAAAAGTGTTAGCATGCTGTTGTGTCTGCCTTGACGCTTGTTGGTATTGAGTTTGAGTGCTCATTGCCCCCTGTGGTCAGAGTGTGTTACTACACATCGGTCTGTTCTTACTTTAATAAGGAAATGACCACGTTCACATGCAGTATTTGTTTGATTACTACAGTTTGGTCACTGTATTTTGAAAGTATTTTATGCTGTCATGTCGGTATTGACGCAGACTAGACGAACTAATTGTTGCAGTTACTCGTTGTGACCACTGGGGGGGCAGTAAACACTCAGCGTCACAGACACAACGTCCACGGTAACGAACGTCAAATATTAATTGGCCTCAGCTAATGAAAATGTTTGAGTTTTGTAATCTCTAACTGACCAACGTCAAGTAATAATTTATAAGTTGCCAGGTAACAAATTCTGTACTAATTAAATAGTGATGTTGGCTTTTTAGCAAAGTGGCTAGATATTAAAGTGTATTCTTGAAAACCTACGTCACAAACGGTACGAATGTGATCAGTTTACATGATATGACCTTTATTGAACAAACTACGAAGGATGACAGCAGTGAGATCAAATGCAATGCAACGGTTTGACCAGCAGGCGTCCCTGTTTTGACTGTCGAACGCTTTGAAAAGCACAGTTTGCTTCAGTCACCAGTTTTCCTTCGTTCAGGCACGAAGAAGATACAGTCAGGTTGTGTTCACTGGTTTCAGGGAATCTGTACCATCAACTGGAGCCATCCGGGGTTCCACTGTCCTCCACAAAGACACAACGCTGACCTCAGATCAGCCGAAAAACAAGGAAACATCTCTGGAGGACGTTGTTGGTTGAAATGGAGCCGAGCCCAACAATCCCACTTAAACTTTATTCTCAGTTCAAATCTGCACAAGGAAAACAAACTAAATGTTGGAAAAACACCACAGAAACGTCAAAAAAGACCTGACTTTCTTCAGTGTTGTATTCTTAACAACATTAAGCTTGTACCGAGGTGGATTCATAAAGGTTTTTTGTTTTTTTTGCAGCGTAGAAGCATCATCATTGTTAAACACCTTCACGCCACCCGACAGAAAGTACAGAATAAAACTGCCAAAGCAGACAAATTCATGAAAGTGACAAATATGGTGGACAGCCATAACACAGAGGAAACCATTATTCCGACAGTCTCTTTAAAACAAAAAGTACGTGTTGCCAAAACAAAAGAACAGCAGCTTTGTCGTTAAAGGAATAGTTCGACATTTTGGGATGTATATATGCTTATGTTTGCTTTCTTTCTGAGAGTGAGACGAGAAGATTGATACCACTCTCATGTCTGTGTTGGGTACGGAGCTGGAGGTGATTAGCTTAGCTTAGCATAAAGACTGGAGGCAGAGGGAAACAGCTAGCCAACACCTGCCAACAACTCTGAAGCTCACCGATTAAACGCGCGTCCCGTTTGTTTTATTCGTATAAAAACAGGAACGTAAACACAATAATTAGTGGTTTCACGGGGCGCTTACGTGCTGGATTTATTTGTTGGCGACCGACGGCTGGGTGCAGTGACGTCCCAAAATGTCAAACTATTCCTTTAAAACGATGCTTCGATCACGACAACAGGAACATTTTCAAGTAGAAATACCAAATATTCTCTGGTTGCAGCTGCTCAGATGTGAGGATTTGTTGCTTTTCTCTGTTTTATATCACCGTTAATAGAACTTCTTTGTGTTTTTGACTGTTTGATGGACAAAACGAAACATTTGAAGATGTCACCTTGGACATTTCTGACATTTTATAGGTGTAATTCTTTGAAAGAGCTCATAAAATTTGCTCAATAGCTGGATGGCAACAAACCATGGCAGACGCTAGGAATGAACCTCTAGTTCAGAAATGAGAAAATGAACTTCTAATTTAGTTATAAACCGTTTAAATATTCTGCAGGATCCACAAGAGAAGAAGTGAGATTAACTTCCTGTCTGATCTAAACCTTGTTTTTCTGTTGTTCTTAGGTCAAACATCATTTTTTTGTTACTCTATTTTGTCTCAACACTACGACAGAAGAGGTTAACTCACATTAATCCCACTCTTATTAACAGTAAAGAGTCAGACTGTGTAAACTGGACTGAATGAGGCCGATTGGTTCCTCTCAGATTATCAATAACCATCATCATACACGTAACAAAGCTCATCCTCCCACTAAAATGGCAGGTTTTGTAAATACTGTTAGGATTGTCAACGCAAAAAGCTCAAATAATTCAAAGTAACTTTTTATTTTAAAGGCGACAGTTCAAACAAAACGTTAGTTTCTTCGGCTGGAGCTCCGTCTGTCCCGGACAACTCAAGAGTCTCTTTCCAAAGATAATATTGAACTGGTTTTTTCCTTCGTCATGGAGACGGTAAAACAGCTTTAGTTATGTCAAGATTTTGGTTTCACATGAAGACAAAAAAAAAAAAGGTCCACTTAACTTGCTTTTTCCAGAGCTTTCAGACGCATTTCTTTTGTTGTCAAACTATTTTCAAGGGCAAGAATGAATCCTCAAGCTCGGGATAATTTAGTTTTTCACGTTATAACAAGATATTTTCACATTGTTACAACATACAAACCAATCACCTTATAACTGTATGCTATTGATCACATTATAACAAGATAAATAATACATTGTTACAACAAGAAAAGTTTGTTATAACATGATAAGTTTGTATGTTTTAACGTGAAAATGTCTTGTTATAATGTGAAAAACAGCTTGTTAGAACTAAACTTTTCATGTTACTGATCCGTTTTTCTTTTTCTGGCGTGGCTACAATACGCTGCCGTAAAAATGAGAAAGTTGTGACTTCCAGGAAACACTTTGTTGTGTTGTTATAATGACATACTTATGTAAAGGCAACAGGCCAAAGAAAAGAAAAATGAAAGAAAAACAATAAAAAGCTAAAGCTGCTCCGGGCGATGGTTGAGTCATTACCTTTGAAGAGACCACAAGCAGCACACAAAGCTTCTTCTGGCGTTTTCAGGTTAAAACCTGCAGAAATTCCTGCAAACTCATCAAGTAACTCCACCTCTCCCCCCCCCCTAAACATTTCTCCAAGCTTCTGATTGGCTCATGTTCATGTGCTGCTCTCCAAACCTCCGGACAGACAGATAACACTCCGGCCGGTTTGTGCTTTTGGTGAACTGTCCCCTCAAACATCCGATAAACAAGTTTAGGAGGCAAAGAAAGACACAAGACGAGGTGAGACTTTCACAGTGACGGGTTTTCGTTAAAGATTAAAAAAACACCAGCAGTTTAAATCATTAAAGAGGCAGATTGTGACGTGTCTGTCTTTGCTTTCCTGCTGCAAAACAAAAACCAAAAGATAAAAACTTTATCTATCATCTTGTGGCCTCCTGGGAACGCAGCGCGTGTCCTGACAGGTTGGGCGCTATGGCTGAATTAGGACGATACGTAGATCAACAGCAAACTGAAACTCTTCCCCGCAGCGGGGGAGATGCCAAATTAAAAAAACAAAGCTGTAAACAATGGCCGACCTCGTGAGAAGGCCCGAGAGTCCGACTAAAACTAAAAGCCAAGAAGCTGAATGAACACAAACATCAATTTATCCAACGTGGCTCCCTGAAGACTGACGGAGAGCTGGATCTTCACATGTTCAGTGGAGGAGATCCACACTGACAGGGTTTACAGTCTGGAAACATCAGGATGGATCAGCCTCAGTCCGAAAGGATCCATGCACACGAGAAAACAAGCTGCTCGGAGAAATCAGCTTGCAGAGAAAGGACTCACAGCTTTAAATGGGCGTTTCATCCCACCGCTTTCCCAAAAGGACTTTAATGAATTATAATGGAGGATTAAAAAAAGGAAATGATGTTCAATAGCCTGATTATTAGTAGATTTATTAATGCCACTCTTGTTCTTAGTCTTCATGAATGAGTTAACACATTTCAAGAAAGCCGTGAAATGTGTAAAAAACAAACAAGCCTCATATTGATTTCTGATTGGACCTCTGACCCTTTTATTTTTCCTTATTTGTATTGTTGTGTGCTTGTACTTGATATTGTAATGGCAAAGAAACAAGCTGCTGTTTGTGACAAAATAAGCAGACGTAAAACTGATAAATGCAGCAGATCTGGAAACTGTGGCGCTCTGTGAACTACAGTTTTAACTGGGTTCATCTCTTTTTCCCCAACAGAGATGAAACCTGTTGCAGGACAGGAGAGTCTGCTGTGTTTTAAAGTTTTACTTCTACCCGAGCCTTCCAGTGCGACGTCACAGCTGTTGCTTTGCCATCGTGATCTGGTGAAGTTGGCTGAACCGTTTTCCAGGGGCATGCTGGTCAATTTTGTCCCATTTGCCGGGAATTTTACATGTCTAGAAAGCTCCATGACAGAATCCCAGGTTGCGTAGGGAACCCTGACCAGTGAATTACATACAAATATTGTGTGCAGCTGCTAATGTGGAAAAACTGGGTGAGGAATGGCAGACTGTTCCTTTGTTTCCAGACCTGTCGGCCTGTAAGTGGCTCAGGTGTGAGAGGAAAAGCAGAAAAAAGACGGAAGGATCCATCTTTTGCTTTGAGGTCGAGGCCTTAAAACACGAGCACTTTCCAGCCGGAGTGGACGAACGAGCAGCCGAAGAAGAGGCAGTCCACCGCCTGGTCCACCAGCCAATCAAACACCACCTCCCGATTCCCCGAGCCGATGGTCACCCTCAGCTTGAAGTTGCCCCCCTCGCTCAGGTTGTTGTTGCTGATGGGAAACAGGTTGACCACTTCCATGTCAAAGGTCACGGCGGAGCCCACGGTGATGGCAGGCAGCTGGTTGGTCATCTCTTTGCCGTTGACGTAAACAGCACCTGAACATCGACACACACCTGTTACATCACTTCATTTAATGGCTTTACAGGCCGGCAGAGCGCGGACCACTCAGATCAAAAGCACAGTCTGTCTGTGTCGGCGTACCATTGGTGGAAATGCAGACGGCCTGGTCCCTCTGAAGTGACTCCGCCCCCATCTGGCTGTCCACGCACACGCCCAGACTGTCCCTCCGATCCATCTGACCCGCTGTAGAGATCCTACACACACACACACACACACACACACACACACACACACACAAAATCATTTATAAAAAGAATTTAGCTGTAGAGGCACATCTGTAATCTGTGATCTGTAATCTATAAAAATATTCGATATGAATGTAATTTCCCAGTTGGAAGGCAAACACAAAGAAACGCTGAGCCATTCAGATACTTATGTGTGTGTGTGTGTGTGTGTGTGTGTGTACTTGAAGGTCAGCGTCTGGCCACAGAAGTAGGTGGGTGCGTTGGAGTAGAGGACGGCGCAGCGCGTTTGGGAGGAGTCATTGCGCAGAGCGATGTTCCTCCTGCTGCTCAGGATGAAGCCCTCAGTGCCCGGACTCCACTCTGGAGGACGAGAACACACACACACACACACACATCTGAAAACCTGGACGAATAAAACCAAAACCACCTCGAGCTCAGCGCCTCTATGAACAACATCTCTGCAGCACCAGTTCCACCCCCTTAAACCAGTTCCTGTGCCGCCCTCCAGGGGTCAGCCGGGGCTTCACCTACCATGCGGTGCGAGCGTGGTGTATCCTGTCTGTGGGATGCTCCAGGGGCTCCACTCGGTGCGACCCTCCCCGCGGGCGCAGACCCTGAACAGGTAATCAGTGTGAGGGTCGAGGTGGAGGACCAGGAACTCGCAGTCCCGACCGATGTAGGCGTCCTCATACTGGCTCCCCCCGCTGCCAGAGCGCCGGTACTGCAGCCGATAATCTGCTGCTGCAAAGTCCTCATCCACCTGACACACACACATAATATAATATAATATAATATAATATATATAACAAAGTGTTTCACATTTACGTCATCATGTTGAGTACGTGTGTGAGTCTGTATATGCTGACCTTACACCAGCGGACCAGGATGCTGCCCGGTCTCTCCTGCAGCTCTTCGATCTGGACGGGCGGGTGGGAGGAGACGGAGCCGAGGCGGGACACCCGGTCCCTCAGCAGACCCAGCAGGGAGTCGTCCAGCTGGGCTGAAACACACGGCACGTCCACCAACGCTGGTACCTCTGGTAGACTGGAAAACACAGCGAACCAGTTAGAAAAGATTTGAACAGAGGGGAGAAACAGCACACTGCTGCACAGGTATAGGTACAGGTGCTGTTCAATGCATGGGAACACCTGCAGAGTCTCTGTCCTACCTATCCAGCTGGATGTGCATGGCCTTCTTAGTGAAACTGCCCAGTTGGTCCTCCTTCTCCCCAAGACCACAACGCAGAGCTGCTTCCCCTGGACACACAGAGACATGTATGACTTTATCAGAAGTAGGGATGAAACTAATGACTATTTTCGTCAACAAATGCTCCCCTCTGAAACAAAAAGAAGTGTTCTGCAAATGTCCAACAAGCAGAGCTGTAAGCGCTGTACTTCAGGGACCCACCCTCCCTCAGCAGCTCGTCAGCCTGGCCCACGCTGTGCTCAATGAGGCTCTGGCAGTCATCTAGCGGTTTGACGCTGTCCGCCTCAATGGCGTCCACCTCGGCCAGCAGGGTGGCCAGTCGCTCTGACAGCAGCCGACTCGCTGCCGCCTGCAGCTCCGCGAAGTGGCGGCGGAGGGCCTCGCGGGCCTGACCCGAGCTGCCCCGGACCTACCGAACAGAGAGAAGAGGAAGGTGAAGGTTTCTTTGAAAAGAGTGTAGGCTGTTATAAAGCACCGTCACTCTGCTATTTCAAACCTTCACAGTCAGTCAAGATTTGGCCGGTACAAACACAGTCCAGGTCGACGTTGCTAAAATACCTCTTATTCTGCATCAGTACCTTTTAAATGGTACTGAGTACACAATGAAAGCTGGTACAGACAGATTTCTATATCTGGACATTAAAAATGATTTAACTTTCTGGAAAACAATTAAAGAACTTGATTACTAATGTCTGTAAGGATACGGTGATATTCTATATTTTATTATAGTCAAAAAATCTGACTATATCTGACTTCCTGTCTGTGGCTCTCAGCTCCAAGCCCATTGGTTCCTCCTGAAGACATAATGTCTAAAAAAAAAAAAAAACACCTCACAAATATATAGTTTCATGTTTAAAAAAGGCTCAGTAATTATCTAAAAAAGCTGCTCACTCACTGCTGTAGTTCTTAGCAAACGTTACTCAAACAGGAGGAAATAGTGCATTTGTTGGGGACTATTTTCAGCGGCGGATGAAACCACATTTGGTGCTCTAGTGAGTATTTGAGGCAGCAGGACGGTGTGTGTGGGATTGAGTCCATAGTTTGGCACAGAGGAAGAAGATACAGTACAGTATATCAGGCTTTGGATACACAGATACTACTACTACTACTACTACTACTACTACTACTACTACTACTACTGCTACTATTATTATTATTATTATTATTATTATTATAATAACACAGTGCTAGCACAGACCACCCTCAATGACAAGTAGCTTGTCAGGAAGCTTGCAGCAGTAGAGTTCATGTTTCAGTTCCTCTTTGCACACACACACACACACACACACACACACACACACACACACACAAGCATTTCACAATGAGTATACAGACGGCGCGATACAGAGATATCAGGAAACAGAAGGCCGATTGACGACTGCTGCTCTGATAAAGCAGGGACAGCATGAGAATGGAAACACACACACTGGGTTTTTATTTTTTTTCCAGAATACACACCAAACTTTGTGTGTGTGTGTGTGTGTGTGTGTGTGTGTGTGTGTGTGTGTGTGTGTGTTGAGCAGACACAGGGCGCTTTCCACTGGAGACAACGCATCACTTCCTGACCATTATCAGTGCGACACAGACAACCAATGATCAATATTTTGGGGTTCGTAACATAATAGTCAAACTAAAAATATGACCAGACATCATCAAACAGGCGAATGTTTGGACGACTCGTCTTCCAGGACGAGATGCTGTACTGATAGTATTGTCTGTGTGTGTGTGTGTGTGTGTTAATCTGGTCGTGAGCCATCCCTGCTGTGGGAAAGAAGGGGGTTATGGGAAAGAAACCCCACCACACACACGATCCAGCTGTTACGTCACACATTATAATGGAACAGCTGGGATTGGGCGGAGGGAGGCTCAGACACACAAACACTAAAAAACGTAATGTGTGTGTGTGTGTGTGTGTGTGAGAGAGAGACCTTTTCAAGTAATCTTAAGAGCATGTTTCACTTTACTTAATATACATCTCCATACAAAATCAATACATAGGTTGGAACAATTAGTGTGGAAAAGCTAGGTGCATTACAAAATGATTCGTTTCCAGTCTTTATGCTAAGCTAAGCTACCGGGTGTAGCTTCACATTTAGCGGACAGACATAAGAGCGGTATCTAAATGCGAATTTCCCAAAATGTTGACATATTCCTTCACACGCCAATCGCGTACAACGGCTTAAGCGACTAACAAAAACACAGAATAAAAACCTTTATTTAAATGTGGTTACACTACAATCTAAAGGTTTATTTGTATTTGTTTGACAGTGGCGTCACCTGCTTTACTTGATGAATTAAAAAGAGTAAAGAGTCGGAGCCTCGTGTTTTTGGACAAGAATCTGGCCTCAGGTCCCTCTCCTCTCGTCCATGGCAACAGGAAATAGCAGCATTGTTTACTGTGAGCAGTTGGGGGTGCGGCAGCAAATCAAAACAGCAGGAGGAAGGAAGAGATAGCAGACAGACAGACAGAGAGAGAGGGAGAATATACTCTCCTGGGACTGTGGTGGGTCAGGGGCTAACACACTTCACAGTGCTGTGCAGAGTGTGTGAGTGTGTAAATCAGACAAGATGGTGGTCAGGGAGGAAAACCCATCACACCTCAGGAAGTGGATCTCTGAAGGATCTCTGTACATGGCGTGCAGAGGTGTGGACAGACTGCGGTACCTGTTTGCGGGCCTGGTTGAGGCCGTGCAGGCGCTGCTGGAGTTCACTGCGGTAGTTCTGGGCCGCTTCGATGCTCTCCTTCGCCTCCTGCAGCAACAAGTCCACCTCCACAGACATCCTCCCGCCTCCTGACATACACACACACACGAGAAGAATATTTAGAAAGCACGACCAAGAAGCAGTATAACCTGAAACTCCCAGACTGGATTTACTTGGAGAGAGATCACAGGTGTAAAAACACTGCAGCTAAATGCACCAGCTCATGTCACTGCTGTGTCTTTACTTATCTGAAGTTTACTGGTACATTTATATTCTATAATCTGTTTCTTTATAATCACACATATCAATGTGAACAGTTTTCATTGGAACTGCTTTATACCAAAGAAAACTGTTGTGTATTCTGTGGACTATCCTGAGAAACAGGGGCACTAGCTGCGTTTACATGGACCCTAATATTCCACTAATAATTGGAATAATAATCCAATCAGAATTTAAAAAAGGCCTCATGTGACCACCTCAGTCGGAAAAGACTGGTCCGATCTGGCCTGGTTGGGAGGGCTGGCGTAAATAGGAAACTATTTGCGCCTAATAACCATGTACCGGTAAATGCTTAATCCGATCGTTTCTCTCTGGTTGGAATAAATACATTCTTTCTGCACATGTTTGCCCCACGTGGGGGAACATTAGGGGATGTGAACGAGTTTCTGGGAGGGCGGCAGCAAAACTAAACTGCTCTGTGGCTGATGCAACTTTTCTGTTCCTTAAAAGATTTAAAGATTGTTGAACGTTTCGATGGTAACGAAACGAATTCTTCTTCTGTTGTATTTCCGACAGATTAGACGCTTCACAGCGGGCCGAACCACTTTGCGCATGTCAAAAATGCTTGTTGGAAATATCTGAAATTAGAGCTGCAACGATTAGCTGATCGAAAGAAAATTAATCGCCTATTAAACTATTTTGATAATCGATGAATCATTTCAGTCATTTGGTTCCGGCTTCTTAACTGTGAGGATTTGCTGCTTTTCTTTGTCCTTTCTGACAGTAAATGAAGAGTCTTTGGGTTTTGGACTGTTGGTCGGACAAAAGAAGCGGTTTGAAGACGTCACTGTGGGCTCTGGGAGATTGTGACGAGCATTTTATAGACTAAACGTGAAAATAATTGTCAGATTAAATCAAAAATGAAACTACTTGTTAGTTGCAGCCCTATCTGAAATCAAATTGTGGGCAGATGTGACATTTTATGATGAATTCAACCTTTCAGATTGCATATTAGGATCCTCATTACACCTCTGTAAAGCTGCTCTACAGTGTCTATAATGGAAATAACGCACCATGAGAATAATTAACATGTATGTGGAGTCAAAAGCTTAATAACCTGCATCCTCCAATGCAGCATGCAGAGCACTCCGACTGACACAGGATGTGTGGCAACAAGAAAGTCACTTCCTACCTCCACCAGCCAGCAACCAGCTCACCAGTTACCTAACAACACTACGGTACTTCATGCTCGGCTTCAGTACGCTGCAGCGTGGGATTAAACTGATACTGACCTTTAAGTACAACACTGTGATACTCTGATACAACATAAAACACAAAATAGGTGTACTTACTATACATTACTGACCCCAGAACACACGGAGTAATACAAAGTCACTTTAACAAGCTCCTTCCTGTGACCTCAGCATCGCTTATCAAAGAACACGTTTGGTTATTTTGGCTGCGTGTTCATGTTAAAGCCAGTCGCTGTGTGGGGAACACCGATAGCACAGAACAAAGTAACATCAACACGGCATAGTTCATCTAGTTTCAGCACAGCGTCAGTGTTAATGTCACCGCAGTCACAAACACAACCACATAAGACTGCTGCTAAAAGTTTGAAGAGTTTACATGTGAACATCTACAGTAACATGACTCACAACAGTACATACAACTAAGCTGATTAAAGGAATAAAGGCAGAGTACTTCTCACTGGCTTTAACTGATATTTACGGCTTCATACTGACTGTAAAGCATCAGTTTGGGTTTAAGACTTGAAACCGCTCAAAGACAATCGAACAAAGGTGCTGCAACGGCATCATCTCACTTCCAACATGAAGTGTTGAAAGCAAACTTTCATCATAGCATGAAATATACAAATATATTGCTAAAACACCAGCAGCATCAAACCCAGAAACTCCGACTGGAAACTGATTTTAAACATGGAGGAAAATCTCTGCTCACACTGCAGACCGAATGAACCACCCGAAATGTCTTCCTGTCAATTAAATCAAATCAATTAATCTGTTCACCGTGTTTGGAATGAATCAACTGAATCATTTAGCCCATCGCAATTTCCCACAGGCCAAGGAGAAATCTTCAAACTGCATTTTCTTCCAGATTAACCCAAGACAAAGAAAAGCAGCAAATCCTCACATTTAAGAAGCTAAAAATCAGCACATTTCTGCTTGAAAAATGACTGAAACGATTATCAAAATAGCTGGCAATTAATTTTCTTTCAATCGACTAATCGTTGCAGCTCTAGATTATTTAAATAGTTGCAAATTGATGTTGTTTCCGATGTCATCGCTGGTACTGATCCAGTGCAGCCCCAACTGTCAAGTTTCCACAGAAAAAAAAATTATTTCAGTGGGCAAGATTGTGGATTTGTCACTTAATGCATTTTATGGTATCTTTTTAATATCATTAATTTCTATCTAACACATGAGAGGCAGCTTTTGGAGACTGTGGACAAAATATGGAGTAACCTACATCCAGTAACAACAGTATCATCAAACTCATTCATATGATTGTGCTGTAAATATAATATAAGATAATGTACGAGTCCTACTGGAAAACAAGGCTCACTTCAATCCTCAGATGGTAAAGTCTTCAAATGATTAAGACTTTCTTTTTTCTCTGTCCTCCTCAGAGCTGGAAGTAGTGACACAACTCGGTTCTGGCTGCGGTCGGCCACGCTTCCTTCATCGAAAGAGGAAGTCACTAAAAGGCCTCATGCTTCTGCCACGTACAGTACACAGTAGTATCATCATGTGGCCCAGGAGGGCGTCTTACGTTACACTGCGGTAAATGTAGCCTCTCAACATTAAATCTATAATGAGATCATCCAAGCTCCGCACACAGCCGACCATGAAACAAGTATCTATAGGATAAATACAGTTAGCCGCCATATTATAACCTTCACCTGCCATCTGTACATCTCTATCACAAGATGTCATTTCAGCCTCTCATACAGGAGTACGTTTTATACCTACAACAAAAGCACAAATATCAGAACTGTGCAAATGAGAATTGAAATTCTCCAATGAGAATTGCTTGGCACATACGGCCAAAAGGCTGAGTGGCGGCACAGTATCCAGGTCTTATTATACATCCATGGTCTCTATACTAACGCACTTTGAGTGACTAGACTGAAGGGCTGCAACTAACGAGAGTCAAAATGAAATGTCCAAAAACTGTGAAAATCACAATTTCCCAGAGCCCAAGGGGGGACGTCCTCAGATGTCTTCTTTTGTCAATCAACAGTCCAAAACCCAAAGATATTTCATTTACTGTCATATGTGGCGAAGAAAAGCAGCCAATCCTCACGACTGAGAAGCTGGAACCAGCAGATGTTTGGCTGAATATCAATTATTAAAACATTTGCCGATTCATTTCATTTTGAAAAACGAATCAATTAATTTACTAATCGTCCCAGCTCTAATACACTATATACATGCATCATGGAATTTGTTGTGTAATAAAAGTCCATGAATGGACCTGAATTGACTGTCACGGAACAACCAATAAACTCCAGAATATGTATTTATACACACATGAATGCAAATGCAGAGCTACAGGATTATGCAGGCTCAACATGCACACAGATATCGGTCCTCCCCTCTTTCTGCTAACAAACTGCAACAACCAGAACCAACCAGCCTTTAGTCCAGCCCTTAACAGCCACCCACAACATGCATCTTCTTTTTCATCCTCTAAAAAAAGGGTGCTGGCGCTCTCTCTCTCTCTCTTTCTTTAATCCTGTGGTTTATAATCCCTCTTTCTCTCCAAAACCTACGAAAGATTCAAAGTGAATGCCGGGCACTTTGCCAAGCAAACGTCAAGCTGTCTGGTTTCCCTACAACACAGAAAATCTCTTGTCTATATGATACGGGTGTGGCTAGAAACAAACTGAAATCTCCTTTGTCTTTATTACTGGCGTGCTTCTGATGTAAACGCGCAGCCAGGCAGGCAGGGAGTTGTCAACAGTGTGCTTTTCAGAGTATTTAGGTCAACCTGCACTTTGCTGTGCTGTTTACGGTGTCAGAAATATGTGCTTCTCCTAAAAACGTGGTGACACAAACAAGTCCTGCCTGGGGGGGAAGACACTTTGCATGAGGCGAGAAAAGCCATGTATTTGATATAACTGCATATTCTGGTCACAATCCAAAGAGGTAACAAATTATTGACTCATCAAACAGACTTTATAAAAGGTTTTGCTGTGCTGTTTTTGTGTGCGCTTGCTTCTTAATATCCATTAACACACTCACTGCAACTTCACAGTTTATGAGATGCCGTTTCATTTATCAGTGGACACAAACAGTATTGTCATGCTACCAACACTAGCTCGACAAACCTACAGAAAAAGGTAATAATAACACAAACTTTCAATAAATGTAAATCCATCAGCAAGGAGTTAAAAGAGGCTGCATGCAACTCCTTCTTCAAGCATGCTCTGACTAACAGCAAAGTTATGAAAGGCATTCAAGTGCAAACCCACATTATTATTATTAGCAAGTAGCAAGTCACCCCTGACAAGCAGAGACAACAGACATGTCTAAACTCGCTTACAGCAACTTCCCTATTTTTTGTAGTTATTTTCATCAAGTTAAATCCCTGCCCACCAGCAGAGGGGCTCCCTCTAGTCTTATGAAAAAGTCCATAATGTAAAATGCATAATTACATAATTCAAGCTGACTAATTTCTCATATGTTCGTGTTGGAATGTCACGAGGAGGCAGGTCGTTGGATCTAGTCCTGAGAATCTCGATTTATCTGCCGTGTGAAGAGAGCTAATCCCAAACTCCGTTAAGAAATCTCGTATTTTTAAATTGGCGCGACTGTCAGTCAACACAAGATACATCACAATAACAGAAATAAGAGCTTCCCTTAACAAATAATGTATTTAAGTAAATTCGGCATAGAAGCTGTTCACTAAGCAACATCCGTATCCAAGAAATGTCAAATTCAATAGATGGTTCGCGCTGCTCGGTGTTACGGTGTATTTTGGGAAGAAGATGATGACAACTAGCAAATAGCAAAAAAGTTGTCAGTATCAGCTGTAGGTGAGACTGAAAGAGTGCTACAGGGTTGGTGGGGAGTTGATATAAGAAGTGAAAGGCACCACCACATTTTAATGGAGTTTGTCGTTACCTTCTCTCAATAACGTTACAAGACAGGGGGAAAGTTGGGGCTAGCTTGTGGCCAAAAGACAATGAACCTCGGATCATGCTTGGGAGAGCAAACACAACACTCCGATTAACTACAAAAGAAAACAACGGATAATCGGTTAAATTAAAAGTCTCCCTTCCTGAAACGTACCTGTTTTAGAGCTTTCTGGTGGCCATTTCGTCCCGAAAGTTGTGAATCAGCTCGTAGCCGCCGCCACACCGCCGTTAGATATGCCGAAGTTTTGCCCAAGTCTTAAAAATGACACTTCCGAGTCTTTGGGGGCAACAGCCAATCACAGACACGATCATTTCGACCGACAGGAAAACCAGCCAATTGGATTGAGATGTGCTACCTAATCCCCTCCTTAATCAACCGACCTCCCAGATCAAGTGGAACTGATGAAATGATGTAGCACCTAATATATCACAGTGTTTCGTCTATCGTTAGGCTACATTAACTTTTATTTATACAGAATTTAAATCCCCAGCTCCCCTAGAAGAGACCTGAAAGCAACAGAAATCAAAAAATTGTGGTTTGACGAAAAACTATTCATTACTAATCCTACAACAACAGAATAAGAAATCAAATCAAATAAAAACTCCAGTGTCCCGTCGGTCTAAACGGTGTGTGCGCCTCTGTGCAGTAGCAGCATCACATTTCACAGTAGCAGCAGTTCAGCTGGGATAACGGGCTCTATGTGGAGTGACGCCGCTCTCTGTTGGTTGCAGTGGAAACAGCTGGCTGCTTTACTTTGCAGTAAGATTTGGCTTCACTCCCATAAAAATTGGCATTCAGGGGGCTCTTATTTTGTGAAACAAGGTGTAGTGGGTCGAAGTGGTTGAATTAAGGAAGGTAACAAAACACAAACACATCGGTACCCAGATTCTTAAAGATCCATGTTTGATGGATCAGAAATACCCATATTAATTTCAGTTTTATTGCAGTTTCTTATATCACATCCTGATATCAGCATGAGATTACCAAGATAAAAAGTCAACGCCAGAGTGGTTCCACAAAACGACACAATACTTTTAGGAATTTCTCGGTCTGACTGTCCGTGACTGTCGGTCTATACCTCTGTATATCAGCACCTCGGACAGTGACCATGGACGCACTTACGGAATAAAAGATCCACCTGTAAAGCAGGAGGACGCTCCAGACTGTGGGGCTGTTCTGATATAGTCTTCGACCTTCATCAAAACAGAACATTATTTAACTTCAGTGAAGTTTTTAAGTTCATCCAGAAGTCTCCGCACACACACGCATACTGGAGAGGGTCAATATCTTCAATCTCTTGAAAATAACACACAGCTTTCCAACAATTTTAAATCAGCTCCAAATGTCTGTTCATTGTGCGTTAGAAACGGTAGAAGCCCTCAGTTTTATATTGCTGTGGTGTCAAAGTGCCAGGTGTGAACGATAACTACAGAGAGCTGATCTGACAGTGCATGGATTGGCTGAACCCGCGTCTACACGGAGCACTGCACAGCAAACTAGTCCTGTTGGTGTCAGTGACGCAGTTAGACGGGAATCTACGTCTGGGCAGCCCGGGACAATCCCTCAGATTAGCGCTTGACCCGCAGGATTTGTTGGAGAGGCACCTGATTCACCGGGAGCGACGCGGCGAGTCAGAGCAGACAGAATGATCTAGATTTATATTCATATCGGAGCCTTTTCCACAAGCTTTTTTGATTTAGCCTATAATGATCGGGTGTATTTTACGCATGTATAACTCCAGGACGCGACACTTTAAAGGAGTTATCTCCAAGTGACCAAAGTGGAGCCATGGTTTTACGCAGTGCGCGAATATGCCGATAGGAGTGTTTGAGAAACTCTCTGGTGGATTCTACATTTCTCATTAGTTTTCTGAGACCTGACAATGTGTGATATTCCTGCTGCCGGAAACGTCTAATCCCTCCCTGATTACCGTGCACAGATGGATTTCGTCGTGTCAGCCAGCAGACTGATATCAGGGCCTAATCAAATTAATTTAACCCCTATGCTTGCGTCTTGATTGCTGAATTGAAGCCATTTAGGGCAGTCCAGCATAACTTTGTAAGCGCCAACGGGACCCCAGCTTCTCCCCCTGGGGCCAAAATGAGGAGAGCTGTACTGAAAGAAGCCGCCAAACGATTCCCCTGGCTGGTCAATGTCACTTTGTACGGGTGCTTATTCGCCGGCGGTGACCTTGTCCATCAGCTCATAGCTCAGAAGGAGCGCATGGACTGGAAACACACTCGCAACGTGGCCATTGTGGCAATCAGTTTCCACGGAAACTTCAATTACTTCTGGCTGCGAGCCCTAGAGAGGCGGTTCCCTGGAAAGTCCGCCGGGATGGTTTTCCGCAAACTCCTGCTGGACCAAAGCTTCGCGTCCCCTTTGGCCACCAGTGTCTTCTACACGGGTAAGATGGCCTGGTTTCAACTCAGCGAATCCACATCTAATGCAAAGACACAAACATTTTAGAGTTTGGTTACTTCGAAGCAAAGTGCAGGCGGCACACTCTTGGTCTATGTTTGGGTTGGGATGCTGTGCGCTTTTGTATGAAGACCAAGAACCATCCACCTGATATCATCTGATGCCAAAAACATCCAAACATCTAAATCTAAATTAACTCTTTTTTGCCGTGCCACCAAACCATCAGAGCAGGAGCACACACCCAAGTATTATCAGTTAGAAAATCTGTAAAATGTTCTGAATCTTTGCTCTCTGTGACGGTAACATTCACCATAATCAGGACTCAGGTGGACTAATTATTGTGACACCCTACAATTATTAAAAGCCGTTAACACACACAATAGTGAGCTAATGAGGCTTCCAATTAAGGTCGTCTCTCAATCAAACATCATGTGGGCCAAGGTGAGGAGTGATAACGTGTTTTTAGATTGTGCGTAATGGCGCACTAATGTCACCCCAAACTCTGCGTAAATGTCTCCTCTGTCCTGCAGGCGTGAGCTTCCTGGAGGGCAAGGAGGATGTCTTTGAAGACTGGAGAGAGAAGTTCTTCAACACCTGGAAGGTGAGGAAGGCCTCGGCAGCATCAAGCGAAGGAAAGTCACCTTCCCTTCACGCACGGTAGCTGCTGCTGCTGCTGCTGCTGCGCGCTCACAACCAGATTAACCCAGATTGTGTCACTGCTGCTTTTGCGCAGTGGGCACGACGCCCGGGAGCAAGCGGGGTAATTCAATCACGTCAGCGGGTTTCAGGAGCCGAAATCCTGCTAAATGTAAATCACAGTGTCATGCTGCTGTAACTGCGGTGTAACGCTTCATGATCCTGGAACATGTAACCTACATACATGTTCCAATAACGACCATTTCAAGGCTGGAAAAGCAGCCTGTTTGTGTGACTGAGTGAAGAATGAATCTCAACAATTAATTCAGACGGTTGCAGTGTCCTAAAATCTGATTTTCCTTGGATGCATAAAGTTCCAGATCAGTGATTCCAATACATCTTGTTTCAAGAATTTTATATAATTATGTTTCATTGTTCATAGTGGTGGAAAGAAACTAAGTACTTTTTACTCAATTAGTGTACTTTATTACAATTTTGAGATACTTGTACTTTACTTGTGTGTTTCCCTTTTCTGCTACATAAGATAAGAAGTTCAAAGCATCTGATCTAAGATATAAATATCTTCACTGACTGCGTACATAAAGTCATCCTATAATAATCTTTCAGTGCAGTAAGAACAGAGATCTGCATGGATGTGGATTGTTTAGGTCCTCTGTGTCTTCAAAAAACTCACCATCTCCTATTTTCACTTTCAGACTGGACTCATGTACTGGCCATTCATGCAGGTGAACATGCACATTTATATCTGACTTGTGCTTTTTGTTTATAGATTAAAAAAAGGAAGACATTAGTTAGAAAAAAAAGTGTTGTTGTGTTGTGTCATGCTGACATTCAATGCTGGTAAATTTGACCATTTTATGCCCAAAAGTACAAGTATTAGCCCACTGTAAGGATGAGAAAGTAAAGCTGTCCACTGAAACCAAAAGAAAAAGTACCGTTTTAATGAATATCTGTATCAAATCTGATTAAAATGCCACTATTGGTGTAGTATTGACAAGTCAAAGCACACCATCTTATCAGAGGTGGATCATTCTGATTGATCAGCCAAACACTAATTATCCTGATGACATACTGATGAAGAGGTACAGAAGATGAATGAGGGAAAAGTATATATTACTTCTGATATTAATCTCAAAATTCAGAATTAATCACTTTTTAATTTAACCCTAACCCTACTTTTATGACTCATCAGAATTCGGATTAAATCTGTTTTCTCAGAATTCATTTATTTTAATCTCGGCATTATGAGATTAATCTGACGCTTTAAAAAGAGATAATGATGATGACGATAATGATTCACACTAAATATTTTCAGGTTGAATCAACATAATTCCATTTATCCAAGTGAAACCATCTTTACAGAGTCAGACAAACTATTTATTTACTGTAATAAGTCATTTTCAGTGTAAACACATATTTTCACACTGGAACGCTTTATAAACTCTGGCCTGTTAATTAAATGCAATGTCAGAATCAGTGACGGGACTTTGCTTATTAAGAGATCTTTTTGATAATTGATGATAATTCATTCTTGCACTTTAGTTATTCTACTATAAGTGTGTCACCAGCTGTGCACTCAACATCACTCATGGTCTATATATTTAATTTGATACAAATAAGAAATAACACTGTCAAACAAAACACTGAGAGTACGTTTATGATTATAACGTCTCCTGAACATTTTCACTGTTTCCTGTTTTTTCTTCACAGTTTCTGAACTTTGTCCTGATGCCGTTGTACATGCGAACGGCCTTCATGGGCTGCTGTGCCTTCCTCTGGGCCACCTTCCTGTGCTTCTCCCGGCAGAGCGGCGACGGTACCGCCACCGTGGCCCTGGCTTTCGTCATGGACCCCCGTAAGACCCTGGAGGAGATGCGCGAGGCCCGGCTGGCCCGGAAAAAACAAAAGGCCCAGCGGGAAAACTAAAGGGAGGAAGAGGAGGAAGAGGAGGAGGAGGACGCTGCTTCTGTCTTTCAGGCCTTTGAGCTTCGGTCGCAGGACAGAGGGGTTCCCACTTTTGCTCATCCAGCACCCACAAACTGAAAGCACCATGGAGAGCTGAAGAGCGGAGCAGCAGTAATAATACTTATAACATATGTCATTTTCTTCCTGTGCTGAATGTTATTATTACATTTGACCTTTTCTATGTCAAAACTATGTATTATTTCCCCAGAACTGTAACACAGGTGAAAGAGGTTAATAAGAATATATATAAATATGTCAGTAGTAATATCTGTGTGAAATTCAGGCTTGGCCACCAGTAAGGGCACTAATTTAGGAAACGCTCCTGTGGGTGGTATTAGAGGTCAGGAACAAACGACCTATGTGGTCGTATGGGTTGGAGGACTTGTTGGGTTACATGGTATATGCCTTCACCCACGAGACCACTAGGACGCCCCAACCATATCTGTCTCTCGCAAGTCCCCCAACTTTATGAAATTGTAATACTAAATTGCTGGAGTACCCCTTTAGCTAAACAGCCAGAAAAAAACACTGACTCTTTAATGGTAATTACATGCAACTTTTACAGTTGATTTTACAATCCGTTAAAAGTCTAAAGCCACAAACAGGCTGCAGTCTTCATTATAGCCCACAATGCTGAAGCATTGGAGAAAACAAAACAACATACACAAAAGCATTATCAGTACTGGAGCTTAAAATATCAAGTTTATCCTGAGGGTGGTGCTGGAGAGAAGGTCACAGGGTCATGAGATGTAAGGTCTAAGTGTTTAGTTAAGCCTGACACAAACTGTTGACCTTGCCTCCAAACCACAGAGGTTTCCGTTGAAATGAGATTGGACCCAGTGACTTCTTACTTTAAAGGGCAGTTCTGTTGTGACGGCCCGTGGCTGGTCGTTGTGCTGCTGGCGCTGGTTCAATGTGAGCCCGCCGTGCAGTGAAGCTCCTGAGATCAGATTTAAGGGCTCGGTATTTCTGTTTTACACTAGTTGTGCCTTCTTTCGGTGACAAGACTGTCCTGACCACAGGTCTGCGAGATTGCAGTGTTTTGCTGACTGGTGATAGTCATTAGTAATAATCAATACAATGAGATATGTATATATATGGGATGCACTGATGTATCAGGCTGATTACATGAGGCAACAGGCTTCTGGAGTTTCATGAAGTGTCCAAAATCAAAAGGGTTCATCATCTGTGAAGCAAGAAAGTGCTCAGTAAATTAAATTAGAGGAAGGGCCAGGAATCATGAGTATCTACAGTATGGCTGTTAGTTTTTAAGATACCTTGTCATGGACCAAAGTGTTGTTCAAGGAGAAAATTGAACATGATGGTCGTGCTGGGGCAACATCCTCTGCAATTATGAATATTCAACAGTTTCATTTTCAGTATTTTTCTAATTTTGAGCAAATCCCATGAAAAGTCCAAAACCAACAATGTGTTAGTCCGTCTCTCAAGGATTTCTCAGTTTCCTATCCTGTCTGTGGCTCTCAGCTCCAAGCCCATTGGTTCCCACTGTTCCAAAATCTTTAAAAACTCATAACAAATTGTTTTCATTTTAAAAAAAGGCTAAATCATTTTCTAAAACAGCTGCACACTTCTGTTTTTTCTAACGTTCTTTCTAATAAGAGCCAATAATCCATTTGTTGGGGACTATTTTCAGCGGTGGATTAATCCACATTTGGTGCTCTAGTGAGTATTTGCTACAGCAGGATGGTGTGTGTGGGACTGAGTCCAGATGAACTACAGTGTGTGTGTGTGTGTGTGTGTTCATGGTGATGAAGGAACAACAGTGCGGCTCACTGATGTGTTTTTAGTAGTTTCTGGAGCGACAGTGGAGCTCTGTGGCTCAGAGGGAGAAGATACATCAGGCTTTGGATAAACACACAATACGATAAATATAAAATATCAACAGACTTATCCTAACTGCTAATCCTCTATAGGCTGAATCATCGTTTTATAGTTTTTAAGACAAACCAATGACACTAAACTTAGCACTTCCAGTCAAAAGGGCTCATTATGTGTTGATACCAAAAGATATGTATCAGTGCATCCCACTTGTGTTGTGTCTCCTAGTCTGACCTGTGAAGCTACAGTATCTTAATCCTGTCCTCTTACTTGAAACATCACATAGATTGCCATCAGCCCAGATACCTTATCACGTAACACACCACTTACCTAAACCAGATCCATTACTCACTCGTGTTTAGATTTGAATTATCTGAAAGATTTGTGACTTTTATTATTATTTATCCAAAAGTACAGTACACTTATTATACCAGAAGTGGAATACTCTGGCCGCATTTTACGCATTATTGTACTTTCATGGATTAAATTTACCTGTCAATTACACTAGAGAGGGCCACGTTCACACACAGTTTCAGAGGCTTGGACACAGTCCTTCTGTAGATAAGCTTTAAGCGAATAACAACATGGCATTTTGTTTTTCCATGTACGAAACAAAAATAAAACCTCAAAGAATGCTCAATGTTGTTCAGAACTTTGTGTGAAAGTCCTCAACTATTTTGTTGCATTAGTACTTTGATATTTTCAGAAATATGACACTTCTTTGGTGTGTCATTTTGACGACAAGGGACCAGACATCTTTATTTCTTTATAGATCTCTTCTACTCTTTTGAGTGGATGGGATGCTGTCGTAAGCACAGGTTTTAATGTGATTTGATGGGGAAAGTGTGTCAGAGTTAAGCCATGAACAATGACACTGTAGCACTGTTAAGGTGTTGAACCAGGTCCTTGAGCGGATTAAGACTGATGGAAACAATGAGACAAGTGAAAGTCTACAGCAATGCTAGCGTAAAGGCACAGTGGTGCGTCAACATGCTAACATGCTCACATTGATAATGCTAACATGCTAATGTTTAGCAGGTCTAATGTTTGCCATGTTCACCTTCTTATTTTAGTGTGTTAGCATGCTAACATTTGCTAATTAACACTAAACCCAAAGTACAGTTGAGGCTGATGGGAACGTCATTAGCTTTGCAAGTATTTGGACATAAACCAGTGCATTGGACAAATAAAATTTTGACCTGATGATCTGACCAGACTTTCTGAAAACATGTAGCCCAGATATGAAGCAAGGACAGAGAGGATTGGAGTGTGTGTATAACAGCTTTATGCTCTAGTGATGGTGCATGTGGATTAACCAGGATCAGATAGGCCTGGTTAATCCCTCTGAAAAGGACAGAGTTGACCCAGTGTGACCTCTGACCCCAACAACAGGAAGTGACATTCTCCAATCAGAGTCAAGGATGCTGTCAGGTGCCGCGCTCAGACATTATGTTTAACATGCCTTCCTTCAGCAACCCTCAGAAACATAATAATACATAATAAATGTAGTATATGAAGTATAAATCATTATCTGTTTCCTTTCACCTGTTAAACACTTGATCTGAATAAAACAGTGACGTTTTGTTTGAGCTCTTGTTCTGTTGTGTTAATGTAGCAAGGTGCCTTTGGTTGTTTATGTACTTAAACTTATTTAAATACAACTAAAATATGTCTATGGAAGCCCATTAAAATGATGAGATACTAAGTCAAAATTGTGATTTACTAACTCATAATTTCGTCCTAATATCCTATCATTTTTAATTAGTAAATTCTAATTTTCATTTATCTTGCCATTTTGACTTACATAATTGATTTACCAATTTGTTTTATTTCCTCAATCTTCCAAATCTATGAGAAATAAAATGCTGCATTCAGGTCTTCTTCAGGTTAATACTATCATCTAAGATCAAAAGTTGCAAATGGGACACCTTACGTTCAAATGGTAGTGGTAGCGTTTGTAGCTACATTCATGGTTTTTAGGTTATATAATTTAAAAAGCACAATCCGTGAATCGCCTTTAAACTAAAATATAATCCCACCACGAAAATTGGACCCTACTATCACTTCAAATCTGACTGGCACACGCGAAACAAAAACAAAAGTTATTTAGTAGTTATTTAGTTTTGTGATGCAGTAAAAGTTTTGTTTACATTAGGACTGTTAATAACCACAGCATTATAACAAGCCTATGATCAGTTGAGAAACGTTTTTACACTTGTATGTCAGCTCATTCACTTAAATATGTTATTATACCTATAATTTATATAATAATAGCTAATAAAAAGCAAATGGGAGTAGCTAATTTTCAGCAATAACATAAATTAAACAACCAACCACCAATTGAAATGCACTATTTTTTTATAGGCACCATTATCAGAACTTTTTCTTTTGAGTGATGATTGTTTTACCATGTTCTGAACACAATTTGACTAACTGATTGTTACTGATTAATGATTTGACTCAATGAATGACTGTAAATAGCGTAAATCTGGATTGTTGCTCTATCGGATTTTACCTTACATTACCTTTACTTTATAAAAGTAACTGTCCAACCCCCTCATATCAGACATTGGTATCTAATGAAGTTCTCACAACTTCTGATGTTTTCGAGAGCACTGGAAGGCAACACCGGCCTCTGGTAATCCATCAAAACGTCTAGACTGTGCCGACGATGCAGTCACCCCTCTTACACTGACATTACTCCTCTGATTGGACAATGATACTGATCCCGCCTATCAACATTTGATTGACAGACAATTGACTAATAGCAGCAGGCAACGAAGCCGTCATCTAACTTGTGATTGGTTAGTTGGTCTGGACAATATGAATGGCAACTTGTATTGTTCGACGTCTTCCCAAGACAGTAGCAACTTTGTGGTTTCCAACTCCGGGAAAGTCCTGTAATAGTTTTCTTCCATCGTTTCACCGACAAAGTTTGTCGGTAGTAATATCAGCACATGAAGAGGATTTAGGAAAATAATAAATTGGTAAACATTTGCGTCGAACGAAGCTAACTGCTGAGCGTAAGTTATAGCGGTGTTGTGTTTGTCTCAGCTGGGATTTAAACGGTTAACGCTAAACTCCGTTAGCTAAACTAGCTAACTTATTCGCATTTACAAGCTAATAACACTCTTCTAACGTGAACTATCTTATGCTGTGTTGTCTAAGTTTTGTAGTTAATAGTTTGAGCTAACCCTATGCAATATTTTTTAAAAGCAGGTGTTGTAATGATAAACCATATGCGGGTATAAGTTACCCGTTATCTTTAGGTAACGTTGGCTTTAGGTTCCCGTTGTTTAGTTCTGCTTGCTCTGACCAGACTCCGTAAAAATCTTGCAACTAATTTAATTCAGGAGTGGCTTGAGTTACATTTTATTGAATTTCAGTAAGGTTAAAGATGTTTTATGAATCGATATGATCTATTCTTCAATTCGGCATACAACCAATATTCAAAGAAACAGTATTTACCATAGCTAGGTTGAAACTTATTCGCCTGATTTTCACGTTATCTTTCCTAACTAAGCACCATGGATGGCGGTAACGACCAAAATTTAGAAACTGAGATTTTATCTGAAATATAGTGCTACTTGATGGTTCACTCAGTTGCCGAATTAACGTGAAAATCCTGATGAATCACCTGAAATCATTTCCAATTATAACTTTTGATTTTCCATTAACCGGTGTAACGTTGGCGATAAATTGCCCGATTTCTAGACAGAATTTCTGTCTACCTGAACTTGTCTAAATGCCTTCTTTTAATTGAACCACAGACCAGTGTTGGTGTGTGACAGGAGAGTCAGCTCTCCACCTGGGCTGGGCTGGAGATGGGGGATCCGGAGCCTCCAGAGTTTGGGTCACTGAAGGAAGAGCTGGAGTACTGGAAGGAACAGGCTGCCAGACACCAACAGAGGTCTGTCCCCTCCACCAGTTTATGTTGTTTTTAACAGACCAGAATATATTTTCACTTCTGCTTCCTGCAGTTCCTCATTTTGAAAGATGTAAAATGTGTTTAACTGGTTTAACTGTGTACATATAATAAAGCTGAGCCACGTATTCATACTGCATCATGATATTAGTCATTTATTGGTTAGTTTGCCTGCAGTGTTGTTTTTTTCCTGGTCTTAAAGGATGGTTTAAGTATTTTTGCATCTTTTAGCTGACCTTATTGATGACTAACTTTGAAAGCATCTTGTAGTGTTATAATAATAACATTAAATCATTTTTTATTTTTTTGATTGTGTGCCTTCCAGGCCAGGTTTTTATGCCCTCAATGAGTAAATTACGGAGCCCCAGAAGTCCTGAAATATTATCTTTTTTATCTTGTTATGTAAGTTAATATTTTGTGCCAGCAAGATAATAATCTTTCAGGTCTTCTGGGGCTCCATAATACATTACGGAAAAAAAACAATCTATACCTTTTCGCTGCTCTCCAGTTCAGTTTAAAAAAATGTGCGTCTGTAGACACTCCTGCAACACAAGCAGCTGTGAACCTCAAGGTGTTTTCCTATTAAACACATTTCTGTGATGTTTTTCCTTTCCTGTTTAATCCATAATGCCCAGAGCTTCCTGTGGTTGGGTGGGAAAATTTTCAGGTTATGTTGTTTGTCCAAACAGGTCTGGTTCAGAATTATTCTGGCAAAACCTTCCTCTTAGACAACATCTTGGTCTGATTGTTTTGCTCCAAACATGAGTGCGATTACCGTGTTTTTACTGTATAAAACCAATAAGCCAAATTAAATAAAAGCTCAAATTGTTTGATAATGTCCAAAGGTAACAAACATATGGGCTAATATTCTGCGTATGTGTGTGTGCAGTGCAGAGGAAGCCCAGGAGGAACTGCAGGAGTTTCAGCAGATGAGTCGGGACTATGAGGTGGAGCTGGAGACGGAGCTGAAACAGTGCGAGGCGCGAAACCGCGAGCTTCTCTCTGCCAACAACCGCCTCCGCATGGAACTGGAAAACTACAAGGTGCAGAGAGGACATTATCAGTTATCAGATACTGGCAAACTAACAGAAATGATATGCAGATTTTGAGATCATTGTCTCTACGTGGTTTTATAGCCGGCGCTGGAGCATAAAGAGGCTGTATCATGTCCTTATTTTAATAACCACCAACTGACCCATTTAAGTGGATTTGACTATGGATTTCCATATTCATCAGCTGATAGTAAATTCAGTTTTATAGCTCCCGTTGCCTGTGCTGAATAGAGACACCACACACACACACACACACACACACACACACACACACACTTTCACAGAGGATTGATTCAGGGCAGAAAGAGGCAGCTGATGACTCTTGCTTGGTCTGTGTCTGGAGGAGATGGCAGTACTTCCCATGAGACCTATCCCGGTCATGTCATACTTCACTCGCCCCCTTTTTTTGTTTTTCTCCCTTTTAAATTTCATGTATTGGTTGAGATCACAAGAGGGATGTACACAGGCATTTTGAGGGACAGTGACTAAATAAAAAACAGGCTTAAAATGCAAGTCTTACTTCCAACTTTAACAGACTATACGGAGACGGGTTGCTACATATTTGACTCATAAAGCCTTGTTTATGCTCCGTGCAGTGTCCCGAGTGTAAGGCTGTGAGGGCTGAAAGTGAGGTCATTGCCCTGGCGTCTCAAGCCATCCTAACACGTGGCTGTGCACCCTCCAATTTCTGTCACTAGGCGCTTATTGCATGCTGTAAGAAAATGAAGACTGTGTATGCTTAAACAAACCTTAATGATGCTCAGCTGCTGCTTTGAAACAGCTTCATATAAAGAAGCTCTGCCTTGAGCTGCTTATTATCTCTGTTTTCTGCTCTTTAGAGGACGCTGTCACTATAAACGATGTGTGACAAGCCATCATCAGTCCTCATTTATAAAGCAACATTAACCTTAGCTAACCACAGTCAGTAAGTAGCCTATTACAGTGTGAAGGATGGAGGGCTCCAAGATATCTAATGCAACATTAGTTAGTATGGATATTAATACATGAAAGCACTGAAACTTTCCCCAAATCTTAATACACATACAGTCAAGTCAGTTTTTATTTATATAGTGATAGCAGTTGCCACACACTGACCAAATACAAATACATAGGTGCAGAGTGGTGGAAGATGCCTTTGCTTGTTCAACAGGAGCTTGAATATATTGTAGTGGCAACAACAATACTACTACTAATAATTGTATTAGTTATTATTTGTTTATGTTGCCCAGAGAGGCGTTTAAGCAGCTTAAACACAACCTCACAAATGGAGATCAAACAGTACCTCAGTGATTCTGCAGCAAAAAGTGTTTGAAAGTTGAATAAATTGACAGATTTGAGATATTTATTTAGTTTTTTGGTGTCAGGTCAGAGAAATGGGCACATTTGATTCGTACTGAAAAATTAAGTTCAGTTTAGCTACATGTACACAGATAGGAAGATATGAGACTATGTTGAGAAGCAGAAGGGCTTTATCTCAGATCAGTATGCAGAGACTTCATGGAATTTAGCTGCAGCATGCTGAAGTTGACAGTGTCATGATGTGTGGAAGATATTTACCTTTTAGGCAAAGAATGGGTAGAAACATCCAGCACTATTTAACATGTGGTAAAACAGAAAGCCAGCAGCAGGGTTACAATGATCCTTTAAGTTTTTAGAAGAGTAAAGCTGGATAGACTTTGAATCACCAAGATGATTTTTTTTTAAAATGTTTTGGTTTAACTACAAAGCATCAATTGAATTTGAAGTTCTCCATCCTTCATAATCTGTCCTTTTTTTTTTCTTCTTCTTCTTCTTCATATTCTGTCTTCTCCTGACACCATGGTGGGCCTCCTGCCAGGAGAAGTACGAGACGCAGCACTCTGAGGCCTACCGGCAGATCTCCAGCCTGGAGGGAGACCTGGCTGAGACCACAGCCATCAGGGACCAGCTTCACAAATACATCAGAGAGCTGGAGCAGGCCAACGATGACCTGGAGAGGACCAAGAGGTCAGAGGAAAAGAAATTAATTCACTTATGTGTTGAAGAAATCCATGGGGCTTTCACAATCTGATTAAACCTATTTAAGCATGTTAGCAAAACTAAATATAGGTAAAACTAAAGAGAACAAACCTCACTGTGTTTGTCCTTTGCTGTGAGAATTAATTTTTTCTTTGAAGGACAATTATGCTATCTGCTTCTCCATCAGCTAACCAAGCTAGCAAGGCTGCAGGAAAGTAGCCGCCTCGATTCTCTGGAGCCTCACCAACAGTCCTGCACTATGTTTGTGTGTTTCAGGGCGACCATCATGTCGCTGGAGGACTTTGAGCAGAGGATGAACCAGGTTATAGAGAGGAACGCCTTCCTGGAGAGCGAGCTGGACGAGAAGGAGAATCTCCTGGAGTCCGTCCAGAGGCTGAAGGACGAGGCCCGAGGTAGAGCTTCACTGATCTGCTGTCACTTGAAACTAGTTTGACAAACTTGTACTGTCATAGAGGAACAGGTGTGAACTGGCTGTGTGATGTGATTTAAACAATGAGGACTTTTTTTTTAGCTAGCTGACAAGTTTACAAATCTCATCAGATGTGTCAGTGGTGGAATCGTAATTTCTGGAGTGCAATCAGCTTATGTTATTTTTTATTTTCTTTCAGTGAAAACAGTCATAATAAATACAAATATTGTAACATATGTACATATATAAGAACAAGAAGATGAAACATGGTGCCAGGGGATCAAATTATACAGTTACAGTAAATAGGGGCGTTCAGGGAACTGTTTCCAATCAGTGAACATGAAATGTGTCAGGAAGAAAATGGAGGGTAAAGAAGTACATTGAAGTCATTTCAATCAATATCTTATAGATTTTTTTTGTGTTTTCATTGCTCTCATATTTTGCATATATTTTACTTATCTAAAGAGATGGAATTAATGCAGTTTTGACGCCATATTTCATGTCCTGCATGGCTGCTGGAAGGCTTGTTACATTATTTTAAAGCCTCTCTTGTTTGTAACTGGCACCTATTATTTCTATTATTTGTTGGTGTGTTTCTGACTTGGGCGTCATTCAGGGACACATTCCAGACTAAAGACCAGTTAACTGGGGACACGGCTTTTGTCCCCAATTGGGGGAAAAAAGTGATTTTTAGGTCAGTGGTTAAGGTTAGGGTAGGTCTCCAGGAAATGAATGTAAGTCTGTGTAATGTCCTCAGAAGTGACCTAAGTGTGTGTGTGTGTGTGTGTGTGTGTGTGTGTGTGTGTGTGTGCGAGGCAGACCTGAGACAGGAGCTTGCGGTGCAGCAGAAACAGCAGGTACAGGACAGGAAGCCGTCCCTCAGCAGTGCAGTCAAAGAGCCTTCCTCCTCATCCTCCCTGGCTGGTTTCCCCACCCCGCCCCTCACCCCCCCAGACAAAAGAACCGAGGACAAAACCACGTCTTCGTCCTCTAACCAGCCCGTCCCCTCTGCCACCACACCATCCAGACCTCCAGCCTCAGCGGAGTCCTTCACCACCCCACCGCCCTCCATCAGCAGAGGTCGGTTCCTGTGTTTTTAGACCAATTATCAGACACACCAGTATCCACTGGGGGTGCATGCATGCCCCCCTGAAGTCCTGTTTTTGTTGTTTAAAATTTCAGTTTGATTTTCTCATGAAAATATATCTAATCAGTGTCCTCACACTGTCCTGCTGCCAAAATCCAGGTAAGAGTAGCTCTTAGTTTATAAACATGTTGATATCCTCAGCTGGGTTGGACTTTTTGCCCTGGGTTTTGCCTCTCAGTCAACATACTACCCACTACCTTATCTTAGTGCTGAAGGTTGTTGGGGCTGTATGCAGCCTGAGAGGAAGAAGAAAACCCATTTAATGTTTTTATTTACAGTCTCTAGAATTGAACATCAGTCTTAAGATTTCCTTTTTTGTAGTAAAGATGGAAACGGAAAGTATCAGGTCAAGGAAACTAAACTTAATTTAAAGAGGTACTGCACACGTGAACGTGTTTTTTGAGCTGTAAAATAAATGATACGACTGCACTGTAATGAAACAAGAATCAATGCTAATGTTAATATTAACATTTCTTATCAAATGTATAAAAATCAGCATTTCATGGGTTGAAAATGGACATTCCTGTTTTTGGGTTGGACTTCTTTTTGTATCATCAGAAACTTCAGCATTCATCAGACGGTTTGTCTCTGCAGGTGAAAGCCTCTCCGGGACTCCTCTCACCACGTCGGCCAGGATCTCGGCTCTGAACATTGTTGGCGAGCTGCTGAGAAAAGTCGGGGTAAGAAGCACCGCGCTTGTGATTTTTGACCCAGTACTCGCACCAAAAGGAACCAAAGAGAACTCAGCATTTTAGGAATCAGCCGGTTCGCCCTCTGTGTTTTTATCAGCTGCTGACTTATCATCATGTGACGCTGCAGGGTGCTTCTGGTTTTACTGTCAAATGAACACAAACTACTTCTTCTGTAGAGCTGAAGTACAAACAAGCACAAAACACACAATCAATGATTGTTCCTAAATAGATTTGTACAAGTCCTGAGTGACAACTCAAAGAAAGACTTGTTCTGTGTACGGTTTGGAAAAATTTATTATTTTTTGACTGGAACTTTAGTTTCAGTTTTTTGGGGGCTTTTTTCTGCTCTTCATGCGGCTCTGGTGATGGCAATGTCAGTCTGTCGGTCAACTGCAGAGATTGCCATGAATTTTTATGCAGAGGTTCGTGGTCCACAGAGGGTTAATCTTAATGATTTTGGTGATTGGTGACGACGGTGTATGAAGCTGAATGTTTCTGGGAGACCTTGAACTGTTTTCTGCGCTGCTTGTAGAACCTGGAGTCCAAGCTGGCGTCGTGTCGGGAATACGTCAACGAGCAGACGGCGAACCGCAGAGGCCACGCTGGTGGACAGGGGGCGGCGTCGGGCCAGAACAACTCCTCAGAGACCCATCCTGCTAATGGCCTCTACAACAAGGGGTGAGCTGCTCTGTCCTGCACTGTGCAGCCGTCAGGAGCACAGCAGGTTAACAATGTTGTATTAGCTGTTATTGGTTTGTGAAAGGAAGAAAGTTTTTAATAAACAGTCCAGATAGACAGACAGCCTCTGGGGGAAACGGCCAAAGTTTCAGGGCTTCCGGTGTAGCCAGCGGATATCCGGATAACGTATATCCGGGCCAAGACTTCCTCTTCTGTGCGTAGGTCATTGTTTACAGTCCGATTAGCAATCTGGGAACCCATGGGCAGTCGTCTGACGACAGTTTGAATGCAGACTAATACATTAAAAAGCTAATCTCTAGGATTTCGAGATTGATAAAAAGCTAAATCATCGTCAGACGATAGCTGATTGGGTTCTGAGATTGCATTTCGGTCGATGCGTTCCGCCTCTTTTGCTCTCCACACGGACTGTTTACCTGCGTGCAACCAAAGCCCACTCAAACGTGATTGGTCAGTACTACAAGCGGAAACCAGAACGCCTCCGATACCAAAGTCTTGTCCCTTACCTACAGGTTCATATGCAGATATCTGTTTATAGAAATGAGACAGAAACTAGAAGGAATTTCCCTCTTTTTTTTTTTTTTATGTGTCAGTCAGTATCTTCTGAAAGCACCACACAAATATGGTCACATCAATACTTGGTCTGTGTTTTTAAGGTTGTAAGCTTTCAAAATGTCAGACTTGTACATTTTTTTTGTCTTAAATTTGTTAAGTCCAGCAGCTGATGAGTGAAATTGCTTGTCTGAATGTGTTTGTTGTGTTTTGCAGGCTGGTGAAGAGGTTAGACTTCGGAACCGGATCAAAGCTGCTGCTGTGAGAGTGAAAACGTCCTCCACCTCGACCCTTAATCCTCCTCTGAGCTGCTCGTTCCTCCCTGTCCCTCCAGCCTGGACCTCCCAAACGTTTCACGGTACTGTGTGTTGCACATTACACAGACCCCTCTCACTGAGAGCTGCAGGGATGAAATGGATGGATACGTTGCTATGGATACTTTGGGATGTCTGTTACCAGAGTCTGCAGAGTTTTTGTTTGTTTATTAGCAGGACTTCTTTTCGGCACTCGCACTTAGCTTGAACTAACTCACTGGACTCACCTCGTTTGTTTGTTTTTTACCAAGTGTTTTGCTCTCTTTTGCTCAAAACGTGTGTTCAGACTGAACATGAAGCAAATTTTCGAGGTAGCGTGATTACATACAGAGTCAATGAAAAGACTGACAGATGCAGGTTCGCGTTGAGAAGAATATACGTCCACTCAAAATGGAAATGTTTGAAAATCCAGTTATCCTAAAGCTGTATTATTCCAATGCATGACAGGGTTTCCCACCCTGTACTACAGTGGAGGATGACTTTCAGAAGGAAACACTGCATGCATGTACAGAGACGGCAGGAGCGAAATTGATCGTATTTATGAACTACGAGCATTTTATCCTCTTCATGTGCTCCTGAGGTGGATTTCAGTTTGTCTCGAATGCTTCACGGATGCATTTACACTTTTCTTTTTTTGATATCGGATCACTATCCGATCCACCCGAGACGCATGAAGTGACTAAGTGTAAATGGGGTTAATCAGTGTGAAGGAAAACAAGAGAAACATCCGGACTTGCTGTTTAATCGGTGTGAGCTGGAGCAGACACGCACCTACATGAAGAAGTTAGTACCTTTTGTCCGTCTGTACCGTCACGTTCATTGATTGTCAAACCTGCTCAATTAAACCAAAGTGAAAATTTGCTTCCTGTTTAGTTTGAACACACCTCAAAGGCGTCGGAGTGCTGAACACTGGAGGGGCACTTTTATCTGCACGAGAGGAAAGGCAGAGGGTTTTTGAGAATGTCTTTAAATACTACTTTTAAACCCAGTCAGTCTTATACTTTGCGCTCATAAAACCCACATTGTCTGCTTTTATTCAGTATCTCACCGCATGTGCGTTTGTTGAATGAGGAGTTGGCAAAAAAAGTGAGGAAATAATCTGTTGCTGATGAAACTCCACCAACAACAAAGTGCCGCTAATCCCAGAAAAGTAGTAGATTTAAACACACATTGTAGTCCTGATATTTTTAGAAGATTTAGATTATTACAGATTCATTAGTTGCCTTTGATGGACTGCAGAAAAACATGGACTTTAGAAAACTCTAGTATGGTCAAAGGGAACGGAGGTGACCTGGGATGAGCAAGCGGCAAATACCATGGCTGAACGTGATAGGCCGAGACTCCTGTCAATCAAGCAGACCCGCTTTCAAAAACACTCCTCTGTAAGCCGTAAAGTTTTAATGAACTGGGCTTTTTTTCTATCACTAGAAAAAGTGAAATTACTTATTAAAAGAATAATGTTGTGTGGAAAGAAATGTACTTTCCCCTTCAGGCGAGACACTTGAATGCAACATCTGGTGGCCGTGAGTGGTTCTGCATCTTAAAGCTGCCTAAATTAATATGCCGTTGTTGTAAATAACTGGAAATTCTTCTTGGCTTTTTCCCCGTTTGCGTTAAGGTTGTCAGTTGGGATGTCCCGATCAAGTTGTTGGCCCTGATCCTGATCCGAGTTTGATCCAGCACTCCAGCTATAGCCTAAAGATGAGATAAGGTGGAACTTAAGTCGTCCCGAAATAAAAGTTTTCTGCCAAAGATGCTCAGTATACATAGTAAAAATAATGTTATGCGTAACAGCAGAACTCATGCCCCGGGACATCCCTAGTCGTCACGCTGGTCAGTTAACCCTTTGAACACTTTATTACTTGCTGGTGAAATCAGCTGTGGATATTCATGGTCCCCAGAGGATGCTTACTAACCCCACCTGACCTTTCCTCTAGCACCCTCATCAGGCCAAACACTAACCCTAGAAACTACTAGAGATATCAAACTCAAATGGGCAGATGCCATGAAATTTTCTGGTCACATTCATGACCCCCAGAAGATGAACCCTTTAGGTTTTAATGACCTTTCCTTTAGCACCACCCTCAGGACAAACTTGACACTTTACACACAAATCATCAGTATGTTTGTTCTGTCCGATGCTTTGATATTATGCGGTGAAGTTTGTGCCTTGTACTTTTAGTCTTGTTCGGCGTAGCAGACGAGTAGAGGAGGCCCGTCTTTAGACTGCGGAGACGCCGGTCCCCCTGCAGAGCTCTACTTCTGTCTTTCCAGGAGTGAAATAGGAAACGTCTCCTGTTAGTGAGGAGACACGAATACTTCAGTGAAGGCTACTTGTGTTTTATGTTAAAAAGAAAAAGTACGTAATAGGTCGACTTGTAGTGTTATATACTGTACCTCTACTGTAGGGTCACTAACATAGGTTGAAACTGTAGGTTGAGCCCCGCTGGACCTTTCCTGTAAAGGTCAAAGGTCAGTGTGTGTGTGTGAAAATGGAAAATGACATTTGGTGTTTTGTTTTAGTTGTTTTTTGCCTCATGACTCAATAAGAGTACTTACATGCTCATATACAAAGTGCTAAGACCTGTGCTGCTTGTAATGTTTCTGAAAAAGCAATAAAACTTGAAATGTAAAAGTCTTAATTTTTTATTTATTCTAGAAAGTGGAGGAACTGAGACGACACGTGCGTTGGCATTTAGTAGCAGTTTATTGCAGTCATCGTACAACTCACTTTTATTACCGTGATATATTGTGTCTCTGAGGGTTAAATCAAACTGCCTAATCTCAAGAATGAATATACAAATAGAGTTTTACATTCAGTTTCCAAATAAACAGATTCTCTCTAAAATATTCTTAAAATCCCTCTTTGGACGCCCCAGTTTGTGTGGAAAAATAAACCCAGAAGGTCGTTTAACTAAACTTCCTGTCGTTCTGAAGGTGTTTCCAGAATCCTTAAAAAAAAAAA
>LKNJ01000033.1:132761-332588 GCA_002120245.1 Maccullochella peelii
TATTTCTTCTGCTGCATGATTTAAAAGATTTTTAACCCGTATCTTAATTTTCCTAATCCAAACAAAGATGATAAGCGGAAATGACATGTTCTTGCTCAATCTTTACAACATGAATCAACATTTAAAAATGTATCAATTGCAATATTTCTTTACAATATTTGACATTTTCATACAAAATAATATTGAGCTTGTGTTTTACAGAAAGGACAGATGTCGTCTCCAGCTGCCTGGATAGAAAATACAGTCGCATCTTGAGAAACGGGTTAAAAATCTTTTCTTATGAACAGATGAAATAGTTGTTTCATCCAGATGGTTGGAAAAGTCTTTGAGGATTCTGGAAAAACATTCAGAACGGCTTCTGGGTTTTTCAAAGACCACCGAGTCACTCGGCATTGAAATATAAATACATCTAAATATTAAATTCACATAAATTATATGTTCTATTAATCCACAAACATTGAACATAGTGGTTGCTTCTTTTATTTTGGAGATTTTATATCGATTTCACTTTGTAAACTTTTATTTGAGGAGTTAAAACCTGCAGCATTCATACGTCCTCCTTTGTGCTCACTGCATAAGAATTATTTTCTTAAATAATGAGATTTATTTCCCCCAAATAGAGTTGAACAATTTGATTAGACTGATTGATTCCAATCTGTTTAAAACTGGAGAAGTATAAAGAAATCCTGCCGTTTATTCCAGCCGATGATGGTCACATGACCTAATAACAGCTCTTTGGCT
Organism: Maccullochella peelii; assembly: GCA_002120245.1. Classification (NCBI taxonomy): domain Eukaryota; kingdom Metazoa; phylum Chordata; class Actinopteri; order Centrarchiformes; family Percichthyidae; genus Maccullochella; species Maccullochella peelii. The sequence continues at coordinate 133,503 of LKNJ01000033.1, forward strand.
GAAAGATTTAAAATGATAAATCATTTCATTCAGTTTCCTTTTGGGGTTAAATACATATATTTTATATGTGTTTTATGTTTTTTTTTGTTAATTAACTCATTAATTTTTGAGAAGGGGAGCAATACATGACTTCATAGAGCTATAAAGAGGAGGGAGGAAATTATGGAACAAAGAAAAGTTTGGTTTGTTAGCGACGGGTTTAAATGAATTTTTTAGGAAAACTGGATCGAAGCTGCCAATATTTCAATACGATAGACACTAAAACTATCCTCTGAAACTCTGGATAATTAAGGTTAAAAGTAAAACAGAAGTGGAGTGACTGTCTGTCGGAGCATTTCAACACGCGAGAACTTTTTTCTTCTTTGAAAATATTAAGCGTACGTCCGTAACAGCTTCAGGAGAAAAGGAGACAATTAGAATCAAATTACTTTCAGATTTAGATTTTGGATCAATTCAGCCGCTTCACTGCAACATTTTGTTCCTCGTTGCAGCTACAAAGAGTCCCGAATGTGCTGAGACTCTCTTCTGCAGAGCCACAGCCGCTGAGGCTCATGGGTACTGTAGTATTTGGAGCAATTTCACATGAAAACTTAATTTCTCAGAAACAAGTGAAAGATAACCAATGACTGGAGAGAAATGTGCATATTTAAGAAACAAAGGGTCAGGAACATTATTGTATTTTATAGAACTACAACTAAAAGACTTTTTAAAATCATTGTAGATTATTTAAACTCACAGATTCTTATTCTTATCTATTCTTGTCAATTATTATTGTATCTGTATCTGTTTTATTTTATTTTTTTGTCTATAAAATGTCAGAAAGTAGTGAAAGTTGCTCAGTATAACTTCCCGGAGCCCAGAGGGGACGTCATCAAAATGCTTATTTTATCTGAGCAACTCAAACATATTCAGTTTATTCAGTTTCATATATGACAACAAAAAGCATCAGATTTTCATATTTGAGAAGCTGGAAGCTGCAAATGTTTTGCACATTTGCTTGAAAAATGACTGAAACGATTAATTGATTCTCAAAATAGTTGCCAATTACTTTTTACGGACTTTGTAAGTCTAAAATTTTTTAAAAATAATTTAATGAATATATATAAAATAAAAATGTATGATCAGAGTGACATGTTGGCATTAGTAAAGTAGGGATAGTGTATAATTTAGTTTATTCTAAGAAGGGCTGGCGCCATCTCTGTTTTGTTGGGACATATTCCCTTTTCTGTTTTCTTTTTTTTGTTTAAATTCCTTAGACACCGAAATAAATTTCAATATTCAACAGAAATCCACAGTGTTGTTAAAAATACCCATAGTGTTATTGTTAAAGGAAACGTTCAAATTGAAATTTTAAAAAAGTGTAAAAATATTTCTGGAACAGGTTCCGCCCTCTTTACTTCCAATCATAATGCTGTGTCTGGTCCCGCTACTCATCGGGGGGGGTAGGCCTCCCCACAGGGGTCCAGAGGGGGGGTGTGGGCAGGAGGAGACGGGGACCGAGGCTCTTCCTCCTGCAGCTCCACTGAGTTCTCTTTGATGGTGCTCCTCCGGCTGACGCTCCTGATGCTGCTGCTGCTCCGGGGACTGGGGCTGCTGAACACCGCCTCCCCGCCGCCACGCCTGGGAATAACCGACACATCAGGAGGAAGAGGAAGAGGAGGAGGGTCAGAAGGAGATGAAGGACAGAGAAGCAGCGAGAATTTGTTGCAAAGCGAGATTTAACACAAAAAAAAAATTGAAGCCCCTGAATTGTTGCAGCAGGTGTAAACGATCAGGAGAGCGGTGAAGAAACACAAGTAAAAAGCCCGTGAAGGAAGAGGAGGATTTTCCCAGGAAGCTTTGCAGATCAGTAGTGTCTGAGGACACGTGTGAAGCAGGACATGAAAGGAGGAAGAGGAAATGCAAAGTCACAAATGATCTCATGCTTTCACAGTTCTTCTCTCAGGCACTACAAATGTTTAAAAATGTATTTTTTATCATTGCAAAACCTTTGTTTTCTACTGCAGGTGGAACTGGATGTTTAATATTTTCCTTCAGATTAAAACCGTTGATCTTTGCCAGTGGGATCTATCATCTCTCATACTCCTGCCTTCGAATGATCCTATTTTACTGTCTCAGACTCTACGGAAGCCGAGAACAGGCCTGCTTGCAATTTTGTTTTTAATGCCATTATTGTTATCTCAAGAAAACGAGATAATCGACCCGTTATAACGAGAAAACAAAAGGTCGTTTCCTCTTATTAGACTTGCTTATTAGACTTGTGATTTTCTTATGTGTATTTATTTTTGCTCCATCTTCCACACATGTCTAGCTTCACACGGCTCCGCCTGCCTCCCCGTCACTTCGGTACCTCAGTTTGCTCCTGAGTGACGCCATCTCTCTGCTCAGGGTGTCGTTGGCCTCGCTCGCCTCCTCCAGCTCCCTCTGCAGTTTCCTGCGAGCCGCTGCCACACGCTGAGCCTCCTCCTCCGCCTCCTCCAGCTGGTGCTTCAGCTGCTTCACCCGCAGGTTGCCCTTCTCCACCTGCACGGAGCAGTGTTATTTGCAGGCGTACGAGTGAAAGCGTGATCAAATGCTGCCTTTGTTTTGCTAACACCGTAATCAGTTACCTGGTCTTTGTATTGCTGCGCCTGCTTCCTCTCATCCTCCATCTGGATGGTTAAATCCTTCAGTTTCTTCTCTTTCTGACGCAGATTCTTGGCGTTGGCCTGCCGCTCTCTACGCGACATCATCGACACATTTAATCCTTCTTACTGAGTTTCAGTGCAGTAAATTCATTCAATTTCCCAGCATGCACCATTACCTGCTCTCAATCTCCAGCTGCTCTTCGACCTCTCTCAGCTTGGCCTCGAGGGCGGCGATGGAGGATTTGAGTTTGGAGCGGCCCTGGCCCTCCATCTCCTGCAGTTTGGCCTTCAGCTCTCGGTTTTGTCTCTCCAGCTGCTGCCGGGATCCCTCCCTGCTCTGAGAGGAAGACCTCTCTGCTGCCAGCTCTGCACCCAGCTGCTCCACCTACGAAAGACACATTCAGAGAAAGCACTGTAGTATGCATTTAAATAGCACCTCCAATAACTTCACTTGCTACATCGCTCATGCTCCGGCTAGTCCTCGCCAGTCTTAACCCTCTCTAGTCAACTTTAGGCCCTCTCTAGTCCACCCTGGACCTACCAGCTGCTGGCTCTTCCTCAGCCGGTCATTGAGGCTCTCCACGTTGGCCTGCTCCTCCTCCAGCTCCTCCTCCAGCTGGCTGATCTTAGTGTCCAGACGACGCTTTTCATCAGACAGCAGCGATCTGAAGAGAGGAGGGAGGAGAGCGAGACGAGGTGAAGGAAGAGAAGAAAGAGAAAATTTGTTAATAACACATGATGATACCCACTTTCCGGAGGAGTTATTGGTCAGTTCTTCAGACAGCTCGTCTCTTTCGGTCTCCACCTGCTTACGAGCCCTCTCAGCAGCTGCCAACATCTGGACAGACAGACAGAGGAAACACAAATGAACATGATGTTATCAGAGACAATTTAAAGCACCTGAGGAAACAAACTAAATCTACATTTTCAAAATTAAACGTGTTGGTGACGCATGATCATAATTGATGGGAAACAACAAGCTTTTACTTTGAAGCTGAAGTGTTTTGCAGGCCTCACCTCGTGCAGCTGGACGATGTCGGCCTCCATGGCCTTGGATCTGCGCTCAGACTCCCTGGCTGAGGCGAGGACCTCCTTCTGGGCTGCACGCGAGTCCTCCAGCTCCCTCTGGAGATCCTTCACTTGGCCCTGTGAGGAGAGCAGAGGAGGTCAGGTCGGTTAAATACATCTGATTCAGATTGAAACCACTTGAACAACAATAAAAAATTACAGGAAGCACTTTGTCGTGTTTTAAGATCTAAAAATATCAGCCCAGCTATAGTTGATTTCTTAGCAACTGAAAGACACTGAATGTTTTTGCATTCAACACACATTCACAGAAATATACATAAATGTGTGTGCTGACCTGGATCTTGCGGAGCTGCTTGACCGCCTCGTCGCGCCCCCTGCTGGTGGCCTCCAGCTGGTCCTCCATGTCCTTCAGCTCCCCCTCCAGCTTCTTCTTGCAGCCTGACGCTTGACCTCGCTGCTTCCTCTCCTCCTCCAGCTCTGCCTCCAGCTCACGCACCTGACAGAGACACAGCAGGACTGTTGGTGATTTTGTAGAAACATACATTTATTTAAATGGACAAAAGGAGCGGGAGGTTGTACTCCACCTGTTTGAGGAGCTGCTTCCTCTTCTCCTCACCCATCTCATCACGGGCGTGCAGCTCCCTCTCGTGCTGAGCTCTGAGGGCCTGACTGTTGACCTCCAGACGCAGCTTGGCGTCCTCGGCGACCTGCAGCTCGTCCTCCAGCTCCTCCATCTGCGTTCTCATCTCCTCCACGATGGCCTCCAGGCCGCGCTTGGCCTTCTCCAGGTCATGTACCTGACGGAAAGGAGACGAGATCAGAAATATCAACTTCTTTAATAAAAGAAAAGTATTCATTCATGTTCAGACGTTTCCTCTTACGCTCTTCCCCACGTCGTCCTTGGAGCTGACGAGGTCCTCCATCTCAGCTCGGAGGGACTTCATGATCTTCTCCGCCTCCTCCAGAGCGTCCTGGCTCTCATCCAGCGCTCTGGCCAGAGCTAACACCCGCGTCTCCTTCTCCCTCGCCTCCGCCTCCGCTCGATCCCGCTCCTCTGCAAACTTAAAGGACACGGCGCGCTCCTCCGCCAGCATCTGACCAACACAAGGACAAAGGACATGAATGTAAAATGAGCAGAAAGTAGAGGGAAATCTGCACTGAGAGCAGTTTTATGAAGGATTTTTGGGACTTTTTAAACCTCTGTCTTATGGGATGGAATCTATTTCTACAAACACACAATCTCCTCAATTTTTTCAACACTTTGTCTTCGTCAGGAAGGTCTGGACAGGAGTAATCACTCCTCCTGTTCATACTGGCTGTTAAGAGATCCCTTCCTAATGGGCTTTCAATGTAAATGATGGGGGACAAAATCCACAGTCCTCCCTTTGTGCAAAAATACGTTCCAAAGTTTATCTGAAGTTAATATGAGGCTTCAGCACTCTGAGACAGACAAAACAAAGTGAGTATCTTCCAAAGTTCCAGTCAGACCTGATCAAACTTCTTCTGCTTCTTCTCCAGGTTGGAGACGAGCTGCCGCTGGCTGTCCAGGTCCACGAGGACGTCCTCCAGCTCCTGCTGCAGCCGGCTCCGGCTCTTCTCCAGCTTGTCGCAGGCCGAGGCCTTCTCCTCGTACTCGCTGTTGGTCGCCTCCAGCTCGCGCTGCAGACGCTTCTTCCCCTCCTCCAGCAGCTCCACTGTCCCCGACATCTCGTCCATCTTCTTCTTGTAGTCGGACAGCTGACAGAAGGTGAAACAGTGAGAGCGTTTCTACAGGGTACTGGAAAAGGTCTCAGAGACAAATCAGTGGTGTTTCTACCTTAACTGAGTGTCACATGACTGACCTCCTCTCACTCTAACAGGTCAGATTTCGTGCCTGTCTGAAGTTACTGACCTGCATGTTGAGGCTGGAGACCTGCCGCTCCACGGCCCGTTTGACCTCAGTCTCCTCCTCCAGCTGCTCCATCAGGCTGTTCCTGTCCTCCTCTGTCTGACGCAGACGTCCCGACAGATTCAGCTTCTGACGGGTCTCCTCTGACAGCAGCTCCTGGAGGAGAAGGACGAGGAGACGGGAGGAGATGTGGAGAAAGGTGTCACTGAAATATCTCAAAAATTAGTGACGTTTTGTAGAGACATTCATGGTCCCCAGGAGATGAACCCAACTGACTTTGGTGATCCTCTGACTTTTCCTCTAGCGCCACCAGTGGGTCAAAACATCTACTTGATGGATCGGCACCACATTTTGTTTTGTATATCCGTTCACGGTTTCCAGAAGATGTATCCTAACAACTTTGGTGATTCACTGACTTTTCCTTTAGCGTCGTTTTTTTACTATTGGATGGATTGCCGTGCACACATTCATAGTCCCCAGAGGATGATTTGACCCCTTGACCTTTAATCTAGCGCCATCATCAGGTCAAAATTTAAGTTTGTCCAGTACTTTGGTTTATGACCACAAACCTGCAAAACTAATGGCATTCCCATTAGCCTCAGCCATACTCGGGGTTTGGTGCTAATTAGCACAAGTTAGCATGCTAACATGCTAAACTAAGATGTTAGCATTTAGCTCACTGTGCCATAGTACAGCCTCACAGAGCTGCTAGCATGTCTCTAGACTCTTGTTAGACGTGTGTTTGCCTCGACACCAGCGGGGCAAAACCTACAAGTTCAAATCAGGGCTCACTTTGGGAACAACTGTACATGATTCACAGAACTACGACTCAAAAAACTGGTGTATATTTGTGGTGTCGCTCACCTGAGCATCCTGGAGCTGAGAGGTCAGAGCGGAGACGTCTTTACTCAGCTTGATGTTCTTTCCCTCCGCCTCGTTCATCAGACTTGACAAACTCTCCAGCTCCATCTGGCAGAGACGAAGAGAAGGAAAAGGAGAGAGATGGAGGAAAGGTGTACATACAAGTCCCAAGATTTAGGTTTAGTTTTCAGTTGGCTGCTGTTTTAGTATTTTCATGGCTTACAGTCATCTTGGAGACCCGGTCCCCCAGCTCGGTCCTCTGCCGCTCGCTCTCGTTGAAGCGCGAGTGCAGGTCGTTCAGCTGACCCTCCACCTTCTTCTTCTTGTGCTCCACCTCCTGTTTGGCGCTGGCGAGGGATCGCAGGTCAGCGCTCAGGTCTGCCGACTCCTTCTCCAGAGCCTGCTTGGCTTTCTCCAGACCAGCTCTCACCTGGACGGAGAGACGTGGTGCTAAGTGAGTAAAATGTTTTATAAATGAAATAGAAGATGGAACTAAATCTAAAACATCAAAACATTAAATCGATAATGTGATAAAAGCTGTTGCTGTCTTGATTGCTGTGAGAATCACAAATTAAATTCCATTCACGTCTATTTTATTGGGGTCAAGGAAGAAATCTCAAAACCTTCTCAAAACCCAGACCAAGTCAGAATCTAGACTGAACTGCAAATCAATCCAAGTAAGAATCTAATGCATTTTGGGTGAAATGGCCCATTCAGATCAGGGTTATGGGCTCGGAAATGTTCTGTTATGTCGTGTTTACCCTCTTGGCCTGCTCCAGATGCTCACTGAGCTCCTCCACAGCCTGGCTGTGTTTCTGCCTCAGGTCCTGGATCTGGGCCTCGTGGCTCCGTCCCTCGTCCTCCATGGCTTTCTTCAGCATGGCCACCTCCTGCTCACGCTTCGCCCTGCCAGTCACATTTACACACACACACAACATCACCGCAGCACGGCCTAGAGGTTTTGGCTACGTCCACTTTTATGCAGATAACACTATTATTATCTGCTGTTCTGCAGCATCTCAGAGAAGCTTTGTGGCATTTACAGGCTGCTTAAACATTGTTCAACTCAGACTAAACTATTAGAGAAACGCTAATTAGAGTGTGTGGATCAATCAGAGGTCATATATGTAGCATACAATAGATCGCACAGACCGTAGCTCTTGCTGGGCGGCCGTGGTATCCAGGCTGTCCTCCAGCTCGGTGCGTAGAGCATTCAGCTCGTCTCCGAGATCCCGCCGAGCCGCCTCCACCTTCCCCCTGGCTGCCCTCTCTGCCTCCAGGTCCTCCTGGAGCTCCGAGAGCAGGACCTCCAACTCCCGAACCCGCTTCACCGCCGCCCCACGGTGACTGCTCTCCTCCTCCAAGCTGTGGACACGGGCACAAAGAAAAAGGTTCCAGGATAGTTTCTAATATCTTTACATCCGACTCTTTTGATTTCAGGAGTTTCATTCTTGTCTGAGTGGAAATGTCTTTGAGTATCAGCAAAAGGCAGCATGGAGTTCCTCTAGCGCCACCCTCAGGATAAACCTGCCGTTTTTTGCTCTAAGAATCGCTAAATCGTAACTATGATCTTTATTCTGTCCAACAATATATTGTAACATCGGCTGTTATAAACATCATCTGCTTGTGTAGTCCCTCTTACCGGGCCTGCGTGGCCTGCAGCTCCTCCTCCTTGGCGGCCAGCTGGGCTCGGAGCTCGGCTAGTTGGGCCTGCAGGTCGGCGTGCTGCTCCTGGAGGTCGGTCAGCTCCGCCTCCACCTTCCTCTTGGCCTTCTCCATGTCCTGACGACCCTTCTCCTCCTTCTTCATACGCACTGCACGCACAGAGGAAGAAGACCGTGAACAAAATAAAAGTAGGTATTAGAAACTCCAAGGTCCTGCAAAGTCCTGTTAAATTAAGAGGAGCACGTATGAAGACCTTATTAGAAATTATTAGTATTATTCTACATGCTATTTGGCATCCTAGAAGACCGATTAAATTAGAGTTCTCAGCTGTATACAGTTTAATCTAAATTTTATATTCATAAATCCAAATCTACGGGTAAAAAGCCTGAGTGTTCCCGATTTTAAAGGCTGTAAAAAATGATAAAGAATTTTTGAAATATAATCTCCACTGGCTAAAGCTTTAATTGCTTCTTCTGTACACCTTATAATGTGTATTTTGTTGTATTTATTTACATCGTACAAGGAATTTGTTCTTGTTCAAATGAAAAAAAACCCCAACAACTTATGATTGACAGTTTTTGATTTATAAGACCAAGGTCAGTAAATATTTAGCTGCATTCTTCTATATATCTGAACAGAAGTGAGTAAAACTGAATGGAGGCCTGTTTTGGTTGGTGCTCACTGACCCTCCAGGTCTGAGATCATGGACTCGTGTTTGGTCTTGAGTTTGGTCAGGTTCTTGGACTTCTCCTCCTCCTCTGCCAGGTTAGAGCTCATATCCGCCATCCTCTCCTCCAGAAGCTTTCGCTCCTGAAAAGACACGAGAGTACAGCGAGTGCGTTTTGCGTGTTAAACTCACGACCACGCCACGAAACTAAACGGCGTCTTTATACCTTCTGCAGTTTGTTGTTCTGGTCCTCCATGAGCAGAATTTCCTCCTCCATTTTCTTCACTTTTCCCTCCACAGCCACTTTCTCCAGCTGCAGCTTCTGCCGAGCGTCTTCCTCCTCCGCTATGTGGGCCTCCATCAGCTGCAGGAAAACATCGAGTGTGCGGTGAAATACAGGTCAGAAATAAAGGAGCGCACATTTAAAAAAGCCAGAAAACACTTAAAGCTCAGGTACGAGAGAAGCATGTACCAAAATATAAAAAGCAACATATGAACATGAGACTCATTTAACCACACATTTATTGCTTACTGCTTAATTTTATAAGATTACAGTTATTAAGTTACTTAGTTACTAAGTTTAAATAATTTAATTGTAATTATTTATCGAACAAAAATGGCAGACGTTTGCGGGTTCCTGCATCTCAGATATGAATAAATAAATAATAATAATATCTTTGGGTTTTAGACTGTTGGTCGGACAAAACAACCAATTTGAAGATGTTACGTAGATTTTGGACAAATGTGACATTTTGTGGAATTTTTCACTAATTTTCTAACATTTTATAAACTAAACAATAACTAATTCATTGTAAAAATAATTGTTAGTTGCAGCCCTAATGAAACTCTACTCTTTTAAAGCTGTGTAATAATAATAATGTGTCTCCACCTGTAGCTGCTGCTCCATGTCCTTCCTCTCCTGCTGCAGGGAAAGGCTGCGATCCTCCTCCTCCTCCAGCCGGGCCTCCATCTCGTGCAGCACCTCCTCCAGCTCCTGCTTCTTGGCCTCCAGACGCACCCTCATCTCCTCGGCCTCTGCGTACAGCTCCGTCTCTGCGTGAAGCTTCGACTCCAGCTGGGCTCGCTCCTCCATCAGCTACAAACAGAAGACTTCGGTCATTTCTGGAAATATACTTTGAAGATAAAATAGATTTTTCATTTATTCCACCTGGGTGTGTTTCTGGGAGATGTCCTTCAGTTCGGCCTCCGTCTTGGCTGCCACCTCTTTCGCTGCCTTTAGTTCCTCGTCTTTCTGACCCATTTCTTCTTCCTGTCTGGTGACCTGCAGCAGGGGCTTCACCTGGACCACAGACAGACAAATTAAAACGGGTTTATCTCTGTATGGTGGCCAAAGTAGGACATTCAGAATCAGCTCTACACAGCTCAACTTTAGTTTGTCTTCACTGGAAAGCTGTGCAAATATTACCAACTTTAGTATTCAGCCCAAATCACAGCTAATGTTAGCGTGCTAAAGTTACACTAACATGCTAAAAGCACACATGCATGTTAACAACTATTGGATTTTAGCACACATGACATTTAGCATGTTACATTTAGTATCTTTGCATGTTAGAGGACACATACTCATGTTTAGTATGTAATATTTAGCACACTGTGCTAATGTTTAGTATGTAATGTGTCAGTCGGTGTGAAAACTCGTGCACATCTCTCTTGTAACTTTGAATTATATCTCCCACAGAACTTGTAACACTGTTGTCTGCTCCTCTTCAAACTTATTTTCTATTAAATTAAGAAAAGTAAAATGTTTTGAGCCCAAACAGTGTTGTCAGCTGTACGGTAATTATCATATTTGCACAAAGTGTAACCCGTGAAAGTGTGTGTGTGTGTGTGTGTGCGTGTGTGTGCGCAACCTTGGTGAAGAGCCTCCACCACTGCCAGTTCTTGAGTTTTAGGTAACAGGCGCAGTTCCTCTGGATGACCTTCATGGCGCTCAGCTGCTGCTGACGCTTACTGAAAGCCCTGAACACACACACACAAATGAGAGACAGGAAATCATCCCAGATGCAGTACAGTGCAGTGGGCCCCTAAAAGGCGGTAACAGATATTGTAGATACTCTTACTTTGTTCTAAGTGTTTCTCTCTTACTTGCGGGCCAGGAAGCCTCTTGCTTGTGCCTGAAAGGCGATGATGACGACGGTCAGTTTGAGGTCCCTCTCCTCCTCCAGCTGGGCCAAAACTCCCGTCCTGAAGAACATCTTACTCTGACCGATACGGTACAGGTTAGGATCCAGATCCAGGTTCTTTACCTGGAGGCGACAGGAGGGGAGCTCAAAGGAGGGGAAAATAGAAACCTCTGCTCTTTTGCAACTCCACTGTCACAATCCAGGTTTATAGAAAATTCATATTCAAATGACATATTTATTAAAGTTTTGGAAGCTGTTAAGCATTAATGTGGACATCTTCTCAACTTTCATTTCAACGCTGTCTGTATGCAGGTCTGTAACACTGATTAAATGAAAATATGTTCAGTTCCACCCAGCTCACCATCAGACAGCATGCCTGCTTCCCATCCATGAAGCCCTTCGGGATGGCATTAGCAGCCAGAATCTCATATCTACAAACAAGAAAAACACTCTTCTGATCCGTCACATGAATCTGCACTGCACTCTATAAAGCAGGTGCTGGTATCATTACAAACAGGTGTGAATATGATCAATTTAAAGGAAAGCAAATATATGCAAACGTGCCCCAGACATGTGTGATCTAATGCTTTTTTTTTAAATTAAACAACATTTGGATAAATCCAGACTTGAAGTAATCAGATGGTGATTTCAATTGATGCTTTTGGTCGTTTTATTTTGAAAGTTTTAAATGGAAAGTTTGTATGGTTGTTTCTGTCTTGGTGCTGGTGGAGAGAGTGTTCACTGCCCTTCAGTGGCCACAGTGAAGAACTGCAACACTACATTTAAATTAATGGCTAAAACACTGTTAAAAGGGGGGGGGGGTATTTTTTTGGCCTCATTGGGCAAAAATCCCATAACAACCGTCCAGCATATTGTAATTCAGGTGGTCTGAGAGAAAACCTCTACTTCTGTCCTCCTCTTGGCTGTTTTCAGGCTTCAGAAAATCGGGAGACTTTGACCAATCACAGGTTATTTCAGAGAGACGGTGCATTCCTATTGGCTGAGCTACAGATGCATATTCGCGTGCACGTCCCTCCAGACGGTGAAAGCCTGATTCAGTGGTGGAAAAGGGTTAACTGATAAATATTGTTATTGATATCTCTAAAGAATTAAAATAATAGTATAAATATCTGAGAATGTGTTCTCACCTCTGCCTGAACTCCTGGAACACGATGCGGTTGGGGAATCCCTGTCTGCAGATCCGGATGCCCTCCAGCACCCCGTTACACCTGAGCTGCTCCAGCACCAGCTGGGAGTCCATCTTCCCAGCCTGCAGCACAGCAGCAGACCAGCAAGCACTGAGTGCAAGTACAGACTCCTCTCTGTAGACTGAAGCTTAACTTAAATAAAACCATTTGTTCTTGAAACATTTGACCTACCCTCTTCTCGTGGTTGGGGATGATGCAGCGGACAAAGTTGGGCTGCGTGTTGTGCAGCGTGGTCATCAGCTTGCCCAGCGACTCCTTGTACAGCTGACCCACTGTGCGGAACATGCCCTTCTTGGATTTAGTGGAGGTGGGCACTGAACTCTCTGACATCTTGGTCATGGTCTCCAGACCCACCACTCGATCCACTGACACGGAGGAAAGATTTACACCACATTTGATTGCCATGACCAGAGATTTGCGGGTGAAAAGGTAAATGAGCACAGGCCATGGGGGACTGACCGTCTTTCCACAGGTCCTGGATGAAGGTGCTGGAGGAGTTGTTGAGCAGAGCGGTCACGTTGTCGTTCAGAGGGTCCATGTTCTTAGTCAACCAATTAGCTGCATTGTAGTCGACCTGGAAATGAAGATGGAAGGTTTGTTGATGGTGATCATGACAAAAAAAGTTAAATATCAAATGATAAGGTGGTTTTTATCAAACAAACAGGAGGAAATAGTGTATTCTGTTGGGGACTATTTTCAGCGGCGGATGAATCCACATTTTCTGCTCTAGTGAGTATTTGGGGCAGCAGGACAGTGGGTGTGGGACTGAGTCCAGATAAACTCCAGTGTGTGTGTTGATGGTGATGAAGGAACAACAGTGAGGCTCACTGATGAGTTTTTAATAGTTTTTTAAGGCTCAGAGGAAGAAGAGACGTCAGGCTGTGATACACACACAACACTTGTTAGTAGATACATTCACTGCTGGTTTGTTTTGGTCTTTTCATGGAATTTGTTGTCGAGAAAACTTCAAATATCTCTGGCTGTCAAACTAAACACCTGTTAGTATTGTATTTACACAACAGTTATCGTCTCACTCCTGAAGCCTTCGGTGATCCTCACCTTACCGGCGTAGTGCAGAACACTGAACATCAGTTTATCTTTGTGCTGTTTGGGTTTGGAGAATTTGACGTGACCCGTGTGGGTGTTCAGCAGCTTGTCCACGAAGGAAACATCCGTGGCTTTGGGGAACCAGCACTCCTCGTCCAGCAGGGCCAGGATGCCTGGGGGGTTATTCTGCAGGACATTGAAGGACACAGAGGCTCAGTTTAAGAGAATATTCTTTACATTTGTGTCCTGTTGCAGTTATTATTATTATATATCGAGGTTAAGCCCAGTGTGTCCACAGTTGGGTTTGGATGTGGGGACAGATACAGATTGATTTTGTTTGCAATCACTTTCTATGCTTTGGTGTGAAGACAATGAAGCTGTGGTGTAATTGGTACTAAATTCTCCTCATTATATGATTTCTCAGTTGAACTGTACCCCGTGTACCATCAGCAAATACATTTCCTATTATTAATTAGAAGAAAAATGACAATAGTTTTTGCAGAATAACATATAAGTGAGTAAAATGTCAGGATGTATTTTTAAAGAATGTTCAGTGGGGCAGATGAATCCTCGTCTCTGCTCTGTTCATGCATGTAATTGATCGTGTGATCTCTTGAGAGTTGCTCCTAAAGGTCACTCTTACACTTCTTACGCTTCTTATTCTTCACTCTCAGCGAAGAAGTTTGATAAGTATTAAGGATTAAGGATTAAAAGTCCTGCTTAAAGTAAATCATGTACGCGTGCTGACCGGCCTCTCGATGAGCTCGATGCAGGGCTGCAGATCGAGGCCGAAGTCGATGAAGTTCCACTCGATGCCCTCCCTCTTGTACTCCTCCTGCTCCAGGACGAACATGGTGTGGTTGAAGAGCTGCTGCAGACGCTCGTTGGTATAGTTGATGCAGAGCTGCTCGAAGGAGTTGTCCTGAGGCAGAGGAACGTCGCAGTGGTTGGAAAACAACATAAATACAATAAAACAAACACATTTTAGTATTTAAATGTTTGATTTCAGTAAGCATTCACCTCAAAAATCTCAAAGCCCGCAATGTCCAGGATGCCCAGGAAGGAGGACGACTGCCTCTTACTCTTGTCCAGCGTCTTGTTGACTCTGGCGAGGATCCAACGAAACAGGCGCTCGTACATGGCCTTAGCCAGAGCCTCCACCGCGAAATCAGCCTGGAGGAGGAGGAGGATGGAGAAAGACAGGAGAAAGGTTTTGTTATGATTCATTTTGGGATGATTTATAGCTCTGTGTTGTTCGGAAGAAATGCGACAGAAGGGTTCTACATCACACCAAAAAGCGATGAGGTTTGGTTTGCTGTTACCTGCTGCTTGGTCTGCGCCTTCTGCACCACCTCCCTGCCCACTTTGATCCGGGGGGTGAGGATGGCGCGGGTGAAGTCGGTGACATTGATGCCCTGCAGGTGGCACACCTTCTGGGCAGCTGGGGGGGGTTTGATGGGCAACATGAGACGGAGAAAAGGTCAGAGAAGCTAACAGGTTCATTTACAGCGCTACAGTGTCTGCATTTTAAAAAAGGGTTACCGGTGTTGTCAGGCATGATCGCCTGCTCGCTGTTCCTCTCCTTCTCAATCTTGACGTTGCCCAGCTGGAGGACAGTGGACACCACCTTTAACATCCCTGCAGCGAGGAAGAGGATGATATTTAAAACATTTAAAAACTGCTTTTTGCCTAATCCAAGAAATTAAATTATAAATCCACGCTGGTACAGAGTCCTGATCATATATGATGAATGAAAGTTTGATTTTAAATCACAGACCTGCAGATAATTAATCAGAAAATGATGTTTATTCTAATTTCCTGATGTAATTTTTTAAACATATCCCTGAGCTTATGTGGTAATATTTTTAGTAGACCAAGAACTTCTCTTATGTTGCATTCATGTTGTGTCGGAATAATCTGAAAAACGAGTACCCGACTGGGAAAATAAAGTCAGAACAACTCTGAAAGACGGTGAAAATTTTGGTACACAACTTGTCAAAAGTTAACGTCATACGCGCAAAAGTAAATGTTTGGTTGAAGGTAAGAAACTTTTTATTAATTCACGTATTGCATGTCAATTTCTCGCATCTCATATAATTTGTAATATGGCATTAGCTGTAACTATAGATTAGTTAGAAAAGTTATTTATTGTCATCAACCCTGATAACAAGTCAGGTAAAGCAATATTTCAGTGGTTTTAGGGAATGCAGCAAAATCACTTTGTTATAAAAAGCTTCAAACTGTTTCAGCATCACATCTTCTTTGTGGCGTCCATGTTGTTTCCACATTACGGTTTAAAAGCTCATGAACACACCGAAGTTGGAAGAACGACTTCCTAACTCTGGAAATGGGACCATCCGAGGAGCACATGAATGCAGCATTAGTACACAGTCTTTGAGGTGGAAAAATCATAATTTAGAAAATGGTTGAATGGATGGACAAATGGTAATTTATGAAATCTACAGTTTGAGCCAATTACACAGAGCAAAGTGGGTTCAAATAAAGGCTGTCGATTGTGGAGTTGGTTCTGACGGGCTCTGAGCAGTTTGTACCCAGTCTCTCCTCCTCAGTGAAGCCCATGATCTCCATGGCCTCCAGAGTCTCATCAAACAGCTCGTCGTCCTCCTGACCGGGGATCTCCACGTGACCCGCCACCAGGAAGCGATAGCTGCCGAAGTCCTCCAGCAGAAGCTCCTCTAAACACACACACACACACATACACACACACACAACATCAATGCCAGTTTCATGTTTCATCTTCTACAGCAATGTCCAGGACGTGTTTAGCCTAGCTTAGCTTATAGACTTGGAAGCAGGGGGAAACCGCTAGCCTAGCTTTATATAACAAACACTTTCAAACAACTTCAAATACTGTATGTATTTGCTTTGCACCATGTATCTTTTCTGAAATAGAAATGCAACAAGACTAAGAGTCTACAGCAATGCTAAATGCTAACATGCGCATGTCTACCATGTTCACCATCCTAGTTTAGCGTGTTAGCATGCTAACATTTGCTAAAAGGTATAACTGAGGCTGATGGGAATGACATTAGTTTTGCAGGTATTAAACAAATCAAAATGTTGACCTGATGATGGTGCTAGTAGGAAAAGTTAAGACATCACCAAATGTTCTTACAATTCATCCTGAGAAGAACATGAAAGAACCAAATTTCATGGCAATCCATCCAATAGTTGTTGCGTCATTTCAGTCTGGACCAAAGTGGTGGAACCAACCAACAGACCAAGACTGCCGTCTTCAGAGCCATGAGGCCGGCATGGCTCCAGAGAAAACAAGACACTGTGGTTTAAACAGCAGTTTGCATTGGACCTCCCTGCTGGGTGCAGTGACCACACGCAGCATCCTAAATATCCTGTTCTCAGTTTTTGGACTTTATCTGCACCTTTAGAGGGTTTGGAAGGTCTATTTTTTCTTTGAGCTAGGCTAGCAGTTTCCCCCTGCCTTCAGTCTTGATGCCAAGCTAGACTAAACACATTCAAGATCTGTGTTCTGGACGTTCAGAGATAAAACCCAGAGTCTGGGTAAGACAGCAAGACAATCTCCAAGACTCTTTAAGCTCTTACAGTAAGAGGAATGTTAATGTGTTATTCCTCTTCATATTGTAGTTGCTCACCTCTCATCTTGTCTTTGGCTCCTGCCACCATGTAATAGAAGATGTGAAAGGCTCTCTCAGTGTTGGCCTGACGAATACAGCGAGACTTCTCCAGCAGGTCTGATCAGGTCAGGAGAAGGCTAAGCAGATAACCACGTCTGTTTTCAGGTAACATTTCAAGTGAAAATGGCACGTGGCATATATTCATAAATAAAACAAATTTGATCAGAAAAAGGATACAGGTGTCAATATTCGCCCCGACAAGGAAGCCGGTCACATCAAAGTTGAGCTTGATGAACTTGCCCTGTGGACAGAGGAGACAACAACATGACACCATTAACCACTGAGACAACGAAAAAGCCAAACTGGTTAGAAACTGATTAAAAACATACAAATCGTGAGGAGTTGTCGTTCTTGATGGTTTTGGCGTTTCCAAACGCCTCCAGGATGGGATTAGCCTGCAGCAGCTGCTTCTCCAGCTCCCCCTAAAGCCCACAAGTTTGCACATCTTTACATCTATATACTATTCTGTGCATTTAACAGTAAGCATGCACATGACAGCTAATACATACACACATTCAGTTTTAAGTAGAGCTTCTACAACTTATTGTGTAAAAGTGTCTGTATGAGATTTTCCACTCACGTAGGCCAGCGATCCCGCCTGCTGCTGCGGCTGCAGGAGGAAACAGGAACACAAGCTGGTTAGAAACTCAATGAATCCTCAACTGTTCTGTCTTCATTTAAAAATGAGCTACATTTAGCATTTCCCCAAAATTGGCTATCCGCATGACAGCTTGAATATGTGATTTAATATTCTGTGACAGAACCAAACACGTTTGTACAGTAATATCTACAACACTTTCAAATGGAGGCTCCGTTTTTCATACGATGGTAACCAAACTTTTAGTGGTTAAGTTTACTACTAACAGCTTCAAGCTTCACAAAATGCATTTAATTTTAATAAATGGAGGATATTCATCATGGAGCCGAACCAGACTTCAGTTCAGATTATTTCCAGCAAAAAAGAATGTATAGTGCTTTGAAACTGACCCTGACACGCACATATTATATTTGTTAAAAATTTAAAACATATTAGTTTTCTTCATATGTCCACCGCACAAATATACTGTATAGCACATGTATGATATTTTAGTTAGTTCTCTCTTATTTCACATTTTATACAATTAATTTTTTGGTATATTTTCACCGAGGGCAAGTAATTAAATGGCATCATAAAATTATTTATATCATTTTTATAGCTGATAAAGTCTTAAAATCTGAAAAGTCGCTTGAATATTACTGCAAAAAATGTGGATGCTGGTCGCATCTGCTCAGCGCAGATTATCTGTTGACATCTGAATAATATATTCACATTTGTTTACATCCTTATTATTTAACAGCTGTAGTTACCAGTTACTGTGCAGATTAAGATTTTACTGTATAAACAAAACATGATAATCTTGTAAAATATGATTCAACCCAACAGTAGTTAAAGGTGGCTCCTAAACCAGCTACAACATTAAAATGCTGCGTAAATGTTAATACATCAAACTAAATAAATGTCATGAGTACTTTTAGGAGTATGTTTACCTTGTGGTATTGATACTTTTTTACTCAAATAAAAGGATCTAATTACTTCTTCCACTACTGGTCTCAGCAAGTATAACTGTCTCAACCACATGACACTATAGAAATACAGTAAAATACACATAGCACAATACACCAAGAGTACAATTAGCTAAACATTGGTACAGCTCTGGTTTGCTTTTAGCCAACACTTAACCTTTATTGTTAAAGATTTCCTGAAAATGTTGGGGATTGACATCAAGTCTTCTTGAAACTCATTATTTTAAAATATATACCACTTTTATTTGTAATTAGTTTTGTTTTATCAAATGATTATTTGGCTGCAACGTGGATCCTGTTTTTATTTAAACATTGCTTAAAATATCTTGATGAAGTTTGTGACGCTGACGATGTTTCTGCTCACAGGATTCGCGTCCTTCTTGCCCTTGTGTGAGGAGGCGACGACGGCCAGGTACTGGATCACCTTCTTGGTGTTTTCGGTCTTCCCCGCTCCAGACTCACCTCTGGGTGACAACAGAGCAGAGGTGGGGAGAGACGGATGAAGCATGAGAGGAGAACGAAAGGAGAGAGAGAGAGAGAGAGATTATAATAGAGAGCAGATGGGCGAGTAACTGTTGATAATGTTAATTAATTTGGATTTCAATTGAAGCTGATATTCTGTGACAATATTTAATTTATGACCAGTAGATAAGGGCTGAAACAACTAGCTGATTAATTGAATAGTTGATCAGCAGAATAATGGACAACAGTTATGATAATTAATTAATCATTCAATCATTCAAGAATTCACCAGGTTTTCAACTCTTGTCTGGACAAAATGTCAGCTTGAGCTTTAGCAGACTTCATTTTATGTATCTGTTTATGGACATTTTATATAACTTAATTGAAGAATTTGCCACCAGATTAATTGATAATGATTTTAATTGTTTGTTGCTGCCTTTCATGAATCTGAACATAAATCTATATACACACACACTCACATTGTGGGGACTCGCTTTCCTTATGGGGACAAGTCCCCACAACGTACATCATTCAGTTCAGGGTTAACACTTGGTTAAGTCTCCAGGGAATGAATGTAAGTCAATGCAGTGACCCCTTAAGTAATGGAAACAAACTTGTGTGCATGTGGTGTGATGGAAAATGTTGTTTTGACTCACGTGCAGAGAATAGACTGATCCTCGCGGTCTGCGGAGGGAAAAGGGGGGAGATGATGTGAAATGTTGAAGCCAAGCTGAACAGACCAGGGGGGGAGGATTAGCCTCCATCACTCATATTATCTAAAAATAGCAGGTGGATGCAGGGCTCCATCGCTGTAATCTTGATCCATGTATGGCCATTCTGGAGCTGAATGGAAAGTACGGAGTTGGTCTGAGGTCACTGGCGGACCATCCGGAGACCAGGCGGCACACTGCGAGGCTTCAGTCAGGGCTGCTCGCTGCCACCATTCAACTGTTATTTAGTGACATTTCATTTGGTAATTGTATGTGTTTGCCATTTCATTAAGTACGCTCTGTGAGAGGAGTTTACCACTGTAACACTCTGGGCTTCAACACATTTTGTTTTGGAGGCATGTTGTGTTTTAAAGCAGCATTTTTAAATGTGACCATTTCCCCCCAGAACTGGATAGTAGTAGTAGTAGTAACACACTTCACAAGAGAAAATATGTAGTTAAAAGGATAAAATAAATAAGAATGAAAAGGTAAGCATAAAACTAATTAAAAGCCAAATAATTGCAGTATTGCAGCATATTTAAAATGGCTACTTTTAAAGGGGTACTCCAGCAATCAATCAAACTTTAATTGTATAGCACCTTTCATACAGGTTAGTGCAGTTAAAAGTGCTTCACAGAAAATAAAAATTATGAAAATGTAATAAAACAGCTACAATAATAAAAACAACAAGAAAATAAATAGAGTTTTAAAAAAGTTAGATAAAAACTAGATAAAATAGATTCAACTTTTGTAATTTGGGTGACCTGACCCTTTAACGTTAGGGTTAGTGGCTGAGGAGCGCATTATGTATTATAACTATAGATGCCACTATAAGAAAGTACGAATATATGTTTTTATTTTTCTTGTAATTTGGTAAATTAACCCTTTAAACCTCAGTAGCACTTTCCATAGAAAACCTGTAAGTCTGAATTCATTCACCGGGTGTGATTTTAAATAAAAATCTGATATATGGATATATTGATATATGGATATATTGATATACACACACATACATACAGTTAGCTACCTTGCATCATGTTCCTGTAGGCGTTGTCTGTGATGGAGTAGATGTGTGGCGGCACCTCGTGACGTTTCTTGCCCTTATACATCTCGATGATCTTTTCTGAGTAGATGGGCAGCATCTTGTAGGGGTTCACCACCACGCAGAACAGACCCGAGTACGTCTGTGGGGGGGCAGAGAGACATTGATCTTCCTGTCTGGTTTGTTCATGCAGTTTAAAACACACTCACACTTAACAGATCCCCTGAGTATCCCCTTAAATCCCATTATTTTTCAGGAATCCCAGGACTAGTGGGAACCTTGTGTGTAAACGCGGATTGTCTAGTTTCATATAGATCAGCCATTCTCAACCAGAGCGCCATCTAGTGGGGCGCGGAGGCAGTGGTTCTGTCAAATGGTGAGACAAATGTGTTTTGCCACTTTTAGCTAGCTAATGTTCCCTAATGGAGAGTTCGGATGCAGTGACACAAAATGGATCGGTTTGTGAAATGAACAAGTGATGTGGGAGACGACCCTGCGCCATAAAAGCTCCAAATCATGTGGTGAGGAAATATGACCCTGAAAACATTAAATTTGTTACCATAGTGACAGCACAGTGTGTTGAATGTGGTGAAATCCTGTCAAATGAGGCGCTAAAACCATTTTTTCTCATTTTTTTGGGAAGGTGGTCCTCGGAAATGTTTTAACAATCAGAAGTGGGCCTTAAGTTACAAAAGGTTGAGAACCCCTGATATGGATGACTTTAGGACTTCTTTAATACTTTGTGAATTGAAGTGTTCTCCTATAAAACAACGTCAGCTGCATCTTGTTTCTTCCCTCCACCTTCTGATTACGAGTTCAGGTGAGTTCAGGTCTTGCCTGATTGCTTGGCCCCTCCCTCTTGATTGAGGGATTGGTCTCACCTGGAACAGGCCAGGTGGCTCACGCTGTCTCTTCATTATAAAAGTAGTGCCTTGCCAGTTTTGTTTGGTTTGATTGTTGTTTAGTTTAGTTCACCCCACGTGCTCCTCCATGCTCATACCTCACATGCTTATTTTGAGTTATCCTTTATAGACTGTTTGTTGACTTGACGTGTCTTTTCTGTAATGGTTTCAACCAATTGTTCCAACTGTGAACCTGTAAAACGTCTAAGCTCTCGATCTTAAACGTCACGGCTCGACAATAAAGGCCATGGTCCCTGGGCGAGTCCAGCGTCAGACGTTAGTTAGTTAGTCTCGTTAGTTCACAGCTGAGCTGAAACATTTAATAAGTTAGTCGATTGACAGAAAATGATCACCAACTGTTTTGACAATCGATTAATAATTGAAGCCATTGATTTCACTGGTTCCAGCTTCCTTATTATGTGTTTCTGCTGCTTCTCTTTGTCTCATGTGATAGTAAAGTGAAAATCTTTGTGTTTTGGACTGTTAGCTAAAAAAAAACAAAAAACAAGCATTTTTGGGGGGAATATTTGATTTCTGACATTCTTTAGACCAAACAAGTAATCAACCAGTCAAGAAAATAATCAGCAGATTAACTGATAATGAAAATAATTGTTAGACGCAGCCCTAGATCACAGTAATTAATGTAATCTATATTAATCCCTGAACCAGTGATAAAAGAAAGCGCACATTTCTGCTGCTTTCTTGTCATTACTTAAAGAATAACCAACATATTAAAGCCATATATACACATATTACACAAGCCTTCACACAACTGTAATATTATACAGAAAAACTTCACATTAATGCTTGAAATTTGAATTGCACAAACTCTACAGCTCGTTATATTTCAGATTTAGATTAAAATGGCTGTGAATCATTTTGTAAAACATATTTACTTCACATCTTCCAGAGGGTCGCAGCTCATATTCAGAGCTCGGCGTCTGAGATTTGGCTGCTCAGATACTGTCTGCTCTTATATGGACTGGAGGGACTGCACTTCTTCACTTCATGGCTGTCTTGTATTAGATGCATCAGCATGGATTTTAATTTTACATCCCGTGCCTTATTAGACTTTGTAAGACTGACTGAAACAATAAAAACATAAGCTGTTGATCCTTCCAGTACACCCTGAGTCTATGTAGAGGGCAGAGTGTCTGCACACCGTCCCTAAACAAGGACTTTTCCACCTCAGTGTGAACTTAAAGGGGTTTATGAGGAGAAATAACCTGCTGACCTCGGATCAAGTTCTTCTTAATACAGAGTCCTCCTTATATTTAGGTTCACATGTAGATTTAAAAGTGCTGCTGTTCTTTCTTTTTCCACACACAGAAGAAGTTTTAAAGGTTCTGGTTTACAAGATTGAAGCACCTCATTCTTTTAATTTCTATTTTTGTCACAAGAACATCATTTAACTTTCAGTATTTTACATTCGAATTAGTATGCAGACTTTTAGAGGGCAGAACACAAAGTCGTCCTTTTTAGAATGAAATATCAAGTAATATTTGTATAAGTATTAGTATATTTGTGTTGGTGATGTTGAATTGAAGGTTAATTTATTAAAACAGGAATCTAAGCACAGTAATTGATTCTTCTGTTTCGTGCTCAAATGATTAATAAAAGACTTAATTTTTCTAATATTCAGTAGCCATCTTTAATAAATGTACTTAACTTTTGGTTTCTTGATTTCATGTTAGATCTGTTTTCCCTTGACTTGCAAATCTTTTGTGTTTCAAGTGTGTTTCACTTCTGAGAAAAAACTGTCTTATTTTCATTTATCGTTATTGTTATAATTAGGGTTTTTTATTCTTTTATTTTCTCCCTTATTCTTCTTAAAGATTAAAGAGTGATTTCATTGACATATTGCAATATCATGTTTTAGCTTGTGTGTGTGTGTGTGTGTGTGTGTGTGTGTGTGTGTGTGTGTGTGTGTGCTCCTCACATAGATCAGGCTGGAGTAGTATCTCTCTCGCAGGTTGTGGAGGACGGAGGCTTCGTTGAGGAAGGTGAGGGCCGCCATGTCCTCCACCTTGCTGAACTTGGGCGGGTTCATCTTCTGGATGTCGTCTTTGGTCACCGTCGCCTTCTGACCGTTGGAGAGCTCCACCAGCACCTGCAGCCAAAACCCCACTCTGTCATACAGCTCTCTGTGTGCACCTCTGAAGGCCGTCATTTGTCCATAACTTCACTTACAAACTTAATAAATACTGTATTGATATCAAGCAGCTCTGTGCAGTTTCTATATGTTGGCATTAAGTAGAAATAGTTTAACTTTTGGAGACCTTATTACCCAGAAATCATATGACAGATAAGTAAATAACTTTGTACCAACAGATTAAAATAAAGACAGCGGAAGAGAAGCAAACACAAAAACTCTCCCCAAAAGAAAATTCAAACTCTGCCTGGAATAAAATTGCATTTTTAAAGCCCAGTTCTGAATGTGATTTTATTTTTTGGATGCCTATTTACATCTACAATTTTAAAACCATGACTTTTGGTTGTTATTATTATATGAGCATAAGTTCATTTTTATATTTAATTTTATTCATTAATCTTTAAAAAATCTTTTCTCCAGTTTTACACTTTGTTCTAAAAAATGGAGATAAATGTCAGCAGTTTGTTGACTTGTTGTACTTTATTGCTAATGGCCATCGAGAGGCTCTTAATTAAAAAACTGTGTGGTCATTAAAGACAATCTGTGACACTGCAGCATCACCTGATACTGATGACATCATCAGGGTGTACATTACCTCATCACCCCTCTCCTCCTTTATGCTGGCCTGCTCGAAGCCCTCCCTCTCTGACGGCACCCACACCATCTTCTTGGCCGCCCAGTCGGCCTGCGCCACGCCACTGTTGCGGAAGTCATTTTCCAGGAAGAGGTACTTGCCGTCGTCGGGCGCCGGGTCAGCCATGTTGGAAATGTCACCGCAGGTGGTTGAATCGATCTGAGGCGTGCGGGCGGCAGAGTCGGAGTTGACCGCTGGTAGTTGAGAGGCGGTTGAGCTGACGTCTGGATCGTCACTGGCTACTGGGTCAGCAGCCTCTGGCGGGTTGATGGGAGTCGGGTTGACCTCTGACCTCGGTTTGACCTCTGGCCTGCTGACATAACAGACGACAGAAATCAAAACACTGAACATGTGAAGTACAGACTCCTGTTAAGAACATGTGCAGCACATAACCCAACGAAAAACCACAAATTGTAGTTTTTACACATTGTTTTTTGTACACACTAAACAAACCGGGTATAACTTCAGAGGTGCTGGCAGGCAAACTGTTGTTACCTTTGGACAGAGCTGAGCTAGCTGTTTCCCCCTGCTTCCAGTCTTTGTGCTAAGCTAAGCTAATCGGCTGCTGGCTCTAGCTCCATATTTACTGTACAGACACGACAGTGGTGTCAATCTTCTCATCTAACTCTCAGCAAAAAAGCAAATAAGTGTATTTCCCCAAAAAGTCGAGCTATTCCTTTAAGTCCATCTTGAATTAATGCAGCCAAATGTTTGCCTCATTGACTTATTAACTCATTAACAAAGTCAGCTAAGAAAAAACTGACCTTTAAAAGAAATATTAAGTAAAAATGTTGACCTTTGGTATTTCTCTGTTTGCAAAAAAAAAACTCCCGCACACTGTCTGACTTGCAAAAATAATTTATTGCGACGTGTCGGTGCTAGACTTTCATCTGGTAAAATGTTTGCCCAATTTTTAATCCACTCGTCCCTCTCCTGCACATCTGTCTCATGAAACAGATGTGCAAAGAGTTTTTCTGTTCTAAGTATTTCCTTATTACGTCAAATATTTACGCCTAAATAAGTTGACTGACGGAGTCGGAAACATTAAGCAAACGACTGTCATCACATTAATTCAACACTAAAACAATTTTGGATGCAAAATTACACACAGCGTCAGGCAGAGGACACAATCTCTAAGATTTGCAAAGCTCTCAGGTAGCTGTGCATCAATAAAACGGAAACATTAGCTCTCACTTTCCTCTCGTTCTTCCTCCTTCTATGACTCAAACTGCTGCCTTTGCATCCGAGTGTCACGCAGATAATTTACATTTGGTTTTAGTGAACTGCCTGACACACTGCTGCTGATAACGGCCTCGGTGCATTTCCCTACAGGTTTGCAACGAGCTACTTACTCACTTATCCTTGCCCCTGCCTCTGCATGCAGGTCACAGGGCTGCTTTGACCTCCCATTGAACAGCAGGCAATAAAACATGAAAAGCAGCACACAGATAACCCCTATAATCAAACAAGTGTGCTGCCATTCTGTAATGCCCATGTTTGGCTAACCCCTTTGCTCCTAGTAGCTTGGTAGCCCAAAGAGGGATGCTAGGGACTTAGCAGGCATACTACCTTATAAGGTGCAGCTGCATGTGTCCAGCCAAGCTTACCGTTTACACCAAAATGGTGACATGTCACAAGGTGCCTCCATGTGTGGCCGTCGGCACACAGTGTGAGCAGAAATCAATATCCAGCATCTCTAATGACGATTTCTGCCATATTTACAGAGCAATGTCAGCTTAAAGTGAATGGAAGTCAGTAAACAAACCACATAATGATTAAAATGGAGCTTTTGTAACCTTTTAACTTAAAGAGATTCAGGATAATTGGTTTTGAATTTAACTTATATTCATTTATTACTCTTCAACAGCAAATATGAACTCATATTGCTTAAATGCTTAAATTGCTTAATGTGCTTTGGTGTGAAGACTGACAGAAATATGACTTTTAGTTATTAACAAGCTACTTTTTCTTTATTAGTTATTTTGATTTTATTAATAGTTTAGATAATATTAATAGCCTTTGTGACTAATTAATTAACAAACAGGTTATTTCAGCAGAATTCCTTGCATGGAAGTAGTAATAGCCTAAAATAAAGTCTTTATACTCACTGTGCAGCGCTTCAGCCCTCGGTGCAGGATGGAGGCTCAGCTAGATGAGAATATCATGTCAGGTAAATGCAGTGATGATGATGATGATGCCCTTCCTCCAGCACACTATTTAAACTGGCCCGCGACACCTGGAGGTGGAGGCAGCGCGAGCGTACCGCCTCGTTTCCGAGCGACGTCCATCCAGCCAATCACAGCAGGAGGAGAGGTGTAATTGCACTGCCTTCAAAGTAAAAGCTTTGAATTTTACACAGAGGTAGAGTGGTTTACTGCTACTGAATAACTGTTTATGTGACTGATGAGTAAATAGAGTTTGTCACTAGTTAGCAGAGTCAATGTACTCACACAGTGTACTTAAGTACAATTTTAAGGTACTTTGCTTGAGTATTTACTTTATAGTTACTTTATACTTTTACTCCACTACATTTATTTTGCAGCTTTAGTTACTTAGTTACTTTCCAGATTAAGATTTTAAGATACATACAAAAGATTAGTGTATAACATATAATACATTTTAATAGATGAAACTGCCCCAAAGTATATAAAATTCCCACCAACAACATTAAAATCAATCTCATACATGAATTCATCTAATAATTATATAATATATAATAACATTAACCTAACAGAAGCCATTCAGCTTCATTATGAGTACTTTTACTTGATACTTTGAGTACATTTTGCAGATAATACTTCTGTACTTGTGTATACATACTTTTACTTAAGTAGAAAGAACAGTACTCTGATCATGCTAGCTTGTTTGCTTAAAGCAAAACCTAACTGCTAACTACAATTAGCAATCGGATAAAGTTTATTACTGAAGAATAAACCATAATTTAGTCATAGACCTCTTTACGATGTAGAAACGGTGACAGAGTTGACATTTTGTTTGTCATTTTTGTTTAGTTTGAGATGTTAACTCAGCTCATCTCTTTAAATTCTCAGTATAAATATAAATGTTCCCAGTGAGATAGTATTCATTGTGTACATTATAAAGCCTGTAGAAACCAAAATTACTAAGCTAAAAAAAATTAATTTATTTAATAAACCTACCCCCCAAAATCTGTGTTGATATATTCACAGTCATACTAAACATACTGAAAACACCTTTCCCCAGTTTACCTTAATAATAAGAACAATAAGGTGTGGAAACTACATTTAGTTATTTTGAAAGGTTTACGCGAAAGGTTATATACATACTGCTTTCTGGCTTGCCGTAGTAGGCCTAGTGTTTCCATGGTGACCGTACCAAACAAACGCGCACTCCACTTGCTGTTAGCTAATTGAACCTGGTCTTTATGTGTAATTAATTTTTCCTGGTGGCAGTTTTCTGTCCTGACAGTAAGATGTCTGCCCAGGCTGAGCAGGAGGAGTTCGACACATTCTTCACCGTGTTTGACGGCTCTCCTCCGGAAGACGTGTCCCACGCCAGGCAGCTGTGGAGCTCGCTGTCTCTCCTGCCGCCGTTGGAGTCCCGGCTGGTGTCGGCAGATATCAGTCAGAGGCTGCCGGTGTCCCGGCCGCAGCGCAGCAGCAGCACCGCTCCGGCTCCCGGACCCAAAGTCTTCGCCCCGCAGCCGCCGAGTGCCCCTGCTCTCCGGCACAGACAGGAGGAGAGGCGGCGGTACGCGGCCATGGCCGACCAGAGGAGGGAGATCCTGGCTCTGCTGGGGAGGCAGAGGGAGCAGAGGATCCAGAAGGAGCTGCTCTCTGGGGCCTTTAAACCGAAGGGGAAGTTCGGCCGAGAAAAAATACTGAAGCCTCAAAAACCTCCAGACTCTGAGATGGACAAGGAGCTGGTCAAGCAGCTGCAGTAGGCAAGAAAGGACCGGGATTAAGTGACGGTGCTGATCTATAATGTAAAACTGGGGGCTTTATAGAGGAGCAAATATGTCAAAATAAAAAAATCAGTTCAAGCAGATTATGTTAGAACTGTTCTGTTTCCAAACAGGAGAAACTCTCTGCAAAGTTTTCAAGGTTTAAGGTTCAAGATTCAAGGTAGCCTACATTTTTTTATTGTCATTCTACAACACCAGGCTGCACAATGAAATTAAGAAGATATATAGAAATATTTAAAATTAGAATAAATTATATACATATATTATAAAAAAGTATATTATACAATTTTGAGGCGTATTTGAAAATACCTGAAAAGTTACTACTGTCCCAGCTGAGTACTAGGCCCAGTGTGTTGTTGATTGGCACTGTTGTTAAAATCACATTTTGTAGATTTAAATGAAGTATTTCAACCTGTCTTTTTCTACATTACAAACATGAAGGAGCACTCTTATTGCAAATTTACGTAAGATTGAATTATCTGGTTGTATTTCACGCCTTAAGCTCTTACTGGTGTCAGCTGGAGCCAGTACACAGTAGTTTGCTTCAGACGGCATTATGTAAAGTCAAGTGAAGCCTGTGTGGATATTCAAATTCCAAATATCCAGTGGAGAAGGCCCGGCCATAATAGGATAAGAAGAGGCCTGCGGACTGTTGACTTTAGCTAATTTGGTTAAAGTTTTCAAAGCACAAAGAGCGCACAGAAGCCCGTCGTCTATAAATCTTTAACCTCTCAAACCTCAAGTATCTGCGTAATTCACCCTTAAGTAGCTTTAAAATCATCCTCCACCTCAGATCTATCTCGAGTATCAACAATCCTCCTCAGTGCCGGCTGGAAGACGTCTATAGTTTCCTCACTGTCGCAGAATAGCATGTGATTAACTCAATTACAATGACAGGTTTTAATGGGTTCAGAAGTATATTTAACAATATTCTGACAAAAATATGACAGTTTGGAAGATACTGAGGATATGGACGAACAGCAGGGAAAGCGGATTATCGTTCTACGTTCTGGAGTAACTTTTTACAGCCACTTTTAATGCAAAGATTTTAGTCTGCATACAAATAGAAGCTGTGGAGATTGATATCAGTTATAATAATTCACTCTTGTGGTAGAGAAAAAGAAACTTCTTGAACTGCACCTGTATTATACACCTGTCGAGACATATATTCATTGTTTTCAGTTTATTGAAGGATAAGTCTGGCAATGAATGTATCTTAGTAACAAGTATGCATTGTGTGTGTATTCAAAGCCCGATATATCGTATTCCTCTGTGGCATAGAGCTCCACTGTTGTCCAAAAGCTAGATTAGCTGCTAGCTTATTAGCAACACTAAGAGTCTACAGCCATGCTAGCATCTCTTCGAACTAAATGCTAATATGCTCACAATGACGATGTTATCATGCTAATGTTTAGCAGGTATAATATATTACCATGTTCACCATCTCACTTTAGCATGTTAGCCTGCTGGGAATGTCATTGCTTTTGTAGGTATTTAAACGTGGTCATTTTGACCTGATGAAAAGTCAGACATCACAAAAGTTATTACAGTTCATCCAGAGGGGGACACGAATGTCTGTACAAAATATCATGACAGTCCATCCAAACGTTGTGGAGACATTTCACTCAAAACCACAAAAGAAACATCCCAACTATCCCTCTAGCGCCACCTGCTAGAGAGTTGAGATATTTCAGTCTAGACCAAAGTTGTGGACTGACTGACGGACTCAATCAATATGAAAATACTTACTGGAGCATCAAAATGTGTAGCCTATTACAGTAATCCACACCTCTGCTGGTCACTCCCAACTGGGTCAGGAGATCTCTGGAGCCCTCTTAAATATTATGCATGACATTTAGTCTTAATTCTTAGAATAAGAAATAATAAATGATGTATTTCTTAAGATCTTAATACACTTAAGACCAATAAATATACTGGTCCAGTATACATACAGTTCTGGTCCAGGTTTTAACGTGCCCAGTCCGTGTTGGAGGTTGGTGTAATGGTAAGAATTTGCCATAAGATGTCAGTAAAAGCTAATTTATGCTCTTGATCTACAGCAATCTAAGTGTGTGTGAGTAGATGCTACTGCTACATGAAGGCAAACATTGTAAACTGTATTCCATGAATTAAAATGTGGCTAAAACTGACCCTACAGTCAGTGGCTATCGGAGTGCTCCCGAGCTGACATCCAGAAACTCTCTGGCTGGTGTCGGTGTCTGATATCTCAGGCCAGCCGTCTCTTCTCTCAGGGGTGGAAGCAGACCGCTGTGATATCAGGACGCCAGCTGTCGCTCGCTCACTTTGCTGCACTTCATCGCTGCTCATATGAGAGACGGCGCTCTGAGGGAGTATTATGGTCAGTGGGAGCTGATCTTCCTGATATTTAACTGACATTTCATACAGAGCCCCAGGAGACTTTACAGTCTGATACAGAGCTGATCAGATGAACGTTCAGCTGCACAACGTTGGCAACATGTTGCTTAAAGTCCAGCAGTATCTCTGTCGACCTTCCTGTTGAAAGACTAGTTTTAAAAAATATATCAAGCTTTCATTAATTATTGAAGTCTGTAAACAAAATTTGCAGACAAGTCAGATGTTGACCTTGGTTTTTGGTAAATATTGCCTTCTGTTTTGGATCAATGATGTCTTCTATTCTTCTTCATGTTTGTCTCGTTGTGAATTCACACTGGCATGTATGAGGTGAGAATACATTTGCTCCTAAGTTCTAACTTGATTGATTCACTCAATAAAATATTTATCATTAACAGTTTACTCGGACATATTAATCATTTAAAGGACAAGGCTGGCGTTATTCTATATTTTTGTTATTTAGTCAACAAATCCCATGAAAAGACCAAAACCTCAATTGTGTTAGTTTATCTCTCAATACTTTCTCACTTCCTGTCTGTGGCTCTCAGCTCCAAGCTCATTGTTGGTTCCCACTGAAGACGTAAATCTTTCAAAACACCTCACAAATATATAGTTTCAATTTATAAAAAAAGGCTCAGCTATTTCCTAAAACAGCTGCTCACTGTAGTTTTTATCAAACGTTACTCAAACTTGAGGAAATAGTGCATTTGTTGGGGACTATTTTCAGCGGCGGATTAATCCACATTTGGTGCTCTAGTGAGTATTTGCTGCAGCAGGACGGTGTGTGTGGGACTGAGTCCAAATAACCTACAGTGTGTGTGTTCATGGTGATGAAGGAACAAAAAGTGTGGCTCACTGATGTGTTTTTAATAGTTTTTCACAATTCTTGCTTCAAAGTGCTTCATCCTTTAACACGATCATACGCTACGCTACTAGTTTTGCTTTGAAGAACACATTAAATTAACTTTTGGGGGTGGCAGCAGACGGTTCAAAGGAAATCTGAAAACTTCATTATAAAAATGACTGAAGTGAGATCATGTTTTTTTGTGATTTGGTGCAGTGGCCATGTAAATAATTCTCATATATAAAGTTAACTACCAGTGGATGTGAGCAGCCATTAGCTTACCCACAGCCCTGATACTATGTAGTATCACGGTCCTGGATTAGGACAAGCTTACTCATTGCAATGATGGCTAACTACAAAATAAAGGAAACAGGTCTGTAAAATGACTAAGTTTTGCATGTACAGTATAGTTTTAACTTTTTTTTAGGGTAATAACACAACTGCAACTTGCATCTCAGCAGTACAACTGCACTGTAAGAATGAGCTTAGTCTCAGCTTGTATTTAATAAACTTGTGTGTTGATGTACTGATGGTATTTGTTGTAATTATTTTATCTTCTTTTATATATTGCGTTTTGGTTTTCATTTACTTTTATTATTTGGTTTCATTGTAAAGCACTTTGTAAGCTTTGTTTTGAAAGGCGCCATATGAATAAAGTTATTATTGTTATACCACCAATGTAAAAGAGTTAAAAAACAGTCACTGGACCACAAAATGAATTACCCGTCGCCTCCACGTGGCCTTTGAAACAGAAGAACTTGCAAACAACGTGAGTTGTAATCAGAAATCTGTGACGCTGGCAGGTGCTCGTAATAAACACTAAATGCTGACCAGTGCAAACTTGAATGGTGAGGTGATGAAAGTGATCAAATCAAGCTACTTTTCATCAAATCACTCTTGACTTTATCATAAGTTAAAATCAGTGTAGTTGTATTTTCTGTTTCTGACATCTTCGCTCCTCAAGGACATGCAGGGGATAACAGAGACCAGGCGGGAAAAACAACCTGTTGATCACAAACACTTCATTCCCAAACCGTCACCACAACAACAGGGCTGAAATTAAAATGGATGGTGTGTGTGTGCTGGTCTAACAGTGCCAGCCATTACTCTCTATGTCATGGTGGTGCAGCTGCTCTGCCAGCCGACATCTACAAAAAAAAGCCAAACACATTTACTGTTATTTATTCTGCTTTTTAACTTGTAACCTGGTAACCTCAACCTGCTTTAACTCTGTGAACTTTGGGGTTTAGTTGTTTGTATCCAACAGACACAAGCAGACACACAAACACCAATCAGGTATTCAGACGTCCGTCTGAGAGGCTCGACACAATCAGCTGCATTTGTTTAGAAATGATGCACACACACACACATTTGTATGTCTATACTCGTGAGGACCCTGATTTACATAATGCATGAACCTTCCCCTTATTTTGAGGAAACGAGGACCTGACAAAATGTTCTCACTGTCATGGTCTGAAGCTCAAATTGGTCCTAACAAACGTGGAAGAACAAGAACACACACAGACACACACACTGCTAACAATCAGTCCCCTTGGTGTGCACTCTATGGAGTCATTTGGCTCTGAAGGGAGTGTGTGTTATTATTCGTTAATGTCACAGACAAACTCTGATTAACAAACTGCCATTTCTCTCCATTTACACACAGATGAGGAACATTTGGTAAATGTATTTAAATTCTCCAGTGTCTCTTCAGTGGCTGAACAATATTCAATTTTAAATTCCAGAGGACGTAACACAAACCAATGGAGCTTATTGGTAGCCTTTTAATTTAATAAGTACTGCAGGAAGTAGCCTATTGTGTTTTAATGATGGCGGCATCGATGGTGAAAAACATCAGGACTTAACTGCATGAAAACAGTATTTGTGTTGTACTGACTGAATTAGCGCTGGGGAAATGTGTGAGCTGTTGTAGTAGACTACACGTAATCCCACCCACCTCAGTCCTCCGCTGTCATGCATTTTCTCTTCACTTTTGTATGAAACACTTTATCCTCTTGTTTAGACATTTCACACTCGTCTGTGGTTAAATAATATATCACTTAGTGCATCAAAGGGCCGCTCCCTGATGCAACCTCACAGTAATAGTCCAGCTAAGAAGCCAGTAAGCCTCTGTAGGGTCCAGACTGTTGGCCTGGACCCTACAGAGGCACTGTGGGTCAACCTTTGGGGTTGGGGCCATCTGTGCGGCCACTAGATAGGCATATTGGGTCATAGACATTTCTAAGACAGATGTTTAACTTATGTAGTAGATCCAAATATCTAAGCATGTAAAGGCTCAGTAAAAACAGTTTTGAACCCGAAAGCACGACTCTGAGACCGGCTGGCAAAATAAAAAGTTTACTCAAGTTCAAAAACAGGCAAAAATCAAAACCAGGCAGGCAGGAGAGATGAAGCAAACTTATCCAATAGGCGATCAGGCTACAGAGTCCTAAAGGCAGGCTGGCAGAAAAAAGGGCTGCACCACTAAGGCAGAAGCACAACCTATCAATCAATCAAGTAGACAATCTATAAAAATAAATGGAAGTGGGTCAGTATATATGCTACTAGGCTGATGGGGAGGTGGGAACAAGTATGCAGGTGGGTCAGGTGAGTAACACAGGGGTTCCTAGCATAGCAACAAGTGTTTAATATGAGCACACACCTGCATACGCCAGTACACTGAAGTGATTTGCTCAGGTGGAGAAGAACACTGAGGGTATTTATGGATCCGTCTCTGGTGTCTGTGACAACCTGTTGTGTAATACAAGAAAAAAAGAGCCGCGTGAAAAAACCCCCAAAAAAACCACTCAATGACAATAAAGTGGAGAGGGACACAAATCACAGCGACACAACAGCTTCCCAAAGGCTCGTCCCTGAGGTTGAGTTTAAAGGGAGGTGATATACAACTGTCTCCTCTCCAATAAAAGCTACGTACCCAGCGGGATGTTTTACAATTGATAAGTACCAGGAGTAGTCTTGTAAAAAGTCCCACTTTTAATGAACGAGCTTCTTGGCCGCTGCCTGACTTTGAAAAGTCCTTTGGGATTCACCAGAACCGCCTCAAAGCTGCGTTAAAGTGCTTCACTGCTGTTTTCTCTGCTGGATGTTTGATCGAGCAGCTTCACTGTGCCTGCAGAGGACCACGACAGCACGGAGATGTTCGGATAGTTAAACATTTTACTGCTAATAAAGAGACGTCTTTCATATTGTTTTTCTTGTTCTTGTTTCTTGGCTCGAGCTACTAGAACTGGCTTTGGCAAGAACCACTTCTGCCTGGTCCGTCTGAACAAATCATTTGCTCATCGTTAACATGAGAGCTAAATCTTAAACAAGACATTTACTAAAGCTTTACCTCAGCTCAAGCTAGATTTAATTAACTTATAACTTTAACCAACTGCCTAAACATAACCTTAAAAACTTAGGTCTCCTGCATGCAGATTAGCTGGTGGTTTGGGACTCTGTGGACTGCGAGTGAGCTAACGAGCTTAATAGCGTTCAGTTAGCAAGCTCGTTAGCTTGGAGAGCTTTAGTTTCCCTCTTTAATAAGTTTTTATTAAACAAAATGGTGTGCAATGGTGAACAAAATGTCAGGGGGGAGTAAACAGAGAAACTCGGGTATCTATGACTGACTAGCGCTTGCAAGTGGTTAGCTTGACAGCTACAGCGGTTCACTACCTAGCCCTGTGCGTATAGTCATTACATCACCATGCTTCTCGGCCCAAAAACTTCACAAAGACGTGCATAATAATTTCAGTTTTCTCCTTATGTTGATAAGAAATGGAATTATTTATTTCAAAACATATTTTCGGTTGCAAATCAGTATATAAATGTAATCAACAACAACAACGATTTTACATTATATTCCTAAAGTCTTTTAACTCCCCTCGAAATTCTCTGAGTTCTTTTGTGATATTTGATGTGGGATTCCTCCGCGGCTGTCTCTTTACTTTAGGTACTCTTGTTTTTGCTGTTATCTTCGTCTCTGTGACTGCACCAGAACGTAGATTCATTCCTTATTCAAACTGAAATAGTCTCTTTCATCACATTCGGCTCAGAAAATTATTTTTACATTTTTAAGCTGAGATTTGCAGGGAGATGAACGCTTAGGCTGCCATCTTCTACAGGATCTGCATTATTTTAGCCTGTATCTTTTAACACTCCTCTTGAATGTGTGGTTAATACTCTTAATAATACACTTAATATGCATTGCTATCTTTTGTTTTCTTTCACTATTACTGCACTCACTAAAATCTGCTAACTGCTAAAATGTTTTGCTGCACAGAACTGATCCAAGCTTAGAGTGGCTGCTTTGTCGTCCATGTTTTTAGTTTGTGAATTGCTGTGAGCTCAAACACAACAGCTTCACTTCCAGCTCCACCAGATACATAAAATGTCACTGTTAATGACAGCGGTTATGTATTGATCACCCTCTGAGAAGCCTGAGAGGTGGTGAGTCTGTGGTGAAGGATGGGAAGTTCAATTCATGAGAATAAAGGGTATTGATCGCTGGGATGTGCCATTGGAAATAAATTGTTTCATTATAAATGCCTCATATTTTCTGTTGACAACAAATAACCTGTTCCCCTCCTTCTTCTAGATGTTATGTGACCAATTTATTTGTATTACTAATGCCGGACTCACTGCAAACAATGCCCAGTGACGTATATCCAACCTCGGCGCAGTGAATAAAGGCTCTTGTTTAATACCGCGCTGTCATTAATAGAGAAGGTCATACAGAGAACCTGTTTGTACTGACTGAAAAATGCAGCTCCACCTTGAGATGAAGCATTACTATCATCAGGCCCCATTAAGCCCAGGAGGAGCAGCAGCACAGAAATATGCATCTAATGTATTCTCCAAGGACTGAAACTGCTGTACCTCATTTAGTGCCAAACAAGAGGTCCATGTCATTATTTGGAGGCTGTACAAGTGCATCGTGTGTCAACAAGGACGGTGCTGTGAAGTGAAATTAAAGTTTTAAACCAACGTCTCATCAAATATGTGACTTTTTGTTATAATTTAAAGCTGCACCCATCAATTGTTTTCTATTAACAATTAATCAAATGACTGTGTTTAATGTGAGAGGAGTCGTCGGTAGTGACGAACCCACAGAAAAATACGGCTGGCTGACACGTTTGCCATAGCAACGTTTTTAGGGGAAATTCTTTTTGTTTACGGCTTTATGCGCTGCCAAAAATTAATTAATACTGCTTTAAAGGTGCTGCATGTAGCATTTTTTAACACTTACTTTTTGTAAACAAAGAAATTCATGAATCAAATGATTGGTGGTGTCCAACAGCCAATTTACTGTAATTAACTTGTGTGCCACAGGGCTGGATTCAGCCTAAAAGCTGCTGTATTGTGTTACAGTTATAATCTGCAACCTGACTTGTTAAACTCTTCGTGACAGGTTTGTATACCTTAAATATAAATATCACATCAAACATCAAAAGTTAGCATTACTAGTACTTTAAAGGGATCAAATGACTATACTAACTATTCAATGTAAATACTAATGTTGCTCTGTGTCTGCTGGTTGTGTAAATATGCAGCTGTTTGCTATAACAACTTCATGACAACATGTCAGTGTTGCATTCAGAGCTTGTTCTACTGCAACCACGAATATTAAAATAACATTCAAAACACTGACTAAATGATTGACTTCCTGTTTGACTGCATGTTCCTTCTTTGACAGCACCTGCTCTGCTGGCAGCCCTCTGTGATTAAACGAGACAATGTAGATTGAAAGGTCCAGTATTCATCATTTGACTGCATTTGAAAGCATCTCCACATGTCAGTGCTACAGTTCATACATGAACTTAATAAGAATATATTGATATTTCTCTGTCTATGATGAATAGTGACTGGACCAACAGCCAGTTTGGAACACGATGTTTGCTTAGTCCTTTGGTGCACTGGAAGTGAGTGGTCAATGTTTTACGTTATTGTGGAATGTTTGCTGAAACATCTTTGGTATATAAACTGCAAAAGCTATCATGCTGTATCTCCAATATCTTGCCTGTGTGCAGAAGACGTTTCCTCACGTCCTGTGTCAGTGTGCAGCTCTGTATGTTGTAATGGGGAAGGTGGAGACATAAATCGTCCATCTCCATTTACAACGTCTGGCAATGCAGCGAAACAGAGGCTTTAACTGCTCAGCTAATCTTCCCACTCTGCATCTCAGCCGGCCATTAGCCGCTCAGAGAGTCCATTCATCATGTCTGTCTGTGGAGAAATTATGGATCAAAGCCCGTCTGGTTGACACATCTATAAGGGATGGGAGCGAGAGGAATCCATAACTGCAGGTCAGCATGGGGCTCGATTCATCTTTAGAGGTCTCTACAAATCAGAAAAGTTCAGGTAACAGTGCTAATTTGTTTTTATAACCAATGCTTACAAATGATGCTTTCATGCACTAAAATTACTCATATTTGAGCTCACATTACTTTCTTACTAATTCGTTCCCAGAAACAATCTGTTATGTTGTATGTAGTTTATCCATGCAAGTCATGAAAAGATCCAAACCAACAATGTGTTAGTCCGTCTCTCTTCTGACTTCCCTACCCTGTCTGTGGCTCTCTTAGCCCATTAGTTCCTGCTGAAGATCTTTAAAAACATCTCACAAATATATATTTTTATCTTTAAAAACAGGCTCAGTAATTTCCTAAAACAGCTGGACTCAAACAGAACAAAATAGTGCATTTGTTGGGGACTATTTTCAGAGGTGGATTAATCCACGTTTGGTGCTCTAGGGAGTATTTCCAGCAGCAGGACGGTGTATTGAGTCAAAATAAACTACAGTGCATGTCTTTATGGTAATGAGGGACACGTCACCCAGTGCAACAGATCACATTCGATTGTCTCTGAGTTTGACCGAAATTAAACAAAGAAAGCAGATTAGCTATTGTGGCTAACTGTTTAGGGATCTACTTTCCGGGCACCTTAATGCTGGCTAATGCAACTAACTACTTCTTTAAAATTGATTTAGAAAGCGTTAGGAGGCTGCGTCATCTTTCACAAGTTTCACAAATCTATATAACGGAGGTGGCTAGTGCAAAGTTAGCATGACCAACAGCATCCCCGGAGGTCTGTGTCTGGGACCTTGCCTGTTGCCCTTGGGGTCTATCAGCTTAACACGGCTGTGATGCTCATTATACAGGAGAAAACCACACTGCTGGATGCTCATTTGATGACAAATTTGAGACATTTCATAGACTAAATAATATATAAGTTAATTCATATAATACTCAATTGATTCTATGATAATTAGAATATGTTTTCGTCGCTGTATCAAGGCAGTTAGGGTTATTTTGGACCAGGAGGGCACAGAAAGCAAATCTTACACTACTGTTGATTACCTTGAGTGATTTTCAGATCTATTTGCTTGATGAGCTGGAGAAATTAAATTGAATCCAGTCGGACAAAAGACAGGAAACAGCATGTGTAATACATAGATAAATATATGTAAGTAAATACATTCAAACAGAATATATTTTGCTTCTGCGTACAGAGGATTCATGACCTGCCGACAGGCAGCACGAAGATTTAGAACTTGTATTTGGATTATGTCGACCCCCAAAACCTCCCCGCTACTACTGCGACTCTCAGCCAATTGAATCCCTGCTGTTTACAATCTGCCACCACGCCTTACATAACACACAGAGTATTCCCAGGCAGAGTAGTGCACTGTAAGCATCCAGGAGAAACTGTAGTGGCCACAGCAGTAGCAGTATTTCTGTCTGACTCATGGCAAATTTGAATCCCTGATCCTGAACATCACAAAAATCCCAGACATGACTCACATGTGTTGATAAATACTAGATTACTTCTCAGGGCATTTTAAAAATGGCCATCATAAGTTAAAACCATTTTTTGACAGTTGAAAATCCTGTTTTATTACTTTATTTCAACACATAGTTAGGACGATGCTGGCCTTTAAAGGCCAACCCCTGTTGAATAACATGTAAAGTATAGGCCTTAATATTTAGATTTTTCCCCTGTAGTGTGCCAAGGAAGGCTCTGTGGTTACAGTAGGGGATTTGTGGAACGTTGTCTCACACGGTCTTAAAAGTTCAGGTTATGGGAAGCTCCAGGTTACAGGTCGTTAAGTTCCTGCAGTAGAAAAAAAAGCACTTTTCTGGCCACTTTAGGCCAGTGATTCACTACCTTCTGACCTAGG
Source organism: Maccullochella peelii (assembly GCA_002120245.1). Taxonomy (NCBI): domain Eukaryota; kingdom Metazoa; phylum Chordata; class Actinopteri; order Centrarchiformes; family Percichthyidae; genus Maccullochella; species Maccullochella peelii. The sequence continues at coordinate 173,117 of LKNJ01000033.1, forward strand.
GACCAAATAGAGAGACTTTCGTAGATTATCTGTTAATTATTCACTCCATAGTTGAAAAGAAACGCTTCAGTGTCCGTTTAGCTGTGATCTATGGGTGTCAGCTGCCATCACAGCCGCTCAATTTCAGCCTTTTCTTTTTGAAATCTGGAGCACTCAAGTTGCTATTAGGATTTATTTCCTGGGTGCAGTGTACATCCCCTTGAGGCTCACATACAGAACATTTATGCAGTTAATTCTTTAGAGAGGTCAGAGGTGAACGGTTCCCTGCAGAAGCAGGAGGTTTTGCAGCTTACCCAAGGACACTGTGATGGTGGAGCACATTAACTTTCTGAGAGGATTGACCCTCTGACCTCTGGGTGATGGGGCTGTCAGTCATGTGTTTCCACACACACTGGCCCATTAGTGAAAAATGTATAACCCAGAGCCCTGCCAACAAACAGAACTTTCCATAAAATATGTTTTATGGATAAGGATGAAGTTTGGTACAAGAGTGAAAAGCCTTTATAATTAATTTTGTTTTTACGAGTGCCTGGTGTCAATATTTGCCCGAAGCCCTTTCAAAACTGTGAGACTACTTTGTGTGAAAGGATTTTTCCTCCCCTGCTTCTTAAATACTGTTAAATAAACAGAGGCGATCTGAATAAAGACAATGGGTAATTGTATTCTCATCCTAAACCTCTCGTACTTTATTCCGTGTGCCGAGCTTATAAGAGTGTCGCAAGTCTGATTCAGCAAACTCTCCTCACTGCACAACTTGTCGTAACGTGCTCGTTTCAGCCTGATGAATACCACCTGTTCATGAGCAGGTGTGCATTTGTGCGGTTTGATCATTAACACAATCGATTCTCCCAAATTGCTCCATTTGTGGGCAAGTTTCATCCACAAAAAAGAGTAAAAAGAAGAACTACACACCGTAAAGCTTCATGTCCTGCTGTCAGAAATGACAGCAGTGACAGTAGCGACGTTAGGGGACTCGAAAAAATGAGAAGCTATTATTAAAGAGGGAACCGTTTGACTGCAAGTTGTCATTCCGAAATCTTCATGGCAATGAGGAGTTCACACCTCACACGACAGGCCGGGACCATTCATGAATTTTGTCTAAAATCTAAATACGACAAAATTGGTGATTGGTTTCTTAAATCTCTTGTACGTTAAAGGTAACTTGTGGAGTTTTTGACCACTAAGGCTATATTCACACTAAATCAGCGCAGGGTTGTGCAGCGGTGTGGGAGTGTTACTACATGGCCATGGTGAGTAGAAATACTAACCAGAAATCCCATCTTGGAAGAGCGACACAACGCCAAGTACTCGTGGCCAAATCCCTCATGGCAGGGTTGAACAGCTGATGTACAGTCATCATCGCCGGCTTACATGATTGGCCATCGCAGTGTGACGTCAGTTGCGTTTCTCCAAAAGTTGATTCTGTTTTAACTTTTCATTAAAAACCAAATCAGGACCAGCGTTTTCAGTGCAGCGCCTGATTTGGGCTGAATGCAGCCTGACAGCGCTAGAAAGGCGGTGGTCACGCGTCAAGAAAAGCAGCAGTGTGCCAGGAAAATATGTTGTAAACAAAGCAGATTTAAATGTTTTATGAGGGAGGAAATGCATTCAACACATTTGTTAGGCCTCAAGGATACACTTCTACACAATGTTATTGGGGGAGAAACGCTAAATATATACATACATTTTGTTTGTTTAGAGGAAGACTCCACAGGGCACTTTTAGAGTGAATTTGTTCGCACACGGGATTTTTGCATGGGGCAGCTTGAGCAGTAGAAATAGTCCCATAACCACAATGCTGGCATGATTCATCATTTTTCAAATGGTCTGCAACTGCAATTGCATTTGTTTTACAGTTGTCAAATGGCTATAGGCAAGTATTCACACCTACACTCATAAAGTACACTATTAGAGGACAGAAAAAGCAACAGTCGAAAATACTAATCTTTGTTTTGCTCTGTAGGGATGAAGAAGCACGTTGTCATTCAAACGTTTTGTCATTATATTCCAGTTTTCACCAACAGGATCACCACAGCTGAAAAATGAACAGACATGTAGTTTTAATAGAACTCTTAACACTAGTTTTCACATTCAGCGTCATAAATAAATAGGGCATGGCCCCGGACACGACCTGTTTAAAAGTGCTATGTGTAGTATTTTGTGTTTGTCAGTGAGTTCCCTTTCCCGAGGCAGCTCATGCTCCTTCCTCGCTCCCTGCTTCCACACCCCTGAATCAGTCTGTTTGTTCTGAAGAACCAGAGGAAGGATGCGAGACAATAATGGATCCAGACTGTGAAACCACAGTAAAATACCGTATGCTGCTGATCCCCTAATGGCCACAAGACGCTGGCGTAAAAAAAATTCCTGAAAAAGTGACACATGTTCCTGTAGTTAACTACCCATATGGATAAATGAGTATCTCCTTCATGATTTGAACAAATTTAAACAACAATTAATTTGTCAGCATATAAAAAAAAAATGCAGCTCCCGTTAAGTTTTTCCAGTGTAACAGCATGCAAGATATCCAACCACGCTCTCTTCTAATGTCGTCTTTCTACATATACAGTATACGTATATACAGTGTATATAGAGAGAAGACTGTCAATAATACATTCCTCCTGTTACAAATAAAAAGTTTAATTCGTAAATAATAAAACGTACCCTAACTTAGTTCAATATTCTCAGGGGTTTTGATGCTGCAGCCTTACTTGGTACTAATGTTAGCTAATGTTAGCTAATGTTAGCAAACATTACTGAGTCAAGTCTCTACTTATGCTGCTGTTATGCTGCTCTTCAGCAGTCATCATTATTTTGTAATCGCCACTTCTGGTCACAGGGGGCGCTGCCCAGCATGAGTTACATAGGCCCCCTTTAATATATAAAAATTGATAACATCAATAATGAAATACTACACATAGCACCCTGAAATGCTGCTGGAGAACACCTGCTTTCCGTCCACGAAGAATCTTAGTTCCCAGATCTCAAAGATCTCAGTCTGTTTGTCACACTTTATATTAATATTAATTTAATATATAAAGAACATATCCGTCTAATTTTATTAATTTCACTGATGTTTCCTCCACCTCTTCTTGTCAAGTTAATAATCTCCTTCAAACTGAAAATACGGGCTCCTGTGCTTTCGTGTTCGGTGGCGGAGCCTGTGGCCAGTTCGAACCTAAAGGAGCAGTTCGCCTCATCAGGCCTCACGTGGCCACGCCCCCATCCCACGTGACCCTCCCATTCCCGTGGATGGCTCAGCACTGCTCCTCCCCCAGCGAGTCTGTGTTCTCCCCCAGGTCTATGGAGGCTGACGTGGCTCTCATCTTGCCCCGTCCAGGACCGGGACCCGGACCTGGTCCTGGGCCGGGACCCGGGCCCCCGACAACGAGCCCGGTTCTGGTTCCGCCGTGGCCGGGGTAGACCTCCACGGTGCTGGAGACGGACTGGAGGGAGCGGTCCCGGAAGTAGTGGAAAGCTTCCTGGTCCAGGTAGTTCTGCTCCTCGCGCAGGCCCTGCTCAAACAGCTTGCGTTTGTGTCTGAACTCGATCACCGTCTTGGTGTAGGAGTTGAGGGTGGTGACGGAGGCGGCCATGCAGCAAGTGAAGGAACCCCAGGCCATGCTGGTTGGAGAGAGACACAGAGACATGTTGTTGATGAGAAGGTGACAATGAAGGGAATACTGTTTATTTTAGCCACGCCAGCAGCGCGGCTCTATGGATGGCAATGTCAGTCTGTTGGTCAGTCCACCGCTTTGGTTCAGACTGAAATATCTTGGCAACTATTGGATAGATTGCCAAGAAATGTGGGACACATATTCATGTCCAACTGGAGAATTAATCCTAATGACTTTAGTGATCGCCTAATGTTTCCTTTATCACCACCAGCAGGTCAAAGTTTTCTCTTATTCAGTGAAATATCTTAGATGGATTGGTACATTCATGGTTCCCAGTCAATGAAACGCGATGACTTTGACTTTTCCTCTAGTGCCACCACGAGGTTGGCATTTGTGGTTTTGGGTGAAATGTCTCTACAACAATTGAATGGATTGCCATTAAATTTGGTTCAGATATACGTATGTCCCCCTCAGGATGACTGTAATACACAAAGAACTTCATGTCTAGTGCTAATCAGCTAATTTTAGCCTGCTAACATGCTAAACTAAGCGACTAGTGAAGATGTTAAACATTATACCTTCTTAACATTAGCATGTTAGCATTGTCATTGTGAGCCTGTTGGCATTATGGCGTTAGCATTTAGCTCAAAGCCTAAATACAGCGTCAGTGAGCCGCTGACATGGCTGCAAACTTTTATAAACCAATAATCAATATTTAATCATTTTATGTAATAACAACCATAAAAGTCTGAAGCTCTTATCTTATCTTAGAAACAGGTTAACTGCTCTTAGAAACTATTACAGCCTCAATGTCGACTAAAAAGCATGTTGGCGGGATGGACACGTCACTACTGATTGGTATATATTGGTGTGTGATTGGATATTCACACAAACGTCCATGGTAATCTGGCCAGCAGTTGTTGAGATATCTTCCTGTGGATCAGAGTACTGGATGGATAAAGGACTGAATGGCCGACATTGTTGTTCAGATACTCTGAGAGGGAGGAGTGACTGGCCAGATGGAGAAACGAGACTGTTTCCTCAAGGACTAAAACCACTCAGAGAAACATCTGTGGTGACTCAGCGGGCACATAACTGATGTGCTGCTAATTGAGAGAGCGTCTCGGCTCTGAAGGGAATAGATGTGATATTAGGTAGTTAGTCGGGAAGCTAACAGTCCCTCTGTGCAGAGTCCAACACTGTGCGCCAAGAAAAGAACCAGTCAGGCAAAGATCCGTAAACATGCTGAGCAAGTAAACCATGAAGAGATACAAGAACATGAAGCAAAATGACTCCATCACTCTTTATCTCACAGAACAGGAATCCGAACTATGCTATAATTTGATGTTACTTGGTTTAACGTCAGTCGCAGCCATCAGTCACTTTTCTGTTCATAATTGAACCGTTACTGTCTCACAGAGGAAGTTCAAAGATTTTATAGAGAAACGCAATAAACAGAATAAAAATACAATAATAAATCATGAAGCATCAACACAATACAAATCACCATAACATGCATTACGCAGATACACATCAGTCGATGACACTATTGTTTCAAAAAGTGGACAAACTTTCTTTTCTGATATGAATATGATGCAGTTTGACTGATTACCCATTTATTATAGAATTGATTACTGTAATTGCCGTAAATGAGGCTTTTCGACCCCGTTGAGAACAAAATTCTGGTGAACGTAGAATTGCAGGTTTCTAATAACTTGTATTTGTTTTGCATGGAAAGAGTCGGACTTTAATGACACTGAATATCAGAAATGGATTCCTCACAAGCAGCATGATGATCAAACGCACAAGAGCGAATAGTTTGATCAAGGTAGTCCCATACATAACCCTATGAAGAGGATATGCAACTGACTGCATTGGAAGGTAAATAATCCCTATATATATATATATATATATATATATATATATATATATATATATATATNTATATATATCCTCTTATTCTGCGCTACTTCTCTAGCATGTACACAACCCAAATCAACAGTAAATCAATCGATCGATCAAACTTTATTTGTAGAGCACCTTTCATACAGGTTAGTGCGGTTCAAAGTGCTTCACAGATATCTGGCAGAAGCTGCTAATAAGACAGAACAGGTGTAGACCGTAAAAAAAAAAACCCAAAAAACAATTTGAGACCAATGTACGTGAGAAAATAGAAATGATGAAAATGTAATAAAATAGATTTAAAAGCTATAATAAGAGTAAAATAAAAGCTAGACTAAAAACTAGATAAACAGATTAAAAAGACAAAACAAAGACAAATAAAATCAATAAGAGGGATAAAAAATAAATTAATTAATAATAATAAAACAACAACAGCCTCACACATATAAACGTACCGTATGCAGTTAGCTACACTAGCTAATCCAGGGGTATAATTTCTGTATTTACTCTCAGTCAGACTTAGATAATGATTTATCTTACAAGAACAAGGTTGAAAACTTCTCTAATTTCCCTTTAAAGCAGCTAATTAAACATGGATTTTGTAAATTAAGGAACAGGACATACACAGGGTGAAGACTTGACATAATATTTTCACTGGCCGCTGTTTTCGCATCTCTGCGGCTGAACTGAAGCTGAGCTCAGTTTCTAGAGAGCTTTAAACAGAACACGTGAGAGCGCACGTGGCGTCCATCGGCCTCAGAACAGAGCACATTCACGCCTTTTTATTTGTCCTGGAGGAGCCGTTTGGCCTTCTGCTCCGGTAGAGGTTAATCTTTCCTGCTGCATTTATTCCACTTTAAGGACCTGAATGACTCCCTCATGGTGTTAAATGAGAGCCTTCGCTCGAATGACTGACAGAGAAAATCTGCTTTAACAGGAGCGGGGGGGGGGTCTTATTCCAGATATTTCACTCTATGTTTTATTCTTGTTTTCTCATCTTAAAAATCTTGTTTGTGCCTTTTTATAGTTTTCCATCTTTCATTGTTTTATGTTGCTTTTTGTAATCCACGTGTGACTATATGACGTAAATAAACATGATTATTATTTGGGTTCAAAGTACATTGGCGACCTTCACCACAAGGTCCATTTAGTAGCTGTTCTGGAGCCTTTGAGCGTCTCGCATGATCTTCATCAGCAGGCAGCCTGTTTCCAAGCTCAGCTTTTAAGCCAGCGCGGATGAGAAAATGGAAATATGAACATCAAGAATCCAATAATCAATCAATCGAATACATCCTACTTATAGTTTGTGATTTATTGAGTTCACACATGATTGTCTGGACGTGGCTGTTCTCTGAGATTCTCCGTCACTGTTTCATTAATGAGCAAAGTGAAGTCAGACAACAGCTGCAGCGGCGCGGCTTTGCCTTCGAGCAGAGAGAAGGGAAGGTCAAGGTGCGTCTTGTCTGGCTAATTATCCCAGAAACAACAGCCCTGTCGTTCCCTGCGTACCTCAACACCACCTGCTGAGTGCTGACACGCTCCTGCAGTACATCCTAAAGAGAAGATTTATAATTTATAATTGACTAAATGGAGGGATGACGGGTCTGTTTGTTCCACATGTCGACACCATCGGTCTGACGTGCTGAAACACTGGATAATTATGTTTTCTGTCACTTTCAAACAAGTGGAACATTTGTCCTTCATTAATAATGCAGGAATCTTTCAACACAACAAGTTTTATCCAAATTAGGGGCATATTTACAGTGTGTGTGTGTGTGTGTGTGTGTGTGTGTGTGTGTGGACTGACCAGAAGGACCAGCCATAGTCCCAGCTGTGAGGCCTCCAGTCTTCAGGACCCAGACTGACTGTGATCTGGAACACCTGAGTGTACATCATGTGGGCCACCATACCCAGAAGACCTGCAACACACACACACACACACACGCAGTCATTACAAGCAACATTTTCTTTCTTATGAAGCAGAATCATGAAGTCCCGGGATACACGCACATTTTTTTGCACAAGTTGAAACATTTTCAACTCACATGGACGCGTGTTTGTGTCTAATCACGCCGCCCCGGGTGAATTCACAGCTACTCGAATCTTTTCATTGTCTTTGTATGAAATCACGACGCCTCTAACCTTCGCTTCGTGTTCGTGACAGCTTGTCTCCCAGTGTAAACTACTTTAAAATGTTTGTAGACCCACCCGTTAGTATCGGAGCTATAATCCTACTGTTGGATGAGAATCCCTTGTTGGTTTTAGCAAAGCTGTCAGCGTCGATCCACCACTTCATCTATTGTTTGGAATGAAATTCAGTTCAGACGTTCATGGTCCCCAGTGGGTGAATCCTACTGACTTCCCTGATCACCTGACTTTTCAATCCAGCGCCATCATCATGTCAAAATTAGTCCAATACAGAGCTGCAAGCATGACTGTAGACTCTCATGCTTACAAGACAGTACCGTTTTGTAATTGCCATTTTCCCACCGTCTTGGGAAGAACCTCAGCTGGGCCTGTAAAGCCTACTGAGTGACATTTCTAATATTGACTTGCATGCCTGAATTAAATTCCCCCTTTCGCCTGGAAGTGCCTCTGTGATCTTGTGTCTGTCGTGGTGATTCTAGCAGCTAGCTGGGTTAGCTGAGGGTTAGCAGGCAGCTAAGCAACTAGAGAACAAACTACCACAGAATTTGTTATGAATATTCATGGTCCCAAGATGATGATGATTCAAAATGACTTCCAGACTTTCCCTCCAGCAGCATCACCAGGCCAAAATGAAAAAAAAATGAATGACTGGTTGCTGTAGATACTCATGCTCCCCAGAGGATGAACCCCTCTGATTTTATGAACTTACACTTTTAATCCCGCTAATGGCAAGGCTCTAAAATAGTGTAGCTACATCCTCAGTATGTCTCCTTGTTCTTGCGTAACAGCACTCACCCTCAGCACAAGATAATCTGCCATGATAATTACCATTAACAAAACAATAGTAAATCACATCGCCTCTGAGTTGCAGCTCAGTAATAAATCAGAACGCATGTAAATATTATAATTAGTCATTATACAGTACCAATTGATTTAACTTGCCAGTTATGAGACATCCAATCAATTAGAGATAGGGATGTAATCACTCATAAACATGCAGCAAATCAAAAAGCCACAATGTAAATGAGTCAATGAGAGAGAATGACATTAATGCAGAGGTTATACATCACCATCCACAGCAGACCATGCTGTGTGTGTGTGTGTGTGTGTGCGTGCAGCATCGTGCCACAGTAATATAAAACTCAGCTGCTCCAGATTTACACTTCACCATAAAGAGAGCGCCGTTTCTCCTCGACCTTGACACCCTGACGACAGAGAAGCGTCCTTCATCTGCTCTGCTGTCTATGTCTGGCTGCGTACATTTTGCTTTAACATTACCTGTCACGAGTGTTTATGTCCAAACCAACATATAGAAAACAGGTTGACTGTGACTAATGCTGCATTGACATGGAATCAGGCAGACGGCAAACTGAGGACGGTAAAATTAGGCGAGGCCGGCGCATGTTACGCAGATCCCTCACAGAAAACAGAAAACATGGACGAACTGGACAACTAGAAGCTAAAAAGATATCTTTCTCAGACAAACCTTTCACTCCTTTCACTATCCATGTTGGAAGTGAATGAATGACCTCACGTTTTGGAGGGAATTTAACATTCATTTTAAGATATACTAAGAGAAAGCTGCATTTTATAGCTACATGCATTACTAGAAAAATGACATAATAAACAATCAGTTTTATTTCATATATTTTATCTCCATGGAATATGAGTGAAGGAGTGAAGAAGACTGGACTGGAAAGTTCATGTCATGAGTTAGGTGTACATATTTACACATGAATACACAAGTCTGGTACATGTTCACATTACAAATTGATAGAAGTTTGTATTTTCTGAAGATCAGAGCTGTATTAAGCTCACCCAACATCTCCTACTGCTGCTGCTTCACATTAAAAGCATTCAACCGGCGAAACACGGGAGCTTTTATGTTGAAGGAGCCAGACGATATCCAAAGTAGTCTAGAAAACAAGACTTTACATCTGATCCTTTTCAATATTTGCAAGGGAGGAGTGGAAGAAGAAGAATTGTCTTTTAGAACTGAAACCTTGATCCTTGAAATATTGATTAACATGTTCCTGGTAAAGGATATTCAATAGCGTCTCATGCCATTTGGAACTGTGATTCAGATCAAACCTATCACTTGTGGTGTGACGGGTAAAGAATAGGACTCTTGACCACAGCTTCTCCGGTTAGCGGTGAAAAGCCTGTAAAATGTGCGTTAAGAAGAATCGGCGGCCTGTTGGAAACGTCCTCAGAGAGGCCTGAGGAGGCGCAGAGCCAACTTCTTGTGTAAGAGGTTTAACATGAGTTGGGAGAAAAATCCCTGGCAAGGGATAACCTCTGACCCTGGACGACCTGTCACAAATCTGCCTCTGTCCACCGCTCGTTATTCTGAATGTGGAAGTGCGTTAGAGGAACATGAGCAGTGTTGTACAGCGGCTCCTGCTACTGAGTTAATACTTTAAATAATTGTTATTATTATTGTTTAACAAGATCCCACTGAGGTTACAAATTCTCTTTTATTAGTCAGACTTGTTCAAGACAGAAACGTGTACATGGAGATACAGTGACAGGACACGGCACAGTAGGGATTTCTTGCTCACCGGTGGTGCAGGAAGTATTCAGTACCAATACAACAGTGTAAAAATACTTAATTATTGTGTAAAGTAAAAGTACTCATTTACCTCTTTGAACAGTTTAGAGGGGAAATGTCTGTTTGGTGGAACAACTAATCGCTAGCAACTCATCGACATCTGAAACGTGACAAGGAGCCACAACTAAACACTGTGACAGGAGACTCAAGTAAAGTACAAGTACCTCAAAACTGTACTAAAGTATTTGAGTAAATGTAGTTCTGTGTGTCGTAACTCACCGGACAGCACGGTGAAGACGGCGGCAAAGGCGTTGAGTTTGAGTCCGTCGATGACGTTGCTGGAGTGGAAAAGCTCGAGACACATCAGGCTGAAGCCGACCACCAGCAGCAGGATGTAGAGCACCTCCGACACCACCGACAACCACAACACACCTGCACACACAACACACACACACACACACACACACACACACACACACACACATCTCAGTGAATGTCATTATTCAAGTCTTTTTCTTTGGAAGTGATCATTTTGAGAAAACCTGATCTTCTCTGCTGCACAGCCGGGATTGCCGCAGTGTAAATGAACCAGTGTTCAGCATCATGGCTTAGTTTAAACTGAACATGTTCTCAAATTAAAATCTTAAGTAAGAGTCTGTTTGGAGCAGGCGTTGACACTCAGAGGACACACAAAGCCTGGGATTGGTGCCAGAAGAGGAAACACATCAGACTGAATGCAGCAATGACTCGTGGGATAGCACCTCTTATTCTCACTGTATTTTCCCTTCAGCTCTGTGCCGCTTTCTCAGACGTGCACGCTGATATAGAGGTTCACAAAAAGAAACACAAAGTCGTGCTGAAAGGGCTCCTGGACTCTGGAGGTCAGGGTTTCAGCTTGTTAAACACCTGAAGCTTTTCCACCCAGGGCTCAGGGAGAAAAACCACCGAGACCTTTCCAAACAAATAATTAAGACAAAGAATCTGACCTGGCGTACGATACTTGATGTTTTCATTTTTGACATTTTGACACATTCGTGCTGTGACTTGCAGTATCAAGTGTTATGGTATGTATATTTTTTCAAGTTCAAACTGCTAAAACCAGTGATTGTATTGAGCCGAGACCATAAAATACCAGCACATCTGATTTTTGCACAAGTCTCTGACTAAAACCTTGAGCCAAAACATTCAACATGAAGCTGATCCGTTAAAATCATCATATCAGCAGCTGACGCAAGATTTCTATTCTTTTCTACCTGCTTTTTTTCTAATAAATGTGTGCTTGAAACTGATTTCAGTTAAAAACGGCGCATCCAAGCGGATGAACCGGACGTGTGCCCACACCCAAATCCTTGGGCTACTTTTACTTAACATTTACTTGCTTCTATTTGCTATAAATTATGCACAACACTAAAATAACTTTTGGCATTTTGTGCACCACAGAGCTGGAACAAACCTCCAGAGGATATACCTCACCCTGACTTTGTCTTTTAAATGCAGGTTTTATGTTCTCTCTTCTCACTTTTGACTAAACCTTCACCACTAATCATTATCCACCTTGCAGTCACATCTTTACCTGTCTTGTATTTATTTCTGTTTTTATCTTATTATTTTCTTTTAAAATGGTTTGTAATGTTTTTATTTTTAAAAGCACTTTAAACTGCTTTTTGTGTATGAAACGTGTTACATTGTGTGAAATGTGAAAAAGTTACACTTGCCTTGCCTTTCTTTTTCTTTTTCAAATAAAACATCAGTGTTGACCTTCACTCCTGGGACTTTCATGTGCGGAGACGGATGTGGATATTAGATTTCCATTGTTGTTGTATTTTTCTCCTCCAGGCACAAACTGAGGGCGGGGATGTTGAATTGTCCCTCCATTCATTTTGTCTTCATTCATTCATCCAGCGTTTGGAAACCCAGAAACTACTGATGAATCTTTGGAGAACGATGATACATCTCTCCGCTACAGGCAGGACACGACACTTAGAGCTCAAAACAAGGTTAAATATTTGTTTTACAAGGAGGGTGTGTTTGATATCTTTACTCTGTCGACGGGGCCCTCTGGTCATACAAGGCTGCACACCGAGAGGAAAAAACATCCCATCAGAGCAGAGACATTACGCAGAATGATGAACCTTACTGTACTTCATCATGCTCTGGAAATGTGAACATTTTTAAAGCAGAGTGCAGTTGTCATCCTGCAACCGAAGGTGCCCTCGGCATCCACTCTCACTACCAGAACTCAGACCCTTTTTTTTTTTCTCCACAGCTCTCCACATTTCTAATTTCTAAAGGGAAGAAGTTCCTCTAGAATCAGTGAGGCGCACAACACAGCCTTAAAAAGGAATATCTCCTCTGCTCCGCTCTGTTGCGGATGTAGATGAGTTGGTAGTAAGACCTCCGGGCCGAGTTTTCAATTGGGACATCAGTGAGTTTGGGGGAGCTACAGGATCCTTGAACAGCCAAAATTGATAGCTAATTTTGTGTTACTTCTCTCTAGGCAAGGCAAGGCAACCTTTTTTATATTAGATGTGCTTTACATAAGACATTGAGTTCAATAACAGAATATAATGGTAGATTTTTATTATTTTTTTAAAAATATGAAAAAACACGGCCCAAAAATGTAATTAAAAGCACTGGCAAAGGGATGACTTGGAGACTTGGAGTCTCAGATCGTCTGGAAGTTTGTTCAGATTATCTGAGATGTCTGGTGGGTTGATATTGAAAATATGCACATTTTTCACAGGCGTATCATTTACCAAACTTTACCAAACTCTGAGTTTGTGTGTAATGCTGCAAAACTATTGGTACCAGGAGTCGGTTAAAGGACAGTATTTAGAGTTTATAAGCTGAGGTGGACAGTGTTGCAGTGTGAAAACAGACTTCCTAATGAAAGCAGACAGACAGCTGGCAGACAGTCAGAGGGAGCAGCGATGGATCTGAAACAGGCGAAATCTTATAGAAAACCGACACTCGGTTTTATGATACGAAACAACAAAGTTAGAGAAAATTAAAGACTGAGAAGAGACTGGAGGAAACCACTGAACAATGAGAACAGGAGGAGCGAGAGGATGGGCAGAAACCTCTGGGGGCATCAGTGATAAAAGCAGCATCACGTACCGCTTTACGATGTCAAGGTGCAAAACTACAAACCTGCAGAGTCTCAGCAGCTGAAACCTTCACAATGACAAACACAGTGAAGCAACTGAGCAGCGTTTCCTCATGATGTTGTTTTATGTTTAGCTATGCTAGCGGCATCTATTGGTCGCAATGTCGGTTCCGTTAGTCAATTGGTCCACCACTTTGGTCCAGATTGAAATATCTCAACAACTATCGGATGGATGGCCTTGAAATTTGGTGCAAACATTCATGTTCCCCTCAGGATGAACTGTGATCACTTTGGTGATCCTCTGACGTTTCATCTAGCGCCATCATCAGGTCAAAAATGTACATAGCATGGCTGTAGACTCTTGATTTTACTTCTGTACTTCTTCCTTGTACAACATGTTTAGGCAATACTTAACATTTATTAAATCATGGACATGCCAATAAAGCACATTTGAATTTGAAAGAAAGGATGAGCTGCAACAAAGATCTTGTTCCAGATTTGAACCCTGCAGGTGACATGAATTACATGTTTGACTCCGCTGACTGTCAGGACGTCGTGGGTCTGATACACCAACCTCGCTCACTGGTTCCTCTGGTTAGATGCAGCTTTAATTTCTAATCAGTCTGTGGAAACTAATTCCTGCCTGTAAGGGAAACTCACAATGCAACAGTACTGACCAAACTAATGTTCTCCCCTGTTTCTGTGTTATTGAATATGTATTAGTAGACGGAGCTGATTAAACTGAAGGCAGTAAATAAAACGTGTTTTGAGGGACTGAAAACAGGAAGGAAGCAGCTCATCAGACCAAGCCCCATCTTAAATAATTACATATTTAATTACTCTGTGTGCGTGTCAGTGGTGCATGATGTTATACATCTCTGACACCACCTTTCAGGGTTTCTCTAAACTTTTTCACGTCAGTTGCGCAGATTTAATAAGATTTAGACCCAGAGGGAACTCCAGTGACTCCAGGTATTGATTCATTGATTTAGTGCTGGATTTAGGATTAAAACATTTAATCAGGAGACATTTTAATACACTGAGGTCCTTTCTAATGAATTAAATTAGTGCAACTAATGATTTACGTCAATACGTCTTAATATTTCAATTAATCTTGAGATTCATCAGTTAAACAATTTATTTTAAAATGTCAAATAAGGACAGGCTTTCTCCTCAAATGTCTTAATTTCATCTACAGTTATAAAAACTCAGGGATTTAATTATCAATAATATGAAACAGAGAAAAGGAGCAAATCTTAACAGTGAAGCTGCAATCAAGAAATGTTTTTTACTTGATAGATGAAAAACAAAACCGTTAATCAATCTTAAAACTGCCACAGATTCATTTTCTGTCTGTTGACTAATTAGCTTTAAATGAAATTAATTAATTAATTCATGCAGATGTTGTAATGCAGACACAAGCTGCTTTAGTAGCAAACAGTTCTGTGCATTAACCATCAATCTCATTTAACGTTGTACTGGTTTTTATTTACAGGAAAGTTTTCTGAGTTACTTCCACTGTAGCACAACATGGCTACCAGAAGACACTAAACACTTAATTTGTTACTTTTATTTCTAGTTTGTGTTCAATCAACATTTCTTTTTTAGATAGTTCTTGTATTGATAAAGACAAAAAAGATTTCTTGCCTCCGCTCGACAATGGAAGGGTGCATCTTTTGTTTAATTTAGGATTACCTGATAATAATTTCAGCTTACTTGTTTTCTTTAAACTGTCTTTGCCAAAGAGGTTGTGTTGTCTGTCTCTTGTTTGTTTGTTTGATTGTTCATCTGCAGGAGTTCCAAAAGCCTGTAATTACAGATCCAAATAAAGATAAAACTTTACAAACATATTCTAGGCACACAGAGGTCGCGTCTCAGTAATATTTTGGGGGGTTTGACGACATGAAGAGGAGTTTCACGTTCTAAGATTACAGATATTGGGTTTTTAAGGGCGATAAATATGTTAAAACAGCACTAATCAATATCTCTGTATTAACAATGTTTCGAATAACTGTGCAGTGTGAAGGAGGCTGCTCATAGTGACGAATCCACAGAGAAATATCACCCGACTCTGGGGTTCCCCACAGCGCTACGAAGCTTTATAGCGTCTTTCAGCACATGTACTGTTTTGGCTCAGTCTCACCGCTCTTATCAACATCAGTATCAAGTCCAGCAGCAGCAGGCAGCTGTTTTCAGCAAGAAATCTCTCATAAACCCACTGCACACTACCTGCTCAGCAGCAAACAGCAGACAGGAGCAGTCAGAGACTAGCTGGTGGACATAGTGGAGCATTTAGCAGCTAAAGAAACAGATATTTTTCAGGCAGTGAGGAGGGAGATAAAATGTACAGAAAATGTAATCGAATGGTTAAATGAATAAATAAAAACTTATATATAAATAAAAATGTAGTGATATATTAAATACTAAGAAAATTGTACAGGGTTTGGTTGGTGGTATTTCTCAGGTGCACTCATGACCACAGTATTTCTAAAATCCTGGCGCTGACCCCGGCTCTCTGAGTGTTTTCTTGTAATCAAATTAGATTTTTTTGTTTTGTTTCCGTTTTCATTAAGAACGAACTACGATCTGACTGAGGAGCAGCTGTGTGTTATAACACACAGCAGTGAGCGTGCAGGGCTCAAAGGAAGGCAGATTAACATATTGCATCCTTGTGTGTGAAGCAAGGTCGCCCCGCTCAATACATCATATCATCCACCACTGCTCCGTGCAACACTCCTGCTCTTCTTCCAGATGGCATTAACAGATGAAACCATCAGAGAACCTTCATTATTAACTACCTGCTCTGCATGAAACAGCGAATTAGAGGCTACGCCCACATGCACCAAAATATTCCCTTTCTTCTGGACGCTCAGATATTCTTTTTATGAGCTGCAGGATATAAACACCAAGTACTGGTAGAAATACCTCTTATCCGCAGTTAGGAGCAATCACTACCCAGCACCTGATACATAGAAATATATTCTGTCTGTTTTGCATAAGAGTTCATATTAAAAAACAAATAAATAGAAGATGTAATAAAGACCAAATAAAACATTTTATTTAAATGAATGATGACAAAAATATGAGAAGGTAGCAATAAAGAAGAATACGCTACCTGGAAACCTACGACACACTGATTATGGTAGAAAAAAATGTAAATTCCCTTACATGTATTGACTGAACAGGATCAACACAGTCTCCTGAGAGGAAATCAGTTCATTCATGAAGGTAACATCAGCTGGAAACAGCATCATCCTCATGTTTGTTGGGGTACAGGTTCCTGCAACTTTCATAAATCAAAACTGACAACACACCCGAAAAGACTGAGCGTGTTCATATCAATTAATACATGTCACTTTGCTCCCACTGCCTCCTCTGTCAATATAATCACATTGAAGGCCTCAGGATGCTTCAAATGAAGTGCTTGTGGAGTCTGAGAGCATCTGAAACCATCTTTCCGATGATGTTTTTTCAAGCGAACCAAAATGCATCACTAAAAGCCACGTGATTGTTCGCTCCTCTCATTGGTTAGATGTGTCTGGGGCGGGAGCGAGAACGTAAACAAGGTCCTGAAGAATCTCCTATCTGCCCAGTTATCAGGCAATGTACTCCTTGTTAGTCGTTCTCCGGATAGCTGCTGACAACTAATGATTTCACTCTTCTGCATCCCAGCATGCAAAGCGCACCTGGCCACTTGGGCTGTTTAGCTTAACCTTGAAGAGGACGTTTGTTAGGTGGATGAGATTGAGGTCAAAACACGTTCCCACCGCAAATAAAAGGATCTTGGTGCGGCTGTTTTGGTCTGTCACCGAGTTTCATTGCTGTGTTCAGATCTGCCCAACCGAAATGTACCAAGGTGGAGAACGAGTCTGATTCGTCCGGACCAAACAATGCAGGTTTGAAAATGTCCATGGACACTTTTGCCTTTAAACGTGGTCGGACGACATGTTGTACAAACGACTAGCAACAGCATCAGTCGCTTCAGCAAATGCCCAAAACCACATTTGTTTACGTTCAAGTGACAAAGACCTCTTGTCTCTAGTTTGACTTTGTTATAGAACCAAAAAGTCCACAGAGGGGCGAGGCCGGGGTGGATGGATGGGTCAGCAATACACTGAACTTTAACACGGGAGTCAGCTGTTGCTAAGACTTGTTGCTAAAATGACATATTTTTACAGTTTCCAACGAGCAAATAAAGACTGTCATCTGTCAACAAAGCGGAGAAGTCAACACTGGTATATTTTATCATGACCACCATCATTCACTGACCTCCACCTTCACCAAGTAGTTTTTGTTTTAACCAAAACCACAATGTCTTGAAATTGTCCACCTTCTCAATTTGAACTTCACCTTAGACTTTTTCTCCAATCATTTCTTGGTTTGGACCTGATGTTCTGAAGTCATTAACCGTGTCCTTGGCTTCATTTACATTTACACGTCACACCATTTCTTTACAATCAGACATCCTTACAGCCGTACACAAAACTACCCACTACTGATGCAACTTCGGTCTCACCTCGTTTGGATAAGATGACTATAACAGATTCAGTATAAATTCTTGAGTACTAGGTTGAGGTACACGCTTGAGGTAAGCCAGTAGATGAGAGAGGTATATTTAAAAAGAAAGCTATAAGTGAACTCTGTGTTACAAAATCCAGACTCAAACTATGACGTTAGAAATCACATCTTCTTCTCTGCAATGTGGCTGAATAGTGTTAATGCAGATGAAAATAAGCTTTTGAGAGCTTGGTTTTCCCCGGTCCTGACGAACAGGTGGGGAGCGGCAGGGAGTGGCCTACCTAATGACGGTCATTACTCACCTCTCTCCGACGCCGGGGCCAGATCAATGAAGCTCCGACACTTCTCACCTGAGAGAGGGGAGGAGGGAGAGGGGGGGAAATGAAGGGGAGAGGTGAACAGGGATGTGAAGAGGAAAAGAGGTGGGGAGAGGTGAAGAACGCAAGGTGAAATGAACTGGGAATGAAGCAGAGAATGGGAATGGGAAAAGGGAGGGGGAAAAAAAGATGTAGAGATCGAGAAGGTCAGGTGATTAATGAGAAGGAGAAAAGGACGAAAGGATGAAAATGAATGCACAGGGTGGAGAGAAAAGCATAAAATGAGCGTCAGTGTCAGTGCGTCAAACCGATAATACGAGCTAACAATGCGTCAGGCTGGCAAACAAGACTCCTGAATGTCACTTGGCTGTTATTCTAGTATCAACACTTTATTTTATAGCAGATAATATTCTGCTGCCAGGACAGAGTTTGTTAATGCAGCCTTCACTGACATCATGTGATAATACCGTCTTCAGCCATGATGCCAGAAAGATGATAAACTTTGGTCTTTGGACTCACTTGGTTGGTCAAACACTTTGGTCCAGACTGAAATATCTCAACAACTATTGGATGGATTGGAATGAAATTTGGTGCAGACATTCATGTTCCACAGAGGATGAATCCTACTGACTTTGGTGATCCTCTGACTTTTCATCTAGCGCTGTCATCAGGTCAACATCTGAATGTGTCCAACACTTTGGTTTACAACTAAACACCTGCAAAAAAGGTGCAAAAAAGCATTCTCATCACCCTCAGCTGTACTTTATGTTTAGTGCTAAATTTGCAAATGTTAGCATGCTAACACACTAAATTAAGATGGTGAGCATGAGCTGTGTCTCAATTCAGGGTCCACATCCTTCGAAGGCTGCATTTGAAGACCGAATGCGTCACAGCGGCGTGACAAGGCCGTCCCATTTCAAGCGCTCCTTCAAATGCGGCCAAGAAATGCTTCGCAGCCCAACCTATCCCAAGATTCATTGCGCGCAAGAGAATACGGCGTCCCCAAACATACCGTCAACAGCGGCCGAGCAGGATTACACTTTTAAATATAATAGCTAACCATACAAATGTTAAAAAACCAAGGGGTCTTAAAAACCTCAACGCTCGGTTCGGCCTTCGTGGTCTTTGAAGGATGCGGACCCTGAATTAAGACACATCTAGTAACCATTATAACATTAGCATGTTAGCATGTGTGCTAAAGCATAGCTCCACAGAGCTGCTAGCTTGGTTGTATACCTTTCATATTATTATCATTCAGCTGTTGGTGTCATGGATCTTCGTCTCCTCTCTTTGTCTCACAGGCATCAGTTTTTTCCTGCTGATTGTTGATCCAAATCAAAAGAACTGATACGTGTCACGTATGCTTTGATTAAGACTTCATGCCGAAACACGTCAGCAGATCAGTTGTGAATAAAATTGCCAAAAACGTATCAAGACGTTAGAATTACCTTAAACTATCTGGTAGCATAGGTAACACATTTTAAATTCCTTATTATTCTGTTGTCACCATAATATTATGAACTTGTAAATGATCAGTGTTTATATTCAGTGGGTTTATCCATCTTTATCCTATAGTCACGCCTCTACTCAACTGTACTTAATAGTGAGTTTGTGGTATTTGTCTCACATGGTATTAGTACAATATTCATATAGGAGTAGAGTTTTGCAGAGTGCAGTATCATCTTGGCTTTCATTAGCTGTGTTTTCTGGCACAGTCGCTCTGCAGAGAGTTGATCAGAGCTCGGTGGGACTCTGCAGGTCGCAGATCAGCGGCCACAACACAAGCCATAACTCAGCCTCTGCAGTGTCACAGGCAGCAGGCAGGCCCATCCATAACCAGCCTGAATACCAGCACCCTCGCACTGAACCCCCAACCCGCCCCCTCCCAAAACAACAGATGAAGATACTCTGTTTGTCTCCCGGATACTGAAGAGGCCAAAATAGACTTGAAACTTGAGTCCATGGAAAAAACTGCAGTGAAATACAACAGATATTGTCACTGCTGTATCACAGTATCTTTATCTACTTCTTTGTCTTATTTTATGTTCTTTGCTCTTAAAAAATATGAAATATGGATATGAAATCTATAGAAAAACATTTCCCTTTTTCTTTGTGTTTAATTCGAATTGGCACTCCAGAGTTACAGTTTTGTTGGCGCTCGTAATATTTATTTGTGTACAAGCAGTAAGTAACGCGTCGCTCCTATCATATGTGGTCGAAGGTAGACATGAGAAAGATTCCTGTGTGACTTGGATGTTGATTATTAAAAGATGCTATTAGCACCCAGGTGTCCGTAGCCAACAGTGCTGTTGGTGTAGCCCTGTCATCTAAAACTATCTGCGGCCGTCAATAACCGCCCTCTGTTGACGCAGCACGTGGGAGAAGTTTTCCCTGATAGGTGCCTAAACCTCACCAAACTGACACTGTTTCACAATGTTAACCACTCGTTAGAAAGCCTTAAGTTTAGGAAATAGACAACCACAGCCGACGCTCAACACCCACAGCTGTCAATAACCACGACGCACACACCGGGGGTAAATAGCCGAACTGTCTGTGCACGGCAGTTTCAGGATTCATCACTCATCAACAGTGTTTCCTGGAGTCTGCAGAAGAGGGCAAGTAAGTGCGCTCCGCCCTTAAATCTTCTATTAAGTGGCCTCATGGTGTCAAGGCAGAGTGACGGAGGACATGGCAGACAATTATTGAAACGCACCACCCGTCATGTCGCATGTGCCCTCAGTGAGTTTCCGTCCTCTGGAGATGACCTGACCCCTCTCACCGTCCTGCTCAGCTGTCCGTCATTCCCTCATCAACCTCCCTTTATAAACAGGTTGCTTGTTGCTGTTCTGGTCCAGCCTCAGCTGCCTGTCTTTTACCTGTTGTCCCCCTGCTGTTTATGTCCTACCTTCACCACCTGATGTGTCTAAACCCTCCTGTATTTGAGTCCTCCTTCTTGTTTGCCAGTTTCCCAAACTTTACCTAAACTAAAAATTAAAATATAATGATAATAACCCCAGCTAAAAGTTGGTCTATGACTTCCCTGTTAGAAATGCAGCACGTTATTTGACAAATACTGTGGAGAAACTCATGTGAGCTAGTTATAATTCATGCTCTCCAAGGTTAAAACTCGAGGGAAGTGAAGAGAGCGAGTCGAGGAAACAGACGAACGTGTTCATGATTTGGTGAGCTGCAGTGAAAGTGTGCCACAGCCAAAAGGTGAGCAGCACAGCGTCTGATTAGGACATGAATCTAAAATGTAATTAAAGAGTGAGCGAGCTTGTCTGTGACCTGATGACACTGCTAACTAACAGCACAATCAGTATTCCTACACCTCCCCACTGCACATCAGAGACAACGGCCCTCTAATATGTCAATTAACCAAAAAAATCCCAGTTATCGCGCTCCCAGTCCGCCAGGTTGTAATGGAAGAGATTCATTTTAAAGAGGCTTCAGGTGGTTTCAAATTTCTTTTTCTTTTTTTTAGTTCACAGTCCCGACTCTCACTTTCACACCACTCATTCATTATTCCCTCGCCCTGCAGCCAGCAGCTCTGCAGTCTGTTTAATCAGTGATCCGATGTCATTCGGGGCTAATTGCAGCTGTAATGAGTATGAATGGTTTCGTGAAACAACGGCTAACATACCGTTACTTCTACAGTTGTGACTCTGTCCGCTTTATTCAGCCGGATCAGAGAGAACTAACCTGAATAAGAGGAAAAGGTGTCAGTCTGCAGTCTCCTTTGATGTACCTCGATTTATTCACATACAAACAAACACACTCAGCAATGACAGTGTTTTGTGTTATTGCATTTACAGGTTGGAAAAGAGTACGCCTTGTCATCGCAAGGATCAAGATCAATGCAGCAGAACCAAAAATATAGTCTTTTTTCCACACATTCTTCTTCCTGGCGCCTACATTACCCACAATGCAACCCAACGGTGTGTTATGCTAGTAGCGGTTACAGGGTGGATACCCGTCAGGGCTCGTTCAGACAAAAGTTTAGAAATGATGTTAGGGGTTCAGGTCGGGTTCAGTCACGTCATACTGGACATGGTGCTTCCTGTTCAGTGCTGGTGTTTGTTATTTACGTGACAACACATGAATGCAACACACAGGCGATAAATATGCATGTAGCCTAGCTAAGGATGGAGGACGTCAAACTAAATTCGTCATCGGGGAAGTTCAAAAAACTACTGAAAACTACCACGCAGGGAAATCGACGGTATGGCTCAGCTTACATTAACTGTGTCGGGTTCGGGTTCGAGTCGGGCAGCCCTGTCTCCTAGAACTTCTATTTATAGAGTACTAATTTCTTTTCCCCGTTACGTGGTGGGTTACGTTTAATTCATTGTTTGTTTAATCTGTACAAAACCAAAGTGGAAAAACGTCACGTTGTGGTGTGAAGCCGAGTTGTGAGCAGGGTCTGTTAGAGCTGCTGTCAGGTCTGTTCAGGTTTGTTCATGTTGTTTTAACATTAGAGTCCATCTCAAGTTCGGGTGTGATAGTCATGGGTTTCCTCACAGTACAAAAGACCTGTGAACTCCTCAAACTCTACTCATTAAACGACCTACCGAATGAAATCAGCCAGTGTGCAGCATGTGAACTGGGAAGCCTCCAGTCAGCAGGTTGACCTCATTTTGCTGCTGTCGACCAATCAGAGCCCAGTAGGACAACGTTTCCTGTGAGGACTCAGTCTTCATATTATCCAGTTAGTCACTTTTAATTTAATTTATTAACTTTAAAAACCCAATACAACAGCAATTACTGTAAAGTACATTAAATGGTACCTTTTTAAAGAAACTGGCTGCTGAAAGGTGTTTTTAGAAACTATGACGAGTTTAGAAAAAGCTCGGTTTGATGTAAAAGTGAACTTCTCTGCAGATAAAGCCTCTTCTTGGAGCAACAGACTCTGTTCTCATTACTGCTGTTAAAACAGTATCGAGCTGAGCAGCTTACAAGTCTCTTCGCCCGTCGTGCCAGATTGTAGTGATGTAATGAAGTCAGTAAGCCTCACTCAAGTGACCATGACAGCACGACTGGGTTTGTTCATTTAACCTTTAATTGCCCAGGTGGCCCCGTCGCTCTCTCTCAGTACAGCTGATGAATGATAACACACAACATTTATTATATAATATCACAATCACATTCCTACAGTGAGTCTACGTATAGTTACAATAACTATAGTGAAGTTCAGTGAAGTTCTACTCGTCTGACTCAAGTTGTTTCATCGTCCTTTTAAAGTCTCTAAAACTTGAAGCCATTTTTCACAGCAGGCTGCTGGTAGAGCAGGAGAACAGGGACGCTGAGGAGCAGCACAGTGGCACTGATGAATAGAAGCAGTGAAGTTGTACGACATCAATCAGCTTGACCAACGGGTTTCTAATTTTGAACCATTCGGAGCATTTCGACCAAAAATAAATTGGTTCGGAACGTGCGAACCATGACGACATCAGTGAGCGTGTCCTATTGTACAGGTTGGAGAGAGGATGGAGACGGCAACAGTGGTCTCTGGTTACTATGGTAACAGTCTTCTACGTCTTCTGATCATTAACAGTTGGTCCAAAAACAAATATCTGTAATAACAGAACAAAATCTCGCAGGTCATCAGTGCCATCTGCCATCTTGCTCCTGTTGTTTATTTCCGCTGTGCAACACCCTCCGCTGATGACGCGTCCTTGATTACAATGGTTCCGCTCAAAACTGGTGGGAACGAGGGCCGGTTCTCTAGAGAGCAACCGAGGCTCCAAGAGTCCTGAACGGCACCGGTTCAAGAACCAGAGCTGATCTGGTGGAAAGAGGGCTTGAGAGAAGATGCTCATGCTGAGGGGCTGGATGTTGGTGCATGAGGCGAAAAAACATCTTGTGCCACCAAACTCACCCACCTGCCCCCGACTCCCTCATGTCATATTTAGGCACGCCATATTTCATTATTTTGTTCAAGTAAACAGCAAATATTGTATCTGTATATGAATGTATGGGGGGGGACAGTCAGCGATATAAGAACCATGTGGCTGCAAACCAAAAAAACACTGATATTCACAGGTTTTGTCACTACTTTAGTTCCTTTTCTTACTTCTATTTGGGATAATCATTTTCTGAGTTTTGGAGCTACAGTTCCCATCATGCTTTGAGGATGTAAACAGGAAGTCTAATGTTGCCGCATGTTGTAAAAATGAAGAAGCTCTTTTTGAGTTTACTCGAGGCCAGATAGTTCAACATAAAATGATCCGTTCTGTTTTAGTTGTTTTAGCCTATATTTGTTTACAGTCTGGCTGACAAGTTTTGCTGGATTAACTGGTTTAACTGCACTGTGACCATTGATGTACAGACAATAATCAACTGCACATTTCATACTGAAGAAAAAGTCATAAAACATGGTGAGAACGAGGCAAGATGAAGTTTTAAGAGACTTTTATTATTTTATTATTATTTTAAACCAGATTTATGGACATCTGTCCACTAAAACCATTGAAGACGCTGTAAAGTATAAATCACACTGACTCTGAGAAGGAGTTCTAACTTTCTCTCTGCACGAACCTTGCTAAGAAAGGACACTAATAAATAATTGCTGTGCAGTGTTTGCACATTTTTCGGGCAAGCACAAAAGCTTCCTTTCATCAGGAATAATTAATATATGTTGAATATTTAACAGCAGAAATATCTGGCGCACCAACGGCACTGATCTAATATGCGGATGAATTTCTTCATCATGCAACAGGTGAAACTTCTGAAAATTGCTTTGTGCTTAATGACAAAAGACACCTGCAGCGATACTCTCGGAAATATCTACAATAAAATGATTGGCTGCAGCTCAAGTTTCAGGACAAAATATCGCAAACAAAGATGGCAGGAGCAGCTTTATCTACCAACAGGACACCAGCAACGCACACTTGTCTCTGAGGAGAAGTCTAATCAGCCAAACAACACACACCTGCGTGAGCTGGACGTGAGAGCAGAAGGCTGTGAAGGAAGATGATGACCAGGTAAGACGCTAACGAGTCGGACCAGACGCAGGCGCTGAAACACTGCTGGCATGTCATGTCACTGAAATCCAAAATTTCAAACTACAGTGGGAACACCCAACACTTCCAGATGCTTTGCTGTGTTTCTTTCTTAGATTAGATCAGTGTGAAGTCTACGCTGTCAGCTTTGAACATTTACAAATTACATTATAGTTACGTTCACATGCAGCTAATTTGCACTTTAATATTTTTTCGTGAACTTAATGATGCCCAGATTATGTTCACTGGCAACCTTTTGTTCTGAAGCAGCGAGAAAAAGCTTACAGAGGTGATGGGTGGATGCTTGGGTGCACAAAGCACAAGACTTTGAGTTCATATCCTGTCTCAAGTGAAGCTGTAGCCGACCACAGACGCCGTGAATTCGACCTTACAACGCAGATTCTCTTGTTGTGTTTCTTACTTTTGACTCCCAGATGTGTATTCCATTACTGACGACGTAAAGTCTTTAATAAACAGGAATAGGCTGGTGTTATTTGATATTCTGAGTTATGACGCTGCCTGGAAGCGGACTGAACAGTAACATGTCTACAACTTAATGAATGTTAATCAGTGATGGCTGCTGGCATCCTTACAGCGAACATTAGAGGTGGGTTTCAGTTCTATAAAGGCAAACGGTGACAGAGAGAGAGAGAGAGAGAGAGAGAGAGAGAGTCACACTGTAAAATGTTCATTAACATCACTCTCTGCTCACTGATGTATGTGACGTCAAAACTGCCTTTATCCTGCAGGGCCAGAAACACCAGACAGTAATAAAGATGCTGAGGAATGCTATATACATGAGAACTATTTATTTATTCTAAAATAAATGTTTTATTTTAATTAAAATATGAAGTGGACTGTGTCAACTCTCTGCAACACGTCCTCATACCTCAACGACAGAGCAGGTCGTTCGCCAAGTACTCATATATATATATATATATACACACACACACACACACACACACACACACACACACAACATATATGACCGGGCTGCATATTTCTGTCCGAACGCCCGACGCAGTTAACAAGTTAGGATGAAGCAAATCGAAATGCCTCCATATCGATTTCCCTGCATGGTTTTCTGTAGTTTTTTAAACTTCCCTGATGACAAATTTTGTTGGTCGTCCTCCATCCTTAGCTAGCCTTAGCCAGGCGTACCGGACCTTTGTCGTCATGGTAACACTAATAAACACGTGGTTAATGTTTGGTTAGGGTTAGGCACCAAAACTGTTGGTAAGTTAAGTTACTGACTTACTAAAGTAACTTAACTTACGATCTGACGCAAGTTGAAATAAGTCAGCGTTGACACAAACAGCGGCCTCCTGGGTCAAAGTCCTGTCCACCAAAACTGCTTGGTTAAGTCGAAAGTCACGTGACGTAACTTAACTTTCTTTCCTTAACTTACTAACTCCCTGCGCAGACTTTGTCACAAGGATATCGAAAGGATTTTACTTTCTAACCTTTGGGCAAGAAATCTGAACAAGAGATTCTTTAGAGCCTGTTACATGTTGAAAATAGAATCATCAAAATACCAGTAAAATAAACATTATCATCTCTTCACTTCTCAAATCACCAGAACTGGAGGCAAAGTCCACGAGCCTCTGCTCTGTCTTCATCATCATCACAGCCTCGATGCAAAACAAGCGTTCTGAGCGGGTCTTCATCAGGGTGTAATATAACCACAACATCCAGGGTGGATGTAGAGGTTAACAGCCGTGGGCTGGGAGCTCTGTATCATTCAAAATAATCATAATAAACTATGTATTCTTGCTTCATAACGGCCCAATTTGCTCCAAAACTTAGCAAACAGCTGAATAAAACATGGAGTTCAGCAGGAAATCCACCAGTTTTTCTCCTGCTGGGCTTCCTGTAGAGTTCCTCACACACCAGAATCAGGATCATTTTGCAGCTCTGCACATGTTGTTTAAAGGCGAGTTCAGTTATTCTGGCTGATCAGACCTGATCTCACACAAGCTGCTGTGGCTCTTTGTTGATGATTGGCTCGTTGGCCGCTCACCTCCTCTACGACTCCTCCAAAGACACGCTGGCCACCAGGTAGCCAACATATTTTTAAAGCCAAGAAGAACAAAATCACCTCGAGGCCCTCGCTGTTTCTGGGGGGGTTGGTTCATCCTCTGAGGAGCAGGATGTGGTCTAATGTGGTGAAATACTCAATATCAGCACGCGTCTTTACAGTTTTATCAGCTTTCGCCTTCAAGACCCTAAACTGGTCAGAACACACACACACACACACACACACAGCTTTTTATACCCTTTATCTGTTGTCTCGCTAAGCTGTTTAATTACTCTCATACACTGCCAAAACACACACACACACACACACACACACACACACACACACACACTCCTCTCTCTCTGGCTGCAGAACAGAAGCAGCAGATCTGGTTTGTTGTTTATAGTCGATAAATGTTTCATCCTCGCTGCAACTAACAAATATTTTCTTCATCGATTCATCTGATTATTTTCATGATTAATCAATTCATCGTTTAGACTGTAAAATGATGCCCCCCCCCCATCACCGTTTCCCAAAGTCAAAGGTGACCTCTGGTCCAAACAACGCATTCAGTTTATTCCGAGCTGGAACCAGAGAATCTTTTCTGCTTGAAAAATGACAATTATCAAAATAGCTGCCAATTAATTTTATGTCAATCAACTAATCGATTCATCCTTTCAGCTCTAATGAGAAGCCAGCACTTTCCATCCCTGAGAGTCATTTCAAGTAATCCATCCACTCCGAGGACAGTCGGTACCCACAGTGTTCAGGACCTTAAACGCACCAGAACAACCTTAATAAACCTCCTGAATGTGTTGACCACACACGCTGAAACTAAACAAGAATAAACAACACAAACGGAAACTGCCGATTTTACGCACAGAGATTTGTCTTTTGTGCGTGCGTAATAAATGACATAACCATGAGCTTAATTTCTCCACGAGGGAAAATTTACAGAACCATAGTGCTCTGATTTAAAATCAAATAAACTAAACTGAACTTCCGGGAACAAGAGCAACAACTGCTGACAGACAGGATGCTGAATTATCCAAAGTACATCACTTATCACATGTTTAGAGTCGTTTTAAGGAAGCGACCTCTGGACTGATGTGCCCACCTGCCTCATGGATGTTCTCCTCGCAGGAGTACCAGATGCCGGTGTGGAAGCGGCGGAAGAGGAAGCGGTCGTCCCCGGTCTCCCAGCTGTAGTGCACCTTGTTCTGGTCCGTCTCGTTCACGCCGTAGTCGATGCAGTTGTGGCGTCGCTGCTTGCTGCAGTTGGGCTTGGGGACGCGCTGGGTGCCCTCGCACCAGTACGTGGTGATGAAGGCGGTGGTGGAGAAGAACAGGGCCACCAGGTTCAGACCCACCGACAGCAGAGCGCGACATTTCCGCGTCGTCTTCATGATCTCGATGCGAGCGGCCGCGTCCCCGCAGGCGGCGAGAAAGTTCATCCAAGAAGGAAGAAGCAGGAGGCGGTCAGAGGAGGAGGAGAGGCATGGCGCGGCAAAGACGCACGGAGAAAGTAGGCTACGCGCGTCCCTCGGCCTCTGTTCTGCTCTCTGTGCGAGTTTGTCTTCAGAGCGGAGAGAAGTGACAGGTGGTCCCGAGAATCGGAAACCAGCATCACATCCGATCCGACAAGGACAGGAGACCGTTCACTGTCAGAGAGCAGGACGCGCACTGAAGAAACATGATCCCGAGAGCGGAGTCTCTCTCTCTCCCGCTCTCCCCCTCTCTCTCTCCCGGTTCCTTGTGCGTCATCACCGTGACCGGACTGTTCTTATAGAAAAAAAAAACCTAGAAGGCACACAGAGAGCTGCTATTTATATTGATTAATCAATTAATCATTTGAATGTACAAGTTCCCAAAGCCCAAAATGACCTTTTATCAGACAAACAGTCAAAAACCTAAAGACGTTCATCAGTTTACTGTCAAACATGACAAAGAAAAGCAGCAAAGGTTCATTTATTAGAAGCTCGAAATAGCAATTTTCTAGCATTTCTACTTGATTAATGATTAAAAATATGAACTGATCATCAAAATCTACTTATTTTAAATACTCCAAAAGGCATGTATGTATGTGTGCATCAGCAGCTACCCGCACAGTGAGAGACAATCAGATTCACGAAGTGCAGAAGTTCATGAGAAAGATCTGGTCTCAGGACTCCGCGGCTGCTGTTCGTCCTCCAGGATCACACTTGCTTTGTGGCTCTTTAATTCATCATGAAGACGCCCAGAGATGCTGCAGAGCACCTGGTCCAAAACCTATTGACAGCTTCACAAGTGCAACTGCAGACTGTGTGTGTTATTAGAGCTTATTAGCTTTTATTAACGGCTCTCTAACATTTATAACAGCATTGTTACCAAACAGGAATGATTAACGCCAGCCAAAAGGGGTTTTTCAAAACCTGGCAACCCAGAAAGTAGTTGTTATTGATTTGCCTATAGCTGATCTATACAGAATGTGTCAAACAGGGGTGTGACTATAGACAGTGCAGTTCTTTTTGGTGAAATAGTTGCTGGCAATCTATAACACAATGATATGCTTATTACTACTACTTACTTATGTTCTTGTGTTTTTCTCACATGCAGATATGCACTGATGATTGCTGGGTAATATGTATGTTGATGTTGTCCAACAAAGTCTCTATTTGAACGAGACTAGCGTGCTCTAGCTACCTGACGCCACTGGTGTCAAACATGTATATGAACCATAATAAAGTCATTAGTTACAACTTATAAAGCCTTTATAAA
This sequence comes from Maccullochella peelii, assembly GCA_002120245.1. NCBI lineage: Eukaryota > Metazoa > Chordata > Actinopteri > Centrarchiformes > Percichthyidae > Maccullochella > Maccullochella peelii. The sequence continues at coordinate 203,048 of LKNJ01000033.1, forward strand.
GAGGGCTTTATTATGGTGCCAAAAATCCTCCCAGCAACTAACAAGACACTGACATGAATCTCCTCAGCGTGTTTATGGCCTCAGAACACGTCACCTTCACATAACGCACAGCACGGGAGTTATGTGGTTTGTTTCAGCCTCTGCTGGACACCATGCAGCGCTTTATGTCTTGTTTTATGAAAGTTTAGTATCAGTCCAACCCCACAGGGACAATACTGAAACGTATCAATCAGCTGAGGACAAATCTCTCACAGGGCGAGGATGAAAGATGTCTCAGGTCTCCAGTTATTAGAGGAAACCCCGGTCCACCGTGACAGACCTGCATATCTGTTAATAATGGAGCACACCTCTCTGTTATTTGTTTTTCCAGGTGTGATGTGTCGGATGAATATGTAGAAACCGGCCGGCCCTCTTATCGATCCGCCGGCAGAGAGCTCACGTACCCGGGCGTGAAAATCACCAGCGACAAGGCCGAGCCGCCCACCGCACCGATCCATCAGCTCTCATTTTATGGTTCCCACCTCCAGATCAATACAGCCTGCCTGTGTGTGTGTGTGTGTGTGTGTGTGTGTGATGTATGTCAGCTCAGTCTGCTTCAGAGTGACAAAGTACTTCAGGAGAGTCAATAAACAGAGCAGAAAACGGTGCGTTGATGAAGGTGTGATAATGCTGTTGGATTTATCTGCAGTCAAAATATTAACACTTACAGGACGGATCATGGCTCCACCAGTTTAAAGTTTGAGTCCCAGTCTGGACTCACAGGGAAAGACATTTATATATTTATACTATATACTGTACTTAAGTCATAAACACAGGAGAGGAAACAATTCAGTCTCAGGGTTTCCGTACAAAAACACCAAAAACGTCCAGGAGTTAATTATTCTATACCTGAGAAAGAAAATGAAAATGTATTATAATGTTGTCAATAAAGTAACTTTTTAAACTCATGCTGAGGCTGGAAGTTGCTGCCTGGACATATTTGTACTGCACGCTAGTTGTAGCGAGGTGGCGTGTACAAAGTTCAGGACTTTGACACCAGAGACTGGGATCCGCATCCTGAGTCCTGCGTGATTAGGTTCAAGCTACTAAACCACTTCGGTGAAGGTTTGGGAAAGATTGCGGTTTCAGTTAAACGTCAGATCACTTTTGACGTTGCGGTCATTTTGTAATGCTGTGAAGCCAACATACATCAATACTCCCTTTACCCATAATGCCCTGCTTCCATCGTAGCCTGCAGTGAACCTGTATCACGCCTAATGAAAGACACTAGAAAACTGTGAGAAAACTGATCAAATAAATTCATGTAAAGTGGTAAATCTTTTAATTAGAGCGTTAGAATACATGAACATCAAATATTTGATGCTTTTAACAAACAAAAATATATTTTAGTTGGTTTCTACTTTTACGTCAGAGTGTAATTTCTTAGCATTGAAGCTCCTGAAATAGAGCTGTGAATCACTTCGTCTGTGTGACGATTAAATCCCATTTCTGGCTTGAAAACACACACAAATATACACACACCTGCACACACACATATTTTGTTGCTGTGTTGTTGGAGAGATGCCCCTGACAAGATTTCCCCCTGGATATATGGGACCATCTGTGGGTTCGCTCCAGCTTTGTTTGCCGTCTGAATTAAATCCCGGCAGCAGCCAGTAGATCACGACGTCCGAGTTAACACAGCTCACTGCAGCAGCAGCCTGTAACGCGATACACCCCAGGCAACAACACACACACACACACACACACACACACACACACCACAGCTAACTCAGGATTTTAAATGTCAAGAACAACAAACTTCAAGCGCCTCTTTTTGTTTATGCTTTGTTCCTCGTTCTGGATTTACTTCCTTTTTGTCAGTTTCTTCCTGTTAGCAGAGCAGATTTTCAGCCTGACGCAGTCATCAGAACTACAGGCTGAATTATGTTTGTTTGACTTGTAGTTGAGAGTAAAGCTCCATCCACACTAATACACTTTACTTTTAAAACGAAAACGAACTCCGCCCATACTACACGCCTGAAAACGCATATCACGTGACCGGGAAGCAGATAGTTTACTCTGTGGTTGGTTCCTTTAGTTAGTTGCAGGAAATACAAAGAACGAAGAACAGCAACGGAGAAAAGTACGAGCAGAGGTTTCTCTGCTTGGAGCGACGACCAGGTGGAACTGTTACTGAGAGGAAGAGTTGTGATTCGTTATCAATGTTGAACTAACCGCTGGTAGTCAAGGCTGATGTTGTTTGTTTTCTTCTGGGAAAGGGTCACGTGACAGGGGCGTGACTAGTCCAGGGCCAGACAAAAACTTTGATATCAGATGATTAAACAAAATTAATGTTATAAATGATTTTAAATTCTACAATATCTGTGAATGGCATCTATGGTATGGGTCAAGGTTAATAAAAGATTGTGATTATCGCAAATAAACTATGATTCAGTCTTAATTCCATTAACACAAACTCTCATTGAAGAACTTTCCATAAATATAAAGTAATCTTTGACAACCAAAAATATGACAAATGAATGAATGCATGAGTGCATCTGTGATAGAACTCATTGTAGCTCCTGATTGGTAAAATTATCTTAAATAGCTCGTTTTCCAGCATCACTGACGAGTGGTCCACGCGTTCATCCGTTTTAAATGGCTGTTGTGTTTTCTGTATTTGAAGAGAATTTTGTTATGTTACATACGTGTTGTCAAAGTGGTGAATATGTTTTTTAATTTTCTTTTATTACACGGCTTTGTTGAATACTGGATTCTGCTGTGGACGCAGTTCTGATCACAGGTCCAATCATATCGATCCGCAGAAACACGTCCGATAAATTTACCAACGTTTTTCTAAACGCTGCCGATGTTTTGTCAAAGCTGTGATGGTGTTTGCTTTACTTGCTCGTGTCTGGTCTATCTGCAGCCCAGTATACCAGGATTCACATCCACGCTGGACAAATGTGAACCTCACAATTTACAAATGACTGTTTGTGCATGTGTTTTCTGAAGTTGCAGCGTGTCGACCTCTTTCAGACTCTTCATGGTTCCCGTAGTCCTTCTCATTAGTGTGTGTGTGTGTGAGACAGAGGTTGCTGTTCCTCAGTGTGTACTGTGGCCTGTTACATATATACTGATCCCATTAGGACTCAGTTTCCACTCACACACACACACACACACACACACCTGCAGGGAAACGCACTGCCGGCCGTTAAACGACCGAGTGCTGTCAGCGTCTCAGAGCGACCTTGGCTCAAATTGACGGCTGCCTGTGAACTAAAGTGGATGTTTGTGTTTAATCAAAGTCTGCCATTCGGTTCTGTGACACCAGGTTTCGTGACTCGACACCGTCAGGCTGCAAACACTGAATCATTTTCTGCTCTTTCAAGTAAAAAACACAATCTGCACAGTTTGGAATGACTGTAGATGCAGTTACATGCCATACAGTATATACCTACCAAACATAAATACATAACATAACAAAATATATATATTATATATGGATATAAAGCAGTGGGCTTCTCACTTTCTATTACACCATCAAGTCTGCAGTTATAAACGCTAATGAGTTGGTAAAACATAGATTTTGGTCCAACCAGGCAAGACTTTCCACATCTTGGCAACCCCAAAAGTTAATCTTATTAAAGGCTTCTAACTGTAGAGAATTAGTAAATGATTTATGAACTGTTTATAAAGCAGAGCAGTGATACTGATATTATCCTGGGGTTTAATGCAGAGCTCGTGTCCCATGATGAACTCTTAACTTTGACATGAAATAACCAGATCTTCCAGAAACATCATGGACTGAAGAGTTGCTCACGTTTGTCCTGATGGTGGCGCTAAAGGAAAGGTTACAGGGGTAAACAAAAATCACTAGGGCTCATCGTCGGGGAACCATGAAGTAACATCCACGGAACATTTCATGGACACCTGACAGGTAGTTACATAGACTGCACATAAAGATGGACGACATGACAGCTCCCCAAAGGCGAAGCCAAAACATCTGGATCACCCCCTGGTGGCTGGCTGTAGTATAGCTCATAAGCCCCGCCCCCTCAATGTTAGCAGATGGGACAAACTGAAAAATCATCAAGGTACACGTCAAATAAAATGTTCCCAAAGATGGTTTCCATCTTTATATACAATCTGTGGGTCGTTATAAGAGAGATATAAGTGTTGGATGCAACAGCAGTGTTTCTGTCCTTTGTCCTCGCGGGTCAAATAAATAAAGAAATGTAAATTCTCCATCTTTATACAGTTTATACACATTTACAGCTCAGTTATTATCTCTGACTTCTCTGGAGAAACACAATAAACAGACACTTTAATTCCCTCCGCGTGCGTTTACGTGAATTCAAACAGGTTTACAGTCCGAAACTAGAAAATGAACTCTGGATAAATTCATGTGCTTCTGTGCTGCCAGTGTGCCGTAACGGTCTCTTCATCACCTCACAGATCTCTGAACTGTTAAAGCAACAGTCTGTTTAGTTTAGTAAATGTTTGAAGCTGATCCAGGCGCAGGCGTCAACAGTCCCACAGCATCTTGCATAATGGATTAAAAGTAATGTCCTTTATCCATTCAGCCTGTTTGAACTTGTGTTTAATTAAATGCAGGTCGACAGAGGCACGGCTGATTGTTTTGGGAGCATTGCAGATAAATACACGTTTACAGGCTGTTGGTCTTTTTCCACCGCTCACTGTCTGCAGCCGCACAGAGGTGGAGAGTAACAACATACATTTAATTACATTTACTGTAATTTGGTACATTTTAAATGTCCTGCTACTTTACTGGAACTTTCTCTCTTTTCATTTAAATATATCTGACTGTTACTTTACATTTCTAATTTTGACTTTACATTCACTATAAGATAAAATCATTAGTAGTATCAGTACTTATGAGTTTATTTCACTGCTCTACTTTTATCATGAATGCAGCACTTGTACTGACCACTGTGCTGCTGCTGCCGGTACTTGTTTTTGCTGGTCGCCTTGTTGGGCACGATGCCCCCTCTCACTCTCAGCATCCATCACAATAAAAAAATAAAAAAATAAATAAAATGAAAAGCAGTTTGCAGTGAAAATAACCTGCGAATCAATTCCACGCTCAGCAGATTCCTCCTGGTTGTGTTTTTCCAATTAAGTCTGTGGATGGGCGCATGCAGGGGGGGAGGTGTCTGAGCAGAGGCAAGTTGTTTATTTTGGCCAGTAAATGACATTTATGCAAATTCCCTGAGGATGGATTGCTGACAGAGGTCTGTGGCGTGTCGATGCAGACGTTTTTACAATCGGTTTGCTCCTCTGGACCTCGGGATAGAGGTTGGATTAAGTGACGGAGCAGCTGCGGTGCTGAGTCTTCAACTACAGCTGAACGAGCCACATGATGAAATGACCGTGTTCATCGGAAAAGCCACAAGTTATAAAAACTAAAGCACAACACAGGTTTTAACTACAGGTTAAAAGCAGCCAGCAAACAGGACTCAAACTGCAGGAAACCATGTTAAAGCCACACGCTTTGTAGAGTCAACCATCCACCTTGACCTCCTCCCTAATGACACTAACCGTGTTTCTGTCAGCTGGTTTGGAGCGAATAAATTCCGCTCGTTGCAAAGCGTAGTTTGGTCAGAAGGTGGCGGTATAGGCTTCGCTTTACGCATGGCTGTAATCCGCCAGTAAACAGAGTAGAAGAAGAAGAGGTTGTCGCCTCGGCCATCTAACCCATCTACGGGAGAAAGATGGAGAGAGGTCCTCAGGAGTTAGTTTCTACAGCTCTTTCATGTCAGCTGGTGTTGTCATGTTTCAACTCTTTTTCCACAAAAACCACCTCAAGCGAGCATAAAAGCTTTTTTGTGCAATTAAGGCAAGTTTTATCGAATTTTGCCGTTTCCGTACAGCTTTTCTGACGCGATAATTCAAAATGCGTTTATGGAAACGCGACTGGATTTAGCTTCCCATTCATTTCTCTGTGGGACAGAGTGAGAGTCAGTTCCTGTCGTGTCGTTAACTTGACACAGAGTTCTGACAAACTTGTGGACCGCTGCTGTTGTTAGCCTGATAGCCATGCTAGCTCCTGCAGTTTATGTTCACAACCCTTATCCACACTATTTCCTGTCCTGCCTTATTTTGGCTGCATTCTGGCATCTTTTTTTAGGAGAATATTGAGAGTAAATAAAACTACACATTCATTTTTGCAGAGAAGGTAATTTACTTTTTTCAGCCCTGAGTAGCGTCTGTGTGTCCTTTTTTCTGGCTGCATATGGACCCAGAAACCTCCACCGCTAAGGCAGGGCAGTCTGTATGTAGCCTGAGAGGCAAAAGCCAGGACAAAAAACACAGTTCCCTTGTGGCAACTGAGATGATCTTATCAACATATTTATCACCTCCTCTCTTCTCTCATCTTCATCACAGTGAAAGGACGAAGTTTAGAGAGATTTTAATTCAAAAATAAACCTCAAACAAATAAAAGGAAAAATGGGATTTAGGAAAATGAGGGAGACATGTTCCCAGGTGACAATAGGTCTGTGCGTCTGTCAGGAGTTCTTCTGCCCCCTAGTGGCCAAATATACTATTAATGCAGCTTTAAGGTTCAGAAAGGCTGTGAGGAGTGTTCACTGTCAGAAACAGCTGGTGAACCTGAATGTTTTTAAAGAGAATGAGATTAAAAAAGAGAAACAGAGTGACGGCAGTCAGACGGCTTGTTAATCCTCTCTGTGACCAGCCACTGACTTCTATAAGCTGCAGAGGAGCTGTGTGTCTGCATGAATATCAGTCCACCTGTCTGTCTGTTGGCCTGTCGACACACTCTAACTGTATTCAGTGTGTGTCTGCGTGTGCTTGCAGCCAACACCCCAGCTCATCCCCACTTTTTCCTGATTTCCCCCCGGTGAAGAACTGTGGCTGTGCGCTGACCTGCAGCTCATTATACCCTCTGCTGAACCTCCTCTTCATGCTTTCCTCTCCTAATCTAATGGGACGTTCTGTCTGTCTATCTGTCTCCGCCAGCCATCCGTATCAGGGTTCCACCAAAATGACTTTCTGAAGGCCAATGCCAGTATTTTCATTATCTTAAGCCATTATCTTCGACTGGTTTTATGCCAAAAGTTCCCCCAAATTACAAACATGTTTCTCTGAGAATTTTTATTCTTGTCAAAGTAGAGAAAGGCCCCTGAATCTGAATTGAAATCATAATATATTAATATATGTATCAGTGTAACTTGGGGGCTTGTGCAAGGACATTTAAGGTCTGTGTGGAGGAACAAATGTAAACTAACGATGCAAACGAAATGTCACCTGCTGTGTGTCGATACAAAGCAGCCACAGAAACAGACTGAGTGGATGGTTTTAACTGGTTCCACATAACTTTTATTAGCTTTAAAGGTTGGAACTACACAGGTCAGAACTACACATGGGGGCATCAGTGGATTTAGAGTTGGGCGATATGACGGTATACACCGAGGGACGTTAGAAATGTGTTCAGCGGTAGAGATTTGGCAGTACAGTTTTCACCGCGGGAGCTATCCCTTAGTGTCTCTGCTGTATATTCGTGGCAGGCTAAAGCCCCTCTAAGCTGGTTCACCAACCACCACAGAAGAAGAGAGTGACTTGGACATGAAGGAGGAGGAGGAGGAGAGCGAAACTGTAAATACAGAGCAGGAAGTACGGTTTGGTTATTTTAAACAAGTAGTAACAACATTACTGTGTCGTGATATAAAATGACATATATCGTGATAGAAGATTTTGGCCATATTGCCCAGCCCTAAGTGGATTATGTGCATGTAGTTTGGGCTACAAATACAGATTATTTTACCTTACCAGACGTCACCAAAAGTCCCAACCTTGGGAATCACCAAAGAGATTATAATTCATCCTGAGGGGAGAATGAATTTCTGCACGCGGAAATCCATCCAATAGTTGTTAAAAACCACAAATGTTGACCTGCTGGTGGCGCTAGATGAAAAGTCAGGGGGCTCACCAAAGTCATTAGGATTCATTCCTCTTAATTCATCCAGTAGTTGTTTGTTTATTTCAGTCCGGACCAAAGTGGTGGACCGAGCGTCCAACGTAAAAGTATTGATCAGTGCAGCTTTAGGAATCAGGCATAAATAGTGTCAACAACATGTTAGCAAAGACATGAAGCAAATACAAGAAGGTGCTGCAGTACCTGGTTGTGGCCAGCAGAGGGTGATATACCAGCAGTTCCTTTAATGCCTATTTTAGCTGTAATTTAGTTCAGCCAGTCACTTTATTGTGCAGATGGCTGCATCTCAGTTATGTCTCTCTGCTTCGGGGCACGATGTGTAGAGTCAGACAGCTTGACCTGCCACATAATAAGATCGCTTTGTGGTGTCCGTGAAACTCCAGCAATCAATCCAGACTACCTTCAGAAAGCGGAGCGGCACAACAGGCCCGTGCTTGTACTTCAGATCACTGAAGTCATAATTTAATTTCACACCTGCTCCTGCTTTCATGGGATACAGATGAGCTATTCCTCAGGTGGAACGGGACTTGAGCAGCTTCAGCACCTGCTGCCCCGTCTCGTCTCAACTCGCTCCGACTCCACTCATTTATTCAGCTCCGCGAGAGGAGAACTTGTGCTTGAGCAAAGGTGATCCCTGAAGGATCCAGTGTGAGCTGAGCATGCACCGATCTGTTTTAAGCAGCAGGGGAAGAAGCATCCAGAGCCTCATGATACTCAGATCAGACACTTAAAGTCAGATCCTAAATTCTAAACTTTTACTAAAGTGTTAGCAGAAAATGTACTCTCTTCATATTTCCATTTTACTCTGTTCATCTTTCCTTCCTCTACCCTCTTTTACTCACCTGACGGAACAACACACATCCTCACTGTCCTGGTCAAAGGAAAGTGACGCTGCAGATGAACTGATGAAAGTCTTTTGCGAGGAAAAATAGTAACTGAACAGTTTGTAGAGTCAGGAAATGTTAAAACATGGACATGTAATCGATCTACACGACCCAATCAGAACATACAACATTTTGTTCTTCAAATACTGTGACTTTCTTCTTGTAATATGACCTTTTTCTTGTAAAATCATGACCTTATTTTCAAAATATTCAGACTTTTTCTTGTAATATTATGACTTTTTTCTCAAAATTATGAATATTTTGTCATAAAATACTGTCTTTTTTCTTTAAATATTTCAACTTTATTCTCAGAATCTACTTTTTTTTCTCCTAACAGTGGCCACGACACCGACATGTGTTTGGCATCAGTTGAAGCCTGGAAGTTGCTGTGAGTCTCTGCAGAATTCATGAAAAACCTTACTTGAGAAAGTCCCGGCTCATTCTTTATCCTTTGAGCTTCGATTGAAATTCACAGGGACCATTACCGCTCGGGGGCCTCGTCCAATTCAGAATCCCAGCGCACCGCCGGGGACCCAGCATGAAGCCGGGCCATCCTTCTTTTCGGAGGGCACCTCTGTCATGTGTCAGGATTAGTCAGGGGTTGAGCCGGACCTCGTTATTGAAAAGCTCACCTGTCTCGCTCACCTCACTCTCTCCCGCAGTCCGACTACCTCATCTCCAGGAGACGGAAATGTCCAATTTCCGTGATATTTTACTTTGTAATGAAAGTGTCAAGGGGATGTGAAAAGGAGGAGATGCACCATAAATCCCTACCTTGGGAAAACGCCGGTCCGACCGCTCGGTGAGTCCATGTTTTATTCAGTCTGTCTGCGTTTTGACGTGGGCGAGGCCGGTCCTTCACCTGGCAGGAAGAGCTAAAAGATCTGTTCATACAATTATTCTGATCCCTCTACAGCAGAATTTCACAAAAAGAAAAGACTGAAGGAACTGAGTGTGTAACAGTAGTTACTCTCAGCACTGTTAACTAGATAGTTTTTTAGTTTTACTTTCAGATTGTGGGTAAAAGTAAGCAGCATGGGGACACTGCAGCGCTCCACAAGACCTGATCCGGGACCCGAACTGGTTCCAAATTGTACTCAGTCTAATCGGGTCAATTAGGGTCTCATTTAAAGGAGTTCAACATTTTAGGAAACACGTTTATTCGCTTCCTTACCCAGAGATAGAGAAAATCTGCATGTGAATTATGAAGCTGGAGCCAGCAGCCCGTTAGCTTAGCTTAGCTTAGCACAAAGACTGGAAACAGGGGGAAACAGTTAGCACACTGACCTGCAGACAGACTCAGTCCGCTCTTTAATGTTTGTTAATTTAAAAAAATGATGTTTCTGGGAGAGAAAAAGAGACACAGAGTAAAAGAAAATGCAAAGTGCTTTATAATTGGCTGCTATTCATTTGGACCATGGTCTACCTTCTCACCACATTTCATTGAAACCTGTTAAGCAGCTTTAGATCCACCCTGCTGAAAACAGGAAAATCAAACAAACGGGACTGAAAGCAGAACCTTGATGGAGATAATGAAACAAAATCCCTTTTTTACCTGCCGTTTGTGCAATGCATGCTGGGATACTGTAGGTCTCCGGCTCCCCCCGTGACCATGAGCAGCAGAAAGTAGGTAAATCTCTGCTCCGTAATGACACTGTCAACCCAGCAGACGGCCGATTGGTCAATTTCAATTACTGCCTTCCTTATCAGCCTCCAGAGAGCCGGATCTCTGCCGCTGATTGGACGGGACGTCGCTTCATTAGCTGATGGGAAACACAATCAGTCCTCGGCTTTCGACGTGTCTTTGTCTTTGTCGTGTGTTTTTGTGACACGTCAGTGTGAAACCAGACAGGAAGCGGGGAAACGTGAGCAGATATAAAGAGAGCAAAAGGAAAATGTGTGTTTGCATGAAGGATCAATAGCTTATCCTGAGCTTAATCTGGTGTCTGCGGTTCACAGCGAGTCTGTCCTCCCTCCCTGCAGCTGGTTGCTTCCTTATGAAGAGAACAACATTGTTTGTGTCTGACAAAAAGCTCCAGTGATTTAGGAGCTAATGTCTCCAGCAGAGGAGAGTCTGCACAGAGAGGAAGGCAGCAGGACGGTTAATCTCAGGCTGAGAGAGAGAGACAGAGGTCTGGAGCTCTTAAACTTTCTGTTATACATTCATACACTTCACCGTCTGCCCGCTCACACATCTGTAAACATCACAAATCACTTTTAAAACAGTCCCAACTCAAAGTCCACTTACCTGTGGAGCTGTGTTCATCAGCAGACTGAGATGGATCTATTGACGTGTTTATTTCAACTTCTTCTTATTAGTTTTGTTATATTATACTTGATTTCATTCATTTTTCTTTTTAGTCTCTTTTTATGGTCAGCACTTGGAGCTGCATTTGGTGTATGACTTGTTCTATATAAATAAAGTTTGACTGATTGACTGATGACTTCTCGTCCAGAGCACTTTAGGGCTGAAATGTATGAAGTGTTGCAGCACTTGTTTTTGAAGACTTCTCTGTCGTCTGCTGTGGCTGTAAAGACGAAGGTTTAATAATATCGTGCAGCAGAATGCTCAGGAACTATAATTTATGATATTTAAAGCAGAAGAGCGAGATCAAAATGAGGCTAAGAGGGGAGGGTGGTTTGCCTCCATAACAATCATGGAACGTACAACTTGTCAGGTATTATCCCTTAAATGTGACAAACTGGCATCCACTGCAGCACTTTAGGGATTTTAACAAAGATAAAAAGCGATTACCTTGTGAGCACAGCAGTTACATTATCCTTTACACCTCTCAGTGCACTCGGTCCTGCTGTTGTTAGACGTGTCTGAACTCACCGCAGACACTCGACTCGCTCATGGACTCGTCTGTGGGCTCATGGGAAACGGTGTTCTTTAGGGTGCTAAATATGGAAATATTGAATTAACAACATTAGATTGTTTTTTTGGGGTTGTTTTTTGTAACCTTCCTTATATGTAGTGAACCACACAACAAGGCTGCATTTTAGTTGAGTTTTAGTTTTAGTTTTTTAGTTTTTTTTTTCTGTAACAGAACCCGAAAGTTCTGGTTTCACTTTGGCCCGCTATTGATTATTCTGATGATTAATCAGGTGATCATATAAGAATACTATGTTATGAAAACCAACTGCAGCGCCAGCTCTTCATACAATTACTACAGATTATAGATTGATTATTGCCTATCTGCTATATAATAGTTCTGTGGATTAAATGAAGCTTTGCGGCTTTGAGGATTTGAATCATGGATTTTTATTATTCAAATTACGATTAATTGTTTCAGCCCTAATGTTTATTTCTTTGCAATCCTAGAATCCCACAACCCCAGATTATAAACGTAGTTGCTTGCAGACCTGCCTGCTCACCCAGCATGCTCTGCCTCTGTCATTTGCTTTGCATCTTACAGTACGTTACTTCATGCACCTGCACTCAATGTGTTTTTTAATACTGAGTGCCAGTGCTTTCCAAATTCTTTCCTTCTGCTACATCATGCCCGTCCAGCACCTCGTCCTCCACACTCTCTCTGTCTGTCCTGCATTAACACTGGATGTTGACACCGGACATAAATCGTGAGGTCCGATGGAAACATAATTCCTGGATACTGGGATGTTAATTTCACATCCATGCACAAACACACAGATTCTCTTAGACATCCTCCCACACATGTATCTGTCTCTCCCTCTCGTCTCCTCAGATCCAATCCAGAGTCCAACGCTCCGGTGCTCAGACTCATCCCCCCGCCTCCTCCATCAGTCTGTCTGCAGCTCGAAGGAATAACTCACCCACCGGCCCACAGTAATATCAGGCGGGGTGTTGATTAGAGAGCCGGCCGGGGAGAGATTGACTTCTTCAAGCACAGACAGAGATGGAGCTGGACTTCCTAACACACTGAGGTCCCATCCTCATGTGGAGGATCACATATTGATAAAACGTTCTGTGTGGTTCTCTTAACCACAGACTGTACATAAAGACGGACAACATGACAGCCCCCTCCATGTTAGCGGGTGGGACATGCGCCAAACTGAAAAACCAAAGTACACGTCAAATATAATTCTGTCATTTCCGGTCGTTATTATCACGCTGATGTTTGTTCAAGTGTTCGTTTGTCTGATCATTTTGGTTTTAATTAGTTATTTGATGCTATAAAAAGGGGGTGTGACGTCATGATTGACAACTGTGATTGGTTCGGGCGGGTGTATGGGCGGGACCTCCGTATTACTGCGCAGAATCTGGCGCCAAATGACATCACCAGCGCAAGATGGCAGCGCCCGTATCCGGGAGGTTTTGGCTTCTTTTTTTGTACAGTGGGAGGAAGTGGAGACGCGTCGGCCATCTTTATATACAGTCTGTGGGGTTCACAAACAAAATCAAGGTTTAATCAGTCAAGTCAAGATTTGAGACGGAACAGATTCAAAGAGGCTTTAAATCTCGTTGTGCTGTGATGTGGACCGATTCCATCTGCTGAGTAATTTATATCCCTTTATGTCCCAAACTATCTCTTTGGATGAATTTGGATAAACCCACCTGTCACTACACGTTTGTATGTTGTCACATTCGGTTCACCTGAATTAAGCCTGAACCCCGAAAGCCTGAAAGTTTCTCTAAAGTCATATTTTAATTATGTTTAACACCTCTGGATTTTCCTCGATAACACGGCGAACATTCATGCAGAGACGCCAACAAACATGTTTTACTTCTGTACTTTTGAGGACGTTTCCCAAAAAACTCCTCACATAGATAGACGCACACACACGTACACACACACACACTCCACAGGTTTGCAAAGTAAGTTTCAGAGAAAACTGAAACAAACACTTCGATCGTGTTCAGTCAGGATCACACGTGGCCTGACTGAACGTCATCTTTGTCAAATTCTGAGGCTTCGTTAACCTCGGTGGGCGTAAGCACACAAACGAATCAGTGGAGGTTGTCATCCTTCGCCGTCCGTCACCTTCCCTCTTCACAGATGGCGAGCGAGACGCCAGAGTACCGACACAGCTTACACTCATCCTTCATGTCAGGCGTCCTTCAACAAACAGAGAGTGTGTGTGTGTGTGTGTGTGTGTGTGTGTGCTTGTTTGTATCCTTCCACCTCTCATTTCACCTTGTTTAGATTAGACCCTCCAATGCGGCGGGGGCAAAATTAATCAAATTAGGGCTGAGATGTCCAATGGACCGATGACCTCCACTTTGTCTATAGATGCACACACACACACACACACACACACACACACACACACACACACACACATCTCTTTCTCCCTCTAAATGAAACCTCTGCTGGAGTGAAGGGAACAGCAATAGACTGTATTTTAAGAGCTCGGCAGCATTCAGAGTTTTATGTACTCTGAGCAGCGTGACAGGTTATATTTAAGGTAACCTCTGTATTTAAGGTGTTTTTTTTTAGAAACCTTATTTTCCTCACTCACTTTGTAGCTGACATTTGTCTCTGCCCGACTCTACTGCCCATGAAGGGGAGCATCAATAATCAACAGTCAATCTACATGCATTTCCTTCTTGTACATTTCATGTCTTATACAATGACTAGAAATGATTTGCATGATATTTAAATTCTCATATTCTCTCACTGTGGCTGGTACACTGGTCAGTAGGGCTGCCCCCTCACAGTCAGCCAAACCGTTAGTTGATGAGGAGAGTTGACCAAGTTTTCATTGGTCAGTTAGTCGCAGTTTGTGTTTTTCGTGTTGTTTGTCCCTCTTCTGTTCCCTTACATACCCAGTGCTAATCACATGACCCTGCAAAGCAATAGCTTGCACTCATCTCAAAAACAAAAACAATTACAGAGTGTTAAGAAATATTTTGTTTCTACATTCAGAATGTTTTTGGATCAATATGTTTTGTGTGTTTATTTAGTAAGATTTTTTATTTTATTTATGACAAAATTCCAATATTATGATTGACTTACATAACCTTTTAGCAAGAAATGACGTCACAATAAGCAAAAATACCAATGTACTGCAGAGTTCAAAGGGTTCGTGACGGAAACCTGTAATCTAAACTCCAAACTAAAATATATTTTACTATCAAACGCCGGAATATGTGTTGTCGTATCGTGACAGTCTGATGATTATTGGAGATCATAATCACAGATAGGTTTGTGCCCAGATTAGTTCAGACTTGGTGGTGTCCTTGTAATGTTACTGACCAGAGAGTGATCAATAAGGGCAAAGTGCTGCTTGACAGAACTCGAATATGAGCAAAGAGGAGAGACGGAAGGGATTTATAGAAAGTAATTGGAGTAAAGAAGGAAAACCATCGAAAATCATTTGTGTGCTATAAGCTGATAAGCTGAACAGAGCTGAACACACATTATTAGACTATTGAGACTGCTTAGAAAAAACAAGATTAAAGCAGACAGGGGAGACAGGATCCCCTAGGGTCTGCAATGTTTACTACACCCCGCAATACGCTTTGGGAACGCAGCCTTTGAAGTAAAATTCAGTTCTAAAACCGACTACTAGGAATTTGATTTGTAGTAAACTGCCTATTCAATCCAATATTTCGTGGATCAAAGTGGAAAGTGTGACCTCATGGTGGCGCTAGAGGAAAGGTCTGTGGTCACCAACATCATTAGGTTTCATCCTCTGGAGACCGTTAATATCCACAGAAATCTGCCCAGTAGTTGTAGAGATATTTTGCTCTGAAGTGTGAAAATAAATCATCCTGACATGATTTAAACTCACCTGAAATCACAAACACACACTCGAGCGTGCAGACAGATTGCAGACACAGACTGATAATACCGTCTGCAGGGAATAAAGCAGTAGGAGGCGGGATGTTCGACTTCACCTTCACCCACCCTGAGGTGTTGGTGTTGTTCGGGGCAGCCCAGCAGGGTGCTGGGACCCAGCGAGGGGTCACAGCAGGGAAAGGTCGAGACCCTCTCTCCAACCGTACCTGACTGACGTGAATCGCGGCCTCTCTGACGAGATCCCTCTCCTCGAGGGATTCCCTCACATAGCACGACACAAACACAACCATGTGCAGACGCCGTCATGTAACAGAAACTACCTGATCACACCGCTGGGTGTTTGGTTTCCATCAGAACAAACCACACTGAGCGGCTGTAACGCCTGAAGGGACTCATCTGCAAAATAAAGACGGTGCATCATTTAAAAGGTCAAATATGCAAGATGAACAATGTTGTCCCCTTGTGGCAATATTCTACTTTGTTTGTTATTAGTGCGCCTACCTGTGTGATGTGTGACGTTGCAGCAGGACTACAAGTTTTACTCTGCAGGACTGTGAGGACCATCGCCTACCCAACGCTTTGAGTTGTTGTGGTTCTTTCACAGGAAATTTCTGTATTTTAGTAGCAGCAAACAAGAGCTGCTTATCCAATGAACCATCACGAGGAAGACGAGGAGTCACATGTACATGTATTTATTCGAACCAGATTACACAAACAAGGAGCTTAATGAAATGAAGAGGAAAGACAAAGAATGGAGGCAGGAAGGTGGTGACCAGGTCGTTCAGTAGGTCAGTCTGCTACAGAAATATCTCAACAACTGTTGGGTGGATTGGCATGACATTTGGTACAGACATCCATGGTCCCCAGAGGATGAATCCTACTGACTTTGGTGATTCCCTTACTTACGTTACCTCTAGCGCCACCATGAGGTTCACATTTGTGTGCTTTTGAGTGAAATTACTTAACAATTATTGGTTGAACTGCAGTGAAATTTGGTATATATTTATGTTTCCAAACAAACTGTAATAACGTTGGTGATTGTCTGACTTTCCATCTAGCGCCATCATCTGGTCAACATTTTAATTTGTCCAAAACTAAATACTTGCAAAACTAATGACATGACAGCAGCTGGCTGTGTGACCGTGGCAACAGAGAACAGACAGATCAATGAAGAGAAACGGTATTTTGACTTTACGAGACAATAGGGGCTGCCTGAACGCACCATTCGTTTTGTGATGGTGTACCAGTGCGTTACCAGGGCATGAAGTATGTGCACGCACACACACACACACAACCTCCACTCCACTACTCATATCTACTTTAATTACTAACATTACAGTTTCTTACATTGCTGTGTTTAAAAGTAACACAACAGAGCGACACCATACAAATGTCGTGTAAAGCTTCCATACTTTAGTCTCTAAGTCCTCAAAAAGAAATCGTCAAAAAGAAAAATCTCCAAAAGTAGGCTGCATACAAAAAGAAAACAATGCACATTCAAAACTACAGCTCCAAATCAAACCAAAATCTGATTCTTATTCTGGGGTTTTGGCAGGTTAGGTGCTGCTCCGGTGCGTTGCTGCCTCTCAGGTTTAAGGCTGAACGAAGGTCCGGTTTACTCGTCCAACAGTTGGTAGGATAAGGGGGTGGTACTCCCTGGTCCCTGTGTGTCAGGAAACCCTCAGCATTAACGGGGGGGGACAGACAAACTCGTCGTCCTTTCCGCTCTGAGGGATTAAACTGCTGAAACTCTGCTCACTTCTTCTTCAGGTTTCGCAGCTCAGCGATGCGTTTCAGAGAGAAATCCTCCCACATTAATGAATCACCTCCCACCACGGACACACACACACACACACACACAGACACTTCCAGACCTCGTGGGGACAATAATAAAGGGAGATGATTTCTAGCTGAGTAGAGTTCCTGCAGTCTCACATACACACACACACACAGGAGGAAGCATCTGGTCTCAGCGATGACACAGGTGGTGGAGTGTGACTCCGACCACCTGGCACTCTTTAACTATCCTTTTATAGATGAAATGAATGACATTATGTCCGTGTGTGTGTGTGTGTGTGTGTGTGTGTGTGATCTCATCAAAGCTCTCACCCTGTGGAGACACTTTATTAAAACACCTGTTGGGTGTAAGATGACACCTGTCCATCAATGGCGAAAATGACCCAAGCTGCCGGGGGTGCAGGTGTGCGTGCTGACACATTCGGGAGGAACTTCAGAGCAGGTCGTCTCCCAGCACCAGAGGAACGCTGAGTGACAGAAGTGTACGTTGATCAGTCGAACATGTGAGCCAATGCAGCACCGGCATCCGCCATCTTTAAAAAATGGACCCAAACACACGGACAAATGGACCGACAGTGCTTTACTGAGTGTATATGCGACGAGGGAAATACAACGCCGTTTTGATTCATCAAAGCGAAATATAAAAATCTTGTGTGTGACGTTGTGAGTGACATCGCTATACCAACCGCAGGCCGGCTTACGTCACTCCAGCGTTCCTATTGGCAGTGCGAATGCAAACAGAAAAAAAGCCCTTGCTGGTGTGTAGATGTCACGGGAGCTCCCCAGTGGGCAGTTCCTCTCAGCTTGTACTTTATACTAGCTTATACTACCATAAGCAGTATTTGATTTGCCGCACATTGTTTTTAATCTTAAACAGAAAAAATATTTATCTTATTGTCGTCTGGGTCATCAGACATAATATGTTTAATACATCCAGTAATTACATCGCTGTATAATCGTTTTTATTGTCCACCATTCCCTCGCTATTCCTGTTCACACTACTGCTGCAGCTGCACATTCAAAGTAGACATTCAGTAGTTTCAGCAGTATTCTGCTCTGTTTTCCCCTGACACATACTAACTCTCCTGTCATTTCAGATCCAGCCCCTCCCTCCTGCCCTGCAGTAACCTGACCCTCCCCGCCCACCTGCTCACCTGTTCCCACTTTGCCTCATCAGCCCTGCAGTCTATATACCGGCCTGCTTTCGATCATTTCCTGTCAGACTGCCTGCTGTGCTTGTACCTTAGCTTATCTCCCTTTGTCTTGCCTTCCTGACCTGCATTGTTCCCTGTCTGATCCTTGGACTTCTGCCTCTCTACCTGCCCCCTTGTTGGATAAGATTGTCTGCCTGGTTTGGACCGCGAATAAACATAGACTTTTACCTAACCTGCTTGTCTCTAAGAACATCTGAGAATTTGTGTTGAGGAACACTCAGATTATTGTTTAAAATAAACGTTTAAATGTGAGCAAACCTTCTCCTGGAAGAGCTTTGACCACTTCACTGCTGTAAAGCTTTAGACACATAAAAGTGATTTATTATTTCAGGTTCAGGTGAGAAAGGAGAGCTGAGGAGGCTGCAGTGTAATAATGCACAGAAGATGCATAATGTGGGACTTCTGCCATGACTGTTATTCTATATGACTCATCCTCAGTGTTTTTCAGACCATATGTCGCAGCCCTGGTGTGGCGCTGTGGCGTTCCCGGGACACCCAGGGGTGCTGCTCATCGGCAGGATAAATGGATCGCTGTTTAGAGAGCTGGAGGGTCCAGATGGAGCCCAGAACTGAGGAAGAGGAGCCACAGAGTTTGGTTCTGATTATGAGATCATAAACTACCATACGCAAAAATGACTAATGATGTATTCCCAGTTAAAAGAAGCCGATTTGTCAGTTCAACAGGATGCTGCTGCATTTTACTTGAGGGGACATGAAAATAGTAACTAATATATTTGTTATAAGGAAGTATTGATTAGTTTGTTTGGTTATTTGGATCCCCATTAGCTACTGCACCTACAGTAGCCACTCTGTATTTTCCTATTGTCGACCAATAACATAAAAAAACGAAAAGTGCTGTGTGTGTGTATCACAGCCTGATGTCTCTTCTTCCTCTGAGCCATAAAAACTATTAAAAACACACCAGTGAGCCGCACTGTTGTTCCTTCATCACCATCAACACACACACAGCAGTTTATCTGGACTAAGTCCCACACACACCGTCCTGCTGCAGCAAATACTCACTAGAGCACCAAATGTGGATTTATCCGCTGCTGAAAATAGTCCCCAACAAATGCACTATTTCCTCCTGTTTGTTTGATTAAAAACTACAGTGAGCAGCTGTTTTAAACATGAAACTATATATTTGTGATAAAGCTACAGCTTAGCTAGTCGTTAATTAGCAGTAAGTAGATCTATGAAAGTAAGACCCAAGTTGTAATAAACCAGAATGATCATTTAAGTCGGGTTTTGGTGTGTCTGTCTGTCGGTACTTCGTTCCGTCTCACACACATGAACACACACTTGGATATTCAGTGACGGCGGTTTGTGATGTTTGTGCAACACATTTACAAAAAGTGAACACACCCTGACAGCCAGACAGGCCTGTGGACGGGCTGCTGTCCCACCGCCTGTGGGACCCACATGGCCTTCAGACCAGAGCCAACACACACACACACACACACACACACACACACACAGACACCAGTTCCAACCTCCACCGTCTGCTCTGTCTTCGTGACTGGCCTATGAATGAAAGATACACATGTCGTGTGTGTGTCTACATGTGTGCTGCTGTGTGTTTGTGTGTTACTGTGCTCAGGTTGGAGGCAGCAGGTGCTCTGTTTATGTGGACTCATACAGTACAGTTAGCATGAATTACAGGTGTCTGCTCCAGCACAGGTGTGTGTGTGTGTGTGTGTGTGTGTGCGTGTGTGTGTGTGCGTGTGTGTGTGTGTGTGTGTGTGTGTGCATCTGTCATGGTTGGCATCAGATGACAGCGGAGGCTCCTCTGCGTCCCACTGAGAGGAAGAGTTCATCTCTGTCTGAGCTCTCACACACAAACACACTGATTTCATGAGAAAATTGAAGTCAACTGATAAAAATAAAAGGGTTTTTTTGTGTGAAAAGAACTCATCTAGTGTGGTTCGGTTTTATAACAAACAGAAAACACGACCAAAACCACATCCCAATATTTATCAGGTGTGTTTGCTAAACGGCAAAAACAATATCAAGAAAAAGGGACATTTTATTTATAACGCACATTTCTAGTGCAGACGTCACAAAGTGCGTCACGATAAAAGACAAAAGCGGGACATAAAATAGAGACACAGTAGAAAAGTAATAAATAAAATAGAGATACTAAATGAATAAGAACTAAAGAAGAATAAAAAAGGTGTTTCACTACTAATTAGATGAAAATACTTAATTAGTATTTTTTGTAATCTCTTCATCCGTGTGTTAATTCATATTTTGGTTGACTGACAGGTGGAGTTTTATTGATCACAGACTGGGATTTATGCTGATTTATGCCTACCCCTCGAAGGACTCGGCAGCTTCAGTTTGGACTGATTGGACAAATCTGTCCCTGCTGAGATGCTCCAAACAAAGCTAACAGGATCACAGACAGAACCGCGACCCCCTCCCTCTAAACTCACACCGAGCCACTGTGGGTTTTGAATGGAAGCTGATGATATCTGCACAATCAATGATTTGTGAGTACATTTTAAGTATTATCTTTTAGTAGAGTCTGGTTCATTTTCTCCTGTGTCAGGTGACTCAAGGTGTGTTCAAACAGACAATCATTTGTGGGGAATTTGACCGCTGGACAGTTTGATTTATTCGCCCCAAACAACCAATAAACTGTACGTTAGCCACTTAGCTAGCAATGGACGCACTGACCCTAGCTGTGTCTCAATTGGCGTTCTTCCATACTTACACTCGCTATTTTGAGTGCGTTCACACGGACAACTATGGTAACATGCGGTGCACTGTGAGTACCCGGATGGTGTACTTGTAACGGTCACAAAGTTGAGTGTGAACGCTGAACACTTCTCGCCCTCAATGGTCGCCATCTTGGCATACATATGAAAATGGCGGTCACAGTTGCAATTGCTGCAGTTTTACTAAAAGTAAAAGCACGTTCATTTTTAATAAAATTGAACCAAAGTCAGGTGAGCAAAACAGGCCGGCAGATATTTTAGCGGGCGACAATCGGCGGTCAAATGAAGAAGAAGAAGAGGTCAAATGTTGCGATTTGAGACAACACTACCCTGTCAAAATGAACGCTCTACACAAGTAAGTACACAGTGTACTACATGGACGTGTACTAATGGAAGTATCCGAATTGACACACAGCAAAGGTCAGCCTCTCACAGACCTCCGAACTCACCAGAAAGTCCAGGTTTTTCTGGTTTTTCCCTTCAGTCTCTCTCTTTTTTGTACGTTTACGAAGCAGATTCATAAATCCACCGGACACACAGGAATTTTTTGCTCGTTGACACATTTTCAACTCACGTGGACACATCGTCGCCTTAGTCCGCGTCGACTCACGTCTTTCCATTGGCTTTGAATGCATCGTGCCTCCTCTGAAATCTACTTCGTGTTCTGTTGATGAGGCTGCTGAGGCCTAAGAAGCTAAAAAGCTCAGTGGGGCTGCAGAGAGGATTCTCAAACGAACCCTTCCAATTCATTCTTAATATAAAAATATTGATATGTGGAGGTTTAATATTTAACAAGGTATTTATCTCCATTACTCAGCATGTTACATCTCTGTTCTTATTTGCTGAAAAAAAATACAAACTCAAACTCAAGAAAAACAGATTTTCAAATGAATGAAGAGCAGTAACCTTCCAGTAAACAGCCCAGACTCTCACTTCCTGGAATCATTGTTGTTGCTGTTGTTGTTTATATTGTTGCAGCAGCATCATTTCCTTTCCCCTCGGTGTCCCAGCTGAGGGATATGTGCTGCACATCAGGGCTGCCCTAAATCAGTGGATCCCTGGCAGGTCAATTACTGTCTGACCTTGTGAGTTCAAAGTTAAACAGAAGAGTGAAGTCTGCGCTGGCGGCTGACGCTACATGCTCATTGTCACTTCTGTAATTTATTAGGATTGGAAAAAAAAAAATAGCTGTGTCTTGAATTACGTCGTTAAAATACATCTGAATGTCCTGTATGCAGCGTGTTTATTACGACGTAAGAGTCCTGCATTCAAAAGTGAAAGTGCATCAATTTTATTGGCAAAAAGCATCAAAACTAAAAGTCGCTCCTTTCGTGTTATTTTATATCATTGGATTATTATTACAAATGCAGTAACATATAAGCCGCATTTTAATGTTGCAGCTGGTCACATTAGAGCTAATTTTAACTACTTTATAAATTGTTGGGTAGTTTAATCTGCAGTGCGTTGTATTTTAAAATAAAGTATGTCTTGGATGAGAATTTTAATCTGCAAAGTAACTTCGGTTGTCAGATGTAAGTCAGCTGTCAGTCATTTCATCGCCAAAGACTCTTCACATTTCTGATCTTATTATGCACGTGTCTGTTCACGTCTCTCCTGATTGATCTGCCGTTAGATCAAAAGATTTTAATAATGAATTAAGCATCCAATCAGGCCCAATACATCTCCGAAATTAGAGAGTACAGTTGTACAACGGCTACACAAATGGAACTGACATTTACATTCTAAATAATTCAAATGACTCACAGCCAAAAAGGCTTTAAAAGTAGTTTTTTGATCTTTAAAGCCTAAAAAGGTTGTAAACCTGTATTTTCTCAATTAAAAAGGTGTTTGAAGAGAGTTTCATTGAGTTTACCCTCAACTACATCCCAGATGGGCTCCAGCAGGCAGGTCAAGGTGGAGGAGGTTGTTATAGGGCAGTCACGGCTCAGTGCTTTCTATCAGCACCACAGTTAAGACATTATTAGACAGAGACAAGTGTGTGTGTGTGTGTGTGTGTGTGTGTGTGTGTGTGTGTGAGATGATCTAATTGACAAGGAAAATTTTCCACTTCAGGTGTCGCCTACTGTTTATCAAAGTGTCTGTAATCAAACTGCCATCGTCTCTGACTCCTGATCACACTAACCTGTCTGTCTGTCTGTCTGTCTGTCTGCACAATTTGGCTTCTGAAGAGTCTCCACGTCCTGCACATTTTCTGTCCTCCAGATCTCCTGTGACAGATGTGTCGTCCTGTTGAAAGGCGGCCTGTGCCCGGATGTCACCGGGGACCCCTGTAAATGTCAGCGGAGACGTCAAGCGCCTCTCCCGACGGGAAATACATGACGTAAATAATGATTGTCCCCTTCTTTTTTCTTTTTCTGGCGTCTGCCGATGAAAAGAGCCTCCTCTGTGCTTTGGCCTCACCTCTGTGAAAGGCGTCTTGTCACGTTGTGTTTTCAGCATTTAAAAAGCAGGCCTGTCACTTCAGGAATTAATATTTTTTTAAGCCACCAAAGCTTTTAAACCTGAATCATTAAAGTGGACCAAAAAGGATGGAACATTGTATACAGACCTTTCGCAAAACCTTCTGACAGAAATACAGAGGGGAGACTGTTTCAGCCAAAGTTTCCAAAGTGGCCCTTATCACGTACAGCATGTTTTGGTTCTAGTCTTTTATTCAGGATATTATATGTTATTCTGTACTGTAACGTCCTTCTGGCAGGGCTTGCACAGTAAAACCTTTGCAAATGGTCCAAAATGCGACAGCACGTCTGGTCGTCAACCAGCCAAAAACAGCTCCTGTCACTCCACTGTTCATTACTCTCCACTGGCTCCCTGTTGCTGCTCGCGTCTCATAAACCCGAATGAGGGTTTATAAGCCTTGTCGTTTCACTACGATCTGCAAATGAACGCCAACTAGTCGAGTTAGTTAGTTATCTCAATCCAGACTCTTCTCCTGTGTGTGTGTGTGTGTGTGTGTGTGTGTTCCCTCGGTGTTGGAACGAGTTACTGAACTCAATCTCAGCAGAATAACTCGCTGTCGCCTGAAGATGGACATATGTTACTGGATGCACCTGCAGCCTCGGGGCACTTGTGTCAGGTGGAACTCAGTGTTCTCCTTGATCTACTGTGCATCTTCCAAATGAATAAATCTTTCTGTGCATTGTAGATTGTTTTGGGATGATGGATATAGCTCAGAAAGATTTGTATCATGTGATCTAATTGTAGATATAGCTGTCATTAATGTCTGTATATAACCTGCTTTTTGTTCACATGTTGATGTTTGCCTGATGGAGCTTGCAGATTTCAGGGTGTGGACAACTTCTCCATTTTTTCTCTGTAAATATGAATTTATTAACTGAACTGCACCACAACATCTACTGCCCTCTGTCGTGATTCATCATCACGAGCCAACCCCTTTACCAGTTTAACGTGAAAGTTAACAATTAGCTGGTCCGAGCTGCTGCTGCTGCTGCTGCTGCTGCAGCACCTTCTGCTGTCTGTGACTCACGTCCAAAAACACACACACAGAGAGAGTTGGCTGAAGAGCTCAGGGCATCTGGGACTTGGATTAGAAGCCATGACAGGGAGATGGAGGAGGGATTACTCTGCCTGCCTCGTTTCAGCTTTCCTGCCTCAGTTTGTTTGCGTGAGTGAGAAGGAAGAAGAAGAAAAATGAGCTTCAGAGAGACTGAATCTGTCGACCTGAACGTCTGCTCCATGATTGGAAAATAACAAAAGAAACAGCACAATTTAAACTGTTTCAAACCAGAAATGATTGTGGATGATCTGTCAGTGAAACACCAACTCTCTGCAGATCTCCTGACGGCTGCTGAAAAAAACAGGAGGGAGGTGTTAGTGGTGTTTATAGAGGAGGGGAAGCAAAATTTAGACAGAGAAAATGTATGAGAGATTCTATATGTCAATGTAAACTCTGTGTTAATGCTTTTTCAATTATCAATAGGTAGATTAACAGTGTTAATATGTTGTCCTCCTCTCCATCGCTGATTGCCAGACAGAAACGCAAACTCCTGAATTACATTCAGTGACATTGTTTTAAGTCTGATACCAAAGGTTTTCAAATTCTTTCTTTCTGCAGTATCTGTGCATGGCAACTACAGTATGATTAAGGTCAGGGAAAGATTGTGGTTATATTTAATAAAAAAGGCGAATGTTAATTGCAGGTCTGTAAGGGACCATGAACTCCAGTCTCCTGCATGAAAATCAGACCCTTATTTTCATCGACCACTGGAATGGGACATAAATCGTGAGGCAGCGAATCGTCCAAAATGGACGTACTGTCTGAATACAATATGCATATATTCAATTTGCAAAACTTTCAAATAGAGAAAAGCACCAAATGCTCACATTTTGAGAAGCAGGAAGCAGTAAATGTTGAGACAGTAAGCTGTTCTTTTAGCTTAGCATGTCTTGTATCTTGAGCATTCAAGTCTGCAGAAGGTGTAAAATCTACTTAACTCATCAAATATATGTGATAGAAGTTAAATTATACTTTTACACATAGTTAGATGTTAGAAAATGATCAACTCTCTTGTTCAGAAATGTATTTTTTAGTTCAAGTTTCTGACTCTTTTCAGCAAACCTCATATCGTTTCTCTGGCTTCATCAGGTTTAATAAAGACGCTCGTTATTACAGAGTTCAACCAAGCAGCAGAAATCTTATTTCCTTATGGCCAACATAAATATTAATATTTGCAAATTCTTCATTATCCAAACTAAATTCCTTCAGGATGCTTCCACTTCTTTTCACAACAATTTTGTGAGTGTGAAGCTCTTTGAATGAGGCTGCTAACATTTAATTACTTTCCAGTATGTCGGATAAATCTTTTGCCGAGCCCGTTTGTCTGCGGGGCGCGAGTGGCTGAGGATGTCTGCGATTTTATCGTTCCTGATCAGAAGAGTCATTACCCTTTAATAACCGTCCTCAGTGTCACAATGCTCATTATTCAGAGACGGCAGATGCCAAAAGAAGGAGCTCTGGGCGTCCCTGTTTCCTGATGACAGTGAATGCAGCAGGAGGACTGTGCCTCATTCTTATGTGACAAACACAGAAACACAACAAGGGAAATAAATGACACATGATCATTGTATCTTCCAAAAGCGATGCCTCACAGAAAATCAGTCATTTGAGTGTCAAAATGGATTCCAATATTGACCCATTTCACCACAAAAAAAATATTCAAATGTATTAAAACTCCAATGTCCATCTGTATCGTCAGTATGTTCCAAATATTCTCATTTTAGCCTAAATGTGTCTAAATACTCAGCTTCTGTCTGAATCCTGCACAGAGAAGAGGTGAAGTTCAGGTTGAGCTCCAAAAGTATAATATATAATAATGCAAATAACTGAAAACTCCAGCCTTGGAACGTAACAGTATGTTGTGTGTCCAGATAAGGCTGGTAAACTTTAAAAAAAAAAGATAATATTTCTGTTTTCAGCTGCCTCTAACAGACTAGTTTGTTACACTTTGAAAAATACTGTCAGAACCTCGTCTGCTTCCCTGACTTGAGTGAATTCAGACAATAAAGACAAGTGTAGATCTGCACCTGATGAATAATGAAATCAGAGCCGGATATTGAAGTCTGTGCAGAGCTGGAACGGTGGAGCCTTTAGTAACTTCATGAAGTCACAGCAGAGAGAGAGAGAGTTGGTTGAGGTGAATGTTTATTCTTTTATATGAGAAATGCAGCTAAAAATGCTTTACATTAAAAGGAAAACAAACTATTACGAGTGAATAGTTAAAGAAATGTACGTTAAAGGGAAAAAGAAAGCTGACGACGTAAAGAGCTGTTATTATTTAACAGGCAATAAAGGGTTAGTTAAATATAAAACTGTAATATTTAGTAAAAATCGTAATAACTGACTAGATTCACGTTGCAGAAGATAACGGAGTGATGAATGGACCGTCTGTGGAAACAGAAGTGTGTTTCATCCAGTAACTGAGCGTCTGCTGCTTCAGTCAGACTCACACTGGCCGCGCTGAATGCAAACGAAGCCGACTCCTCCTGCCTTTGATGCTGTACAGCTGCTGCTTCTAACGTTGCAGTGAAGAACTTCAGAGAGCTGGAAAAGAAAAAAGGAACTCCAGAGGAGACGCTTTGGATCAGTGGAACTCTCCTGATTAGAAAAGGATAGACAAAAGAATCACTTGCATACAAATTATTCGAGCGGTCGTGGTTGCTAATCATTTTTAGCCATGGCAGCAACATGGCTGTAGGGATGGCGGTGTTATTAGATGTCCAGTAACAAACTGGCATGTTGAGAAGCTAACATACTAAATGTTACTTACTGTAATAAAAATAGATTTGTCATTTAAAAGCCAATGAAATGAATGTTGGAATTCCTACAACATTAGAAAGGAAGAGGTAACCCACAGCTTCTTAAAGTAGATACACCTTTATTTTACCACGGGCACACAAGATGGGCACAGAGCCGAAACTGACCAAAACCAAATCCCATTCAGGCTCTGCAAACAGAAAAATGCACTGCAAATAACTACAACACAAACACATACATGTTTTAGAAGCGCACACGGACGGCACGGAAGGGTCTGACCGGCCCTAAACAATCCCACCACCACAGAAACTCTGTGTTTCCCCTAAAAGCAGTGATTCTGCTGTCCTGACTTCATTCCACCTCTGTGGAGCCAGAACAGAGACCGCAGGGTCCTCTGAGCGATGGGACGGCTAGACATTAGCATGTAAACCTGCTAACTGCATGCTAACATTTATTAGTTGCTAACATGCATGACAAAAGGTCGGTTTAACCAAATCCCAAAAACCATTTTGTCCTACAGTGGTACCTAGCTCTGCAGCTGAAGTCAGCATGCTGCCACCTCCTCACCTACAGAGCCACACACACTGTCAGGATCTGTAATCTTGGTTTTGGTTTCCTGCTTTATTTTGTAGTCTTGTCTCTTGTTTCCTGTGTGTTCCTGCCCTTGTGTCATTACCCTTGATTGCCTTCACCTGTTCCCCATTGCTCACCTGCCCCTGGTCACCTCATTAGTCTTGTCATTATTTATACCGGTCCCTGTCCTTTGTTCTGTGTGGGTTTATTGTCTTGCCTAGTTTGTCTTATGACCTATGGTTGGATGTGTTCTGTGCGGTCAGTGTGTTGCTCCTGTGTTGGACTAATTTCTAGTGCTCTGGTGAGTTCCCGTACCTGGACTACCCTTCTTGTGTGCCTGCCTACATGTATCATCTAGTAAGCATTTGAATAAATCTTTGTAATTGCTTTGAGCCTCCACTACTGTCTGCGTTTGGGTCCACCTCCCGTTACTCCCAGTCATGTCCTGTGACACGCACATTAAAATGTATTTTTAGAGTTCCAGGTCTTTTTCTACCTTTTTTCTGATTTGACATTGACAAACAGATAAGTAGAATTCAGACGAAAGCTGTATCAGGGATAGCTAGTTTATTAACTTCACTTCTCCCATTCATGTTGCATTTGGGAGAGCAGAGATGTCAGAATGGAGAGAGATTGTGGGACTGATGGTCGCTCTGCAAACAGTTTGTAGAGTGTCTTCCAACTCTCACAGATTAAGATCTTAAAATAAGGGGGGGGAGTCACTTGCCTGCCCGGGAGAGCTGCAGATTTACACTCTGATTTAAATGTGGTCCAAACACGAGCCAAGAGGAATCGAGGAGGAATCAAACAGGATGACAGGAACTATATGAAGACATCCAAGAGACACTTTTTCCCTGCGAGTGCTGCCTTTAATTTATTCATGTAAGACGTTGCTCTAATTGAACCTGTCAGAAACTCAGAGTACATTACAAAAAAAAAGATGTCTGTGTCGGCTTTTACATCCCCCTGCGCACTGAGGACTACGCTCACTGCAGCTGACAAACTGACCTCCAGTGCAATATTCCCCTGCTAGAGTTGATGAAAGTTCACTCTCATATTTCACCTGGTGTTTTTTTTCTGTTAAGTCACACCACAAGCTGCCGAGAAAATTTTCACCATCAAAGTCTGTTTACTTTATCGGCCAGTGGGTCTCTTCTTGATTCCAGGAAATGCGAACGGCTCCACGAGCGCACGTCAGCGGGAGAAATTATGCAATCTCCCCGTTTGCAGCCGACGGGTAAGACTGAGAGTGTGCCGTGTTTTACAGCCAGTCGTACAAACACTGTATACATCATCAGCTCACCTTTGGATGAGAATTAAATTAGGCTCAGACATTCATGCTCCCCTCAGGATGATCTGTAATAACTCTGGTGATCCTCTGACTTTTCATCTAGCGCCACCATCAGGTCAACATGTTAATGTGTCCGATACTTTGGTTTATGTCCAAATACCTGCAGTATACCTAAGTGCAGCCTCACAGAGCTGCTAGTCCTGTTTCACTTTTGATTTAGCAAGGCTAGCTGTTTCCACCCGCTTGCATTCTTTGTGCTAAGCTAGGCTAAACATATCCTGGATATCTCTGTGCAGCATAAAGATAAAACTGATATCCATCCTCTCATCGGACGCCAGGGAAGACGGCTAACAAGGCACGTCCTGACAGTTCAGATTAATCCTTCAAAATATAAAAATATTTACCGCAGCAAGTTTTGACAATGACTTTAAATCTGTTATTAAGAGCATCATTTACTGTCATTTGATTCAAGGTGAAACCAACAGTGATGAGTTAAGACTCGTGGCCATGGGCGAATTAACAGGCGGTCAGCGTTTCAGATGGAGGTCACGCCTCCCTTTGACCTACAGATCAAGATGCTCTGAGTGATGAGCTGTAAAATCAATAACCGCATCTGACTGGTCCCCTCTGATTGAGACTGGTGACATACAATGACATACGACTGCCTTTCAAATGAAGGGTCAGAGGTCAACTGTGTTAACAGCATCACAGAGAACAAGGAGACAAAAAGGACCAGATGTTTTCATGGTTTGTGGGATGAAAGCAAGAAGAAAGTGAGTTTAATCAGCTTCAGAAAATTGTCTTTTATCAGCACTGATCTATCAGCAGGACGATCGCGTATCAGACATTAAAGTTTCAAAAAGCAGAGCGGTTCTTCTTCAGTCATATCGGCAGCAGTGCAGCGTGTCGCTGACACCAGAAAGCATGAAATGTGTTATTGATCTGAGTGCCCCTTTGACACCGAAATGTGAGGACAGGTGAAGAGCTGCAGAATCCACTCCTGAACTGGTCAGGTGAGGCAAACCAATAACGCTGTGTGACGATGAATTACGGCATGAAAGTGAGTCCTGGCTCTGAGTTTTTCTTTCCACCGCCTGCCGTCGTGTTGTATTCATCACATGATTCACTGTACAGTCGGTTTGTCAATGAACCGAGAGAATCTGCAGTTTGAAATTTAGTTTGAGAGCAATGAAACTCAAAACATCTGTTGTCTCCTATGACTTCTGATCTGCTGGCATTAAATTAAATATTAAATATGCTAATTTTATGTTTGAAGTAATTGGATATAATCTGATTACTGCAGTATTTGTGGAGCTGTGTGTAGTAGATGCATGATCTTTTTGCTGTGTGGTGATAACCAGTGACGTACCGACTGTTAAAACAGTTAATAATGATCAAATGGAATAAAATAGATGGTCGTAATTTATATAATATTTAATAATTGATAGCAAGTTTATATTGTCAGTTATATCAGCATTTTTATGTATATTTGTATTTCTGTTTTTTGTGTATTTGTTTCAGTTATTAATGACAATTTAATTTCCACTTGTGTTTAAAGCTGCAATGATCAATATTTTTATATATAATAATTGATCAAATGTGCAGTGTGTCACTCGTAGTGACAAACCTACAGAGCTTTACGGAGCGTTTTAGCTCATTGTTTTCATTTTACTGCCCACAACGTTACCTGTTTTGGTTCAGTCAAAATTAAAATTCAATTATTGCTGCTTTAGTTGTCATCTTTGATTATAAAGTTCATTGTTGAATCAGCTGCCGTCAGTGTCCATAACTCTTTTACAACCTAATTAGAGGATCATTGTCAAAAAAAAATGAATCTCAGCTGATCAAACATCAAATATTTGCACACAGAAGGAGCAGTTTCAAAAACAGTATCAGTACGTCACATGTTGTCAGTGGTGGAAGAAGTACTGAGATATTTTACTTAAGTGTAGCAATACGGCAATGTAAAAATACTATACATGAAATACTTTTACATTAAAAGTAAAAGTGCTGTATTCATACTTTTATTGAAGTATTGTTAACAAAATGCACTGAAAGTATTAAAACTTTAAGGGAATGGTCCCTGTAGTGTTATGCTATATTATATTATTGGATTATTGCTGATACATTAACGTGTAAGCAGCATTTTAAATTTAATTTTTATAAACTCATCATGTTTTGTATGTTTAATCTTTTTTCTGCAAAGTAACTATCGAGCTGTCAAACAAATGTAACCGAGTGGAAAAAGTACAATATTTGCATCTAAAATGTAGCGTATGAGAAGTAATAACTCAAGTAAAAATACAAAGTACTTACGTTACCTTCCACTACTGGTTAGTGCTCTGTCATTTTAACATCTTGTCATGTTTTAATACTCAGCCTTGTTAGTTAATTAATTGAAAGATTATAGTCTGTTATGACAGATTTGACACAGTTTGGTCCCCTTAACTCCTGTAACGTTCACCCTGTCTCACCTCCTCTGCTGCCGCTCTGTGGGATCTGTCTCACATCGTCTCCTGCAGGGAGTCAGAACTGAGAGCAGCGACAGATTACGCTCAGTATGCTGCAGCATATGGGATTACTGATATTTCTCTCAGTGGCTCTGATGCAATACAAATTAGGCCACAGCTCCGAGACCCAGATACAGTTTGGTTTGAGTTTTTGTTGGCAGTATATTTTGACTTCAAGTCTCTGACAGATTCAATTTCATGCCCACAGATCTTTATATTTAACAATTATAAAGAGAGAGAGGGGTACGACACGCAACAAAGGTCCCCCAGCCGGGATTCACACCGTGGACATTGCGGTTATGTGGTATGCGCCTTAACCATTAGAACGAATGGGCAGGATTATTTTAAACACACTTCATTTTACAAAATCCTCATATCAGGACCTGCTGTTGAAGTTTTAACCATCTCGAAGAAACAATGACTGGACTAATGAGTTAATGCAATAGGTGAGTTTATTTGGAGCTCATATAATGCAGCAGTAAACCCAAAGCAACAAGAAAGTTTGTCCAAAAAGCACTCAGAACAAACAGAACAATGGATGAGAAAATCTTTCAAATCAAATCACTTAAAACGTTTGTCGAGTTTTGGCGAGATACAACGTTCCCTCCCGGGGGTCACACTGCAAGAAATCAGTTTGGAAACTGGAAACTGTGTCTGTGCCCGAAATATTTGCCCTGTGACATTTAATGGAACGAAAAAAGTAGCGTCAGATGGCATGTGGACTACTTTCTGCTCACAATCCCACAATGCAATGCGTCACTTTTTATAGAGAGAGAACATTTCAGTTACCTGTCTGAAATTTCAGTTTACTGCTCACTCACTATTCATGCTCTATTTTATAGGGAGTATTGTATATTTTAATTTTAGATTTGTGTGTTGAGCTCAATATTTCATTATATAAAACATGATAATTATGAAATTAAAGTAGGATGAGCTTCAGAGTGCCTGCACTGTCAGATAAAACAGCCATGAGAAGAAGCAAACATCAGCGTGGAAGAAGCACGTGATTGGCTGGTTAGGAGGAAGTGCTGGCCTTCTTCTTTATCAACCTCCTCCCGGGCTGTCTGGGCACGGGGGCCGGAGCTGGACCAGGACCAGGGTCCGGGCCAGCATTGGCACTGTTGGCGCGGCTGGCCTTGACCTCGTCGATGAAGGTTTCTATGGCGGAGAACTTCTCGGTCAGGTCGCCCAGGTGAGCTTTGAGGGCGTTGAACTCCTTGTAGAGGTCGTCCAAGGCCTCAGACAGCGGCTGGATCCTGAACAGGAACACAGAGAGCAGTTAGTTCGACTGGTGAGGGTCGGTTTCATGAGGCGCCCAGGCTTTTTGGTATAGTAGCATTCCTGTTCCATTCATAATACAGTCTGAACTTGTCTTTCTTGGATTGAATTCAAACTATATACATTCAGATAGATGGTTATTAATTCGGTGGTATTCAAATGTCAACTTGACATTTTCAGTACCGATTAAATGTCGCCATTGTGGAAGACATACTGCATGAAGAGACACTGTGGTAAAGAAGACGGCCGAGTTCAGTGGGAGTTTAGTTCTGTAACTTTTGTCACACGTCTTTATCCTCCTGTGTGTTTTGAATGAGCAGGATATTCCACATGAGTGAAACAAAACAGCTGAGAGTCCCCACAGGAATCTGGTTTATCCTTCAGGCTGAAAATAAAGTCAGGAGTTTGTTGGGTCCACCCTGTGGCCGACGGCGTCATAAGAAACTGCAGCTGAAACTGCAATTTAAAAGTCAAAATAGAAACGCGCTTCCACCAGGAAGTCTGGTGTTTCCTGCGTCTCTCCACAGTTTAGAGGACGAGACATCATTATGGTCCACTGCTTACATAAACAGTGCTGGAGTAGCTGTGTGTGAGGGATATTTATTTTCTTTTCATTTGGCCTCTCAGCTTAAATTTGTTCTTTTTCTCACTTTTTCCATTTGCTCTCATTTTTCTGCATTTGTTTTTTTTTTTTATCCTCTGTTTGTTTTTGCTTCATAGTATGAAAAACAGGGTTTTTTCAGGTTATAAAATTTCAATCTTGCATTAATGTGCATCAATGAATTGTTTTATATTATAAATGATATTCAGACTTCGGTCCTCCAGTCTCTTCTTCTAGGATCAAACCAAAGGCTTTTTGCGAACGTCTCGGCCAAACGTTGCTGAAAAGGATCTTTTGAAGAGCAGAGAGAGAAAACATCCAAAACCAAAATTACATCTGTGAGCAGCAACATAGAAACCAGGCTGCAGTCCAGCTGTTTAGTCACACAGGATAAAAAGGAAATCAACCTACCATGACAATCTGCTGGTGAAGATTATGTGATATGATTGAAAGCTCCAGAACTAAGTGGATCTTTTGGTGAGATTATTTTGTTGACTACTGTTTCCAGGATCAAGAAGGAACTTTGAATCCTGACCTGGTGTATTTTACACTGGTTTCTAGTGCAAGAAGAACTACATTAATGCAAAAAAACAATGTTCAGCTCATCAGTTTATCTCACTAATAACCTCTGACACAGTTCAAACTCTCCCGGAGGCCCTTTCCTGCCGTCTCTCTCTCTCTCTCTCTCTCTCTCTCTCTCTCTGTCTCTGTACCTGGCATAGTCGGGCAGGAGAGACTGGTGGTCGTTCTGCAGGAGTCCTCTCATCTGGTTCAGGATGTCGAACCTCCAGTTGTCCAGGACCTGGGTCAGGTTGGCCACATTGCGCATGTTCACCCTCTCAGCTGTGACAGAAAATCACAATTACAACACAGACACAGGTTCAGAAATATTATAAAGCACAATAAAAGCTCACAATTCCCTGAAGTCAGAACCCACAGGCAACACCGACAACATGTTTTCTGCTCTACCTCACTGAAAAAGAGTTCAGAGATAAAGAGCTACTGTCTCCTGGCTCATTTAAAGAGTTGCTCTGCTAGTCAGTTGTACTCTGACTGCTGGCAATGAAAGAAGATTTGGTCGGCTAAATTTTAGTTGTATTACCCTTAATCAAATGAGAAAGTGAGGTGCATCACATCCTTTACTGCCACAAAAATATAAAAGCAAATACGTTTGTGGTTTATTGAACTCCTTTTCGCTCAGAATGGGAAAATAATATCATAACTTTAGCGTAAACCAGCCTGAGAGTCTACAGCCGTGCTAGCAGCTCTGTGAGGGTGAGCCTAGGTACAGTGGTGCCTTGAGCTAAACGCTAACTTTAGAATGCTAAAATGCTAACATATAATATAACATAATGACAACTGCCTTAGATTAGAGTGGTTTTACCACGTGTTTAGTGCTAAATAGAAAATGTTAGCATTCTCTAACATTTAGCATTGAGCACAAAATACAGCTGATGGTGCAAAAGGAAAAGACCCTGGATATACCACCACACACCAACATCTGTAGAGACATGTTGCTAGAATTGCAAAAAATCTGCTATAAGTAAAGTAAAATTAGATCTGTAAGAATGAAGAAAGTCCAGGGCAAAGCATTATCTTCAGTATTTTATAGACTGTTGTAATTAACGTTAGCATTTCAACATTAGTAATCCAACTTAATGCTAACGTTAAAAGTTAGTCAGCTAGTGTACCGTTGAAGATTAGCTTGTTTTGTGATCCTGCGTCACCAAAGTAAGTTTATGTTTTTATCTTAAGCTGGAAGGAATCAAATAATCCTGGAAATATTTTGTTATTTTTGTATTTTATGCAGAAGTTTTGAAGGCTGTAAAATAAAACACTGACAATGACAACACGAGGACATATTATATTATAATCTGCTTTACATGGTTTAATAGTCCTGGACTAACATATCTGCACTTCGCCAACATCTTTACCGAACATCAACCAGAGTATTTCTTTAGCACCAAGCACACTACAAGAAAGAATATTTAGCTATTTTTGGTTACCTGGCAAACATTAATGCTAATACTCTGTAAATGTTTTCATTTGGGGACCCTACTCTCTTCCCATTGGCTCGAAGACCTGGGGTCCCCAAACATAAGGTCTGCAGTTGGACCGTATTGGTCACAGGATGTTTAGCCTGACTTAGCACAGAGACTCAAAGCTAGCCTAGCTCTGCCAGATGCATTTCTGTCAAAAATTCTGACTGTTCATTGTTGTAAGTTGGTGCTCTGCACCTTTTCCTGTTCCCCTACACCTGCCTGAGGACGCCAATAAAATAAATAGAAATCAAAACAAAGAGGCATTCGCACGTTTACAGGCAGGTTTGCTCTGAGCAGCGAGGTTACAGTGTGATCTTTCACCTCATCATCATGATGAGCCCTGAATTTGACCTTTGACCCAGAGTAAACAGAGAGTAATCTGGGTGCTCACAGCCATCCCTGTAGTTCCACTCGTCGGTGGTCGTCGACGTCGGGCGTCGCCTCTGGGCCAGAACCGTTACCGTGGCAACGGCCAGTAACAGCAGCAGCACGCTCAGTTTGGAGGCCATGATCAGACCGGCACCTGGGGGACAAAAACCCTTCAGTATCACTTTTTAAACACTCGATTCATTTCCAGCATCAGGTGAAGCTGCTCTGTTTGACATCGTGTATTTTAACAATGAGGCAAATGAACACACAGATATTAATCACCAACTCTGCAGTTCCTCTCAGTTCTATCGAGCATTTTAGCACCTTTCAGCTCCTTGTTTTAGTTTTGTGGCCTGCAACTCTTTGATTTGCTCACACCACTTGCATCAGTGTCATTAAGACACAGGTGGAGACTAGCTGGTGAAGAGAGTGGAGCATTCAGAGGCTAAAGAGCCAGATATTTCTCTCAGGAGTTTGTGGAGCCAGAAGGAGAGAGAACATTGTAGATTCATCAGGTGGACACAAATGCGACTCCAAATGAATGCTAATGTTGCTCCATGTCTGCTGAATGTGTAAATAAGTAACTGCAGGCTAATGCAGGCGATCACCTTCTTAAAGAATTATCATTTTCGCCATTTTAATCTCCTTTTTTTACCTTTTGTGTGTTGAGCCGGCTTTTAGTTGCATTGCTTTTTCTTGCACCGCATATCTGGAGCAAATGTCCTCAAATGTCCTCAAATATTTTAAACTCAAACTTTTAAAACTTTTCTGTTTTCCACTGAATTTTATTAAATTACATTTAGGACCATTCATTCATGTCTCACACTGCAGTGTAACTCAGCTGTAATGTTTATTCTCCAGTTTCATCTTTTTAATTCAGTTTCAGATTATTTTTGTCTTGAATTTTATTTTACTCACATGTCTCTTTTTATATCTTGTTTTATTTATATCTTAATACCTCTACATGTCTTATGTAAAACATTTTAAATTAACTTGACCTTGAAATGTGCTCTACAAGTAAACTATACTTGCTTTGCTCGACTAGTTTAATCCTTTTTTATTCTGTCCTTTGTTTATTCATTGGCTTTAAATTGTACATGCATGCAAGTTTATGCATTTTACATCTTGCATAAACTGTGCTATGTAAAAATTGATTCTTTTACTGACTGATCAATTGATTTCACATATAATTGCAACTGTTGTTTAATGAAGATTGAGCCCAAATTGAAAAAGCATTTCAATTATAGCACTTGCAAACTGCTAATGTTTCTGCATGCCTTGAATCTTCATTAAGTCAAACGACTCAGAAGCAGGGCGAGTGTATATGCATTTAGTTATTTGCACTTCATTAATACATTAGTATAATTAAATCATGTATCCAATCTCCTTTTTTTAGCTTCAGTCTTCATGAAGTCTCCTCTTCTGTGCTTGAAGTCTCTGATATCCTCTAGTTCTGTATGCCAGTCTTTATTTTAGCCTATAAATACTGTTCTGTACAGCCTGATTCAGCATGCTGCAGGGATTACACTACTCCTCAGCACCGTGTTAAACCTTGTTAAGGCTATCACTCCTAATAACGCAGAGAAAAAAGAAATCTAACTTTTCCGAGTACGAACTTCTAAGTCTTCCAGGCGTATCAGAGGATGGAAAAGGGGAAGAAGCCCTGAGGCTAAACTCTCAGCTCCTGCAGTCAGCTCACATTAAGGAATGAGTCCGAGCAGCAGTCAGAGAGCAGACAGACAAAACTGAACTGACAGAGACACTTGGAAACTCACGGAGGGAGAGCTGCAGAGACATGCTGAGCCCAAACTACTTCATATTTGTTCCAGTGATACACACACACACACACAATAATACACAGGGGCTCTAGTAGACTATACAGATGGTCATCTTGGTGTGTTTAAATGAATTTCCCATATTTGAGACCTGCTGGTCAGCTCAAGCTTGGAACTGAATGTGACAAAAAAAGAAATAAAAGACCTGTAATCTCTCTTGATGTCTCTCATTAAAGTGGCTGCAAAAAGTTTGTGGTTCTGTCTCTACAGGAGAACAGTCGCTGTGGTCGGCTTAGTTTTACTCACTTATTCACAAAAGAAAAGGAGACAAAAAGTATAAAAACATCCATACTTCTCTTCTGTCCATCTGTGTGATTAATATGTTCCATTTCTATTTTAGCCAAAATATAGATATGAGTTTCAAAGCTCCAGAGCATTTGGCCAAACATAGTATTATATTACAATTATGTAAATGTACAAGCCCTGTAATGAAAAATACAAACCACTGTATATTACTAGTCTGCCCTGCTGAATTTAATCTCTTACTATTACATAAAGTTAACATATTTCATAAAAGGGACCTAAACCAACAGTGAATGTATCTGTGTGTAAGTAAGTGTAAGTGTTGTGTGTGTATCACAGTCTGATATATCTTCTCCCTCTGAGCCACAGAGCTCCACTGTTGCTCCAAAAACTATTAAAAACACGTCAGTGAGCCACACTGTTGTTCCTTCATCACCATGAACACACACACTGGAGTTTATTTGTGCTCAATCCCACACACATCGTCCTGCTGCCCCAAATACTCACTAGAGCACCAAATGTGGATTCATCTGCCCGCTGAAAATAGTCCCCAACAAATATTTCCTGCTGCTGGGTAATGTTTGTTAAAAACTACAGTAAGCAGCCTTTCTAAAAATTTAAACTAAATATTTATGAAAACTATAGAATTGCCAGATACACTGGAAACACCTATGAGTTTGGTGTCGTCACTTACCTCATCACTTAATGCCGAATCAACCACCTCTTAAAACCTTGTTGTATTCAGTTAAACAGACTCCACTCTGCAGGTTTTTTCTAAACGATCTGCGGTTTTTTAAGCAACTGAAATCTCATCAGCTCTAACCAGGCTCAATCTGGCAACCATGAAATAAGTTTGGCCCTGCAGTGAAAGAGGGCACATGGAAGAGTTACAGAATTTCCCAGAGTCATTCAATATTTAAACTGCAGATGCCTTATTCAAATGCATGCTCAACATTAATAAAGAGTCCCATTCAGTTTCATCTCAAGCATGCATTACACTGACAGTGCTCGTGCTTTTATGCAGAATGAATACAGTCATATTTCTTTTTAAAGCAGCAAGAATACTTAGCTATTTGAGATTTTATTTCATAACCACTTATTTAACTTCATTTGTTTTTGGTTACAATCAATACAAAGCAACTTGGAAAACTAGAAAAGCCTGAAAAATCAATTAAACAAATAAAGTTAAAGTGCAAATATGGAAATTAAATCCTGCTCTCTGCACATACCTGCGTAATAATAGTGTATACCTGCTGTTTTTCAGCTCCTCTACTGCAAAGCTTCCCAATAGTCCCAACAGAAGGCAGTGACAGGCATGCAGAAAGTGCAGAGAGAGAGAGAGAACACACACCCCTGCTGCACACAAGCATGCATCCACATGCATATATACACACACACGCACACAAAAAAAACATCACACACTTTCACTTTCAAACACACACACACACACACACACGCGCACACACACACACACAGGATCTACCCATTCCCCATCATTATGGAGGCCCGGTGGTCAGCACACTGTGGTTTAGGTTTGAGGCGAAACTCCAGCATCTTGGATGGTTTCCTCTGTTTTGACCACTGTTTGTGTGTGTGTGTGTGTGTGTGTGTGTGTGTGTGTGTGTTCTTCTTTTTTTGTGACCCTTGGATGAAGTCACATCCTGGATCCTTCAAATATGAGATCATTGGTGGATTTTACCAGTCTGTGCTTGTGCTCTGAACTCTGAAAGAAAGAAAGAAAGGAAGAAAGAAGGAAGACGTTATGAATATGAATACATACAAAATAACCACAAAATTGTGAAATAATTCAATGCATTTTTAAAACCCATCTCACTATTATTAAATATTATTTAATTCTGCTTGTTTTCACAATAACTTTCTTTCTGTTTTATTTCAAAATGATCGTTTTATCAAATAATGCCACTTTCATACAAGAAAACTATATCAATGTCATTTTAGAAACATTTAATTTTACAGGATGGACTTCTTTGTTACCTGCCAGACTGGCTCACTAGACATGCAATGCACTAACTGCTACGAGCCTAAAAAAGCACAAACCCTTGTTGCATATTTATATTTCTTTCCAGTAGATTTTACTTCACGTCTGTATTTATAAATGCAGCCATATGTATTTATTTGACATTGTCATTTTCCACAAGGATTTATTTTATAAAGCAACAGCCAATCATGTCACTGGCTCTGCCGGCTATGCAATTATTTATTTTAGAATGACTTATTTATTTATTTATTTAATATGCACCGCCACATAGACTTGAAAAAGAAAGAAAATAGACTATGCTAGATACAGATATGGGTGGTTTAATATATCTCTGTTTAGTTACATAAAGGTTGAATTACAAAAAATAAAAGATTGGGTAGTGTATATTTATTCTCCTAGATGATTGGCTGATATACACGTCTGTCAAATTTTTCATTTCCGGTCTGTTCCGTTGCCAAGTAACAGCTCCTATGCGTTGCGTCCGTCCACTAAACAGAAGCTAGCTAGATGCTATATTTAAGCGTTTGGGAATACACAACGTTTCAAGTAATTTGTTATCTTTAAAACTACTCTTTTGAAGCCATGACAGCTATAAAAGACGGGGAGTACACGGCTACAATCTACAAACTGGTGAGAATATTGTTGTTTTAGTTGAGGTTGTTAAGCTAACGTCGATACAGCATTTACGCTGAGCGAAACTCCATTCAAAAATCGTTCAATTTAGTGTTTTCTGCTTACTGTCAAACATGTACACCGCTCACAACACCTCTCTGGAATTGTGAGGGACTGCTGGCAAATTCAGCATACATTTAGCTAATACAACTACTAAGTAATTTGTTAAAAGTTTAACTT
The DNA here is from genome assembly GCA_002120245.1 of Maccullochella peelii. Lineage (NCBI taxonomy): Eukaryota > Metazoa > Chordata > Actinopteri > Centrarchiformes > Percichthyidae > Maccullochella > Maccullochella peelii. Next base: position 244,236 of record LKNJ01000033.1, read on the forward strand.
TTGTAATGTGCTCGTCTATTAACGATACCACCGCCGCATCTCATAATAGTATTGTGCCTGTCAAATAATGTTATTGTTAACGTTATCAGTGCTGCAGTTCAGCATAACGTTACACTGTTACCCGTTATATTGAAACGGTTAGCTAAAATGATGCATATAGCTTCATTTAAACAGGTTTAGTGTTTTTTTTACAGTGTTTAATAGAAACGCAGTGTATAAGACCATCACAGTTAATTATCATCTGTCTTTTAGATTAAAGACGGCCAGTATGTGGAAGCAATTCACATCCTAAATGGCCAACTTCAAAAACACACGAAGGTAAGTGTGGAATAGTATTGTTCAGTTGTAAAATAGTTAAATGTTTTATGTTTACCTTTATCCAGATTTGTTGTCCTTGTTCTGAGTTGAATGTCTATTTCTGTATGTGTACACATACTTGGCCAATAAAGCTGTTTCTGATTAAAAATATACTGTATATCTTTTTGAGATGTCTGCAGGTCTTGTTTTACAAATATTGGGCCTAAAAAGTAATTGAATTGTCTTGAATTTTAATTAAACGTATATGAGCGGATAGAGCTGATATGATTAGTCAATTGAGCTTTAAGATTAATCATTTGGTCCATAAAATGTCAAAAATGTGTGAAAAAAAACACCAATCACAACTTCTCAGAGCTCAAGGTAACGTCTTCAGATGTCTTGTTTTGTCTGACCAAAAGTTTTTTTCAATCGACTAATCGATTAATGGACTAATCGTTTCAGCTCTAAAAATCCAAAACATCCGCAGGTTTCAGTTTCCTAAATGTGAGGATTTGCTGCTTTTTTCTTGTCCTGTAAACGGAATCTTTCTCTATCTTTGAGTTTTGAACGGGCAAAAAAAGCAATTTGAAGCTGTAATGTTGGGCTTTGGGAAATTTTGAGTATAAGATATTGAGTTTTTAAAAGTACATTCTGTGCTGTGATAACTGCAGACACTGTGATTTATATTTCATTGTGTCTTAGTTACTTTGAAAAGGGTGAAATTGGTGTTTCTGTTTATCCATACAACAGGAAAACCGCCACTTTAATGCTTTCTTGCTTTCAATCGTGTCCCAGTCCAGGGCAGCGCTTTCTCTGCTGGGTTACTGCTACTATCACATCCAGGATTTCACCAACGCTGCAGAGTGCTATGAGCTGCTCACCCAGCTGCACCCAGAGGTGGAGGAGTACAAGGTGTACTATGCCCAGTCCCTGTACAAAGCTGGTGCTTATCCTGAGGCCACCAAGGCCTCCTTCGTGCTCGACAACCCCAGCAGTCACACCAAGGTACAACACACACAAACACACTACTGAGCCTCCATAGTACAAACTTTTCAGCAGGTCCACTGAGACTCACTGCATTTTTTTTATGGGGAAAGGAAAGTGTTTGGGTCCAGGTGTCCCATCAGTGCATCACATTTGCAATTTAAGAACTCCACCTTATTTACATTGACATTTTTCACTCTGTTCCCTCCATCTGTTACACACTTTCCATCACTGGGAGCTGTTGTTCAACAGAAGTGCTCTAACAAATGCATATGGGCCATAAATGCACAACAAACGAAATAAAGCAAGCAAAAATCTGTATAGCTCAGCACCAGGAAACACATTTTTATTAACAGAAAGTCAAAATGATGCTGCCTTTAAATGGAATTGAAGTTAATCTTGTCAATATGATAAAATCAAGTAGAAACATGATGTAATTTTCACAGAAAATGTGTGAAGTAATAGTGTAAAAACAGGTTGCGGGTCATGAAAATGAATTATGGATGACAGTTTGGATCAGAGTCTGTAATTCATGTTAGTGCTTAATTTTTGTGCCCAAAGTCAAACCAGCACTTGGCTCGTCACATCATGTCCCTGTTTTATCTTTGATTTACACTCTCTCTCTCTCTCTCTCTCTCTCTCTCTCTCTCTCTCTCTCTCTCTCTCGGGCACAGATGGTGAAGCTGCAAGCCTGTATCAAATATTGTGAGGAAGATTACTCCGCTGCCAAGGTGACGAGCACTTTCACATTATCTGTCAATACATACAAATTATACCATTTCTGTTCAATATGGTGGCAGTTTGAATCATTATTATCCGCAGCCAAGAACAGACATCCATTCATTTTCTACTGAGACTAACTGTGTGTGTGTGTGTGTGTGTGTGTGTGTGTGTGTGTGTGTGTGTGTGTGTGTGTGTGTGTGTGTGCGTGCGTGCAGTCAGTGCTGGAGCAGCTGCCCCAGGACGACCCAGACTACATCTACAATATGGGCTGTTTGCTTTACCAGGACAGCAAGTATGAAGAGGCCTGCAAGAAGTTCATGTCTGCCATGCAGGTGCTGGGATACTTGCCAGGTAATCATCCAAAGACACACACACCTGAATACACCTGCAGTGACACTCGCTCCTTATACACTGATTCAGTATTATCACCTATGTACTGTTTTTATAATTCATTTGGTTCCATTTTTCACAACAGAGTTTGTGCAAAACTGAAAAAAAATTGTATATGTTTGTTACTGAGTTTTAATCAATGCTGCATTTTAACATAAACTGGTCTTCATCAAAAGTAACTGATTCTCATCATAATAGAGTGTGCAGTGGTCATTTCCTTGCAGTGCAGTCTATGCAGAAGTCAGCATTTGAAATGATGAAATACCTTTCCTTTTGTTTTCGCTGTCTTACTGTAAACAGAGATACTGAAGTCTAGAGCCTGACTTTATCACTGCCGTTACAGTGATTCCTGGGATTGATTTAAGGAAAAATGACTGATACCATTAAAGTTCATCTTGGTTTCTTTGTCTTTGTGCCTCTTCTCTCTGTCAGCGTTGTCCTACAACATAGCCCTGTGTTACTACAGCCTGAAGAACTACGCTCAGGCCCTCAAATACATCGGAGAGATCATAGAACGAGGCATCAGGGAACATCCTGGTAAAATCCACCTCTCAGTGAACTACCATCATCACATCTGTGTTGGCTCTACTGTAGTTTATTCAACTGACAACAGACTGATTCCTCCCATTTATGTCAGTTGAGTTAATTTTACTAGCAGTTACTGTAGAGTGACGTGTTGATAGTAAGCTGTTTGATCATTCTTCACTTTGACTTTTTCCAAGTTAAAGTTGGAAAAAGTTTCAGCCACTCACAGTAGTTTGATGATCTCACAACAATCTTTTCTTTGGTTTTTCCGCACACCAGAGCTGAGTGTCGGGATGACGACTGAGGGCATCGACGTCCACAGCGTGGGCAACACGCTGGTACTGCATCAGACGGCCCTGATCGAAGCCTTCAACCTCAAAGCTGCCATCGAATACCAGCTGAAGAACGGTAAGAGTCTCACTCAGTGTCTCTGTGGCCTCATGGAACATAAAAACAGGAGGAAGGTGAGAGACGTGAGAGAGAGGCAAGATGGTGGACCAGAAGTAATGCAGTTTATGTTTGATGTGAACTGATGACAAACTAGGTGGCATTAAAGCAGCTAAATAGACAGAGAAAAGAGCATCGCGTGCAGAAACTCACTACGAAAATGAGCGCTTAGCACCAAAGATGAGCATAAAAATAAGGTTGAATAATAACCAGAAATCAGTCAAATGGAAACATCGAAATTGTCTTAGTTTGCTAAAAATCTTGCAAGTTAGAAATCAGTTAAAATCAGTCAAAAAGAGACATTTTTTTCTAAATAAAAGGGCAGGTTTCCAGTATAAACACAAATAATGGAGACAACATTTTAAAAAGACAGTAGGATTACAACTTACAGGTGTTAGGCTGTGTGTTAGGCTTGTAGTCTAGTCAAAAACAAAATCTTTTTTTAATATCAATAATCATACTGTAATGTGAAAGGTGTCCTAGTAGGGACCCCTGATCCCTGACTTTCTCTTTCTTTTTGCATCTTTCAGCTCACTGTTTTCATTTTACAACTTCACTGTTTTGGTTCACTCTCTCATCTGGGTTTCATCCAGCAGCAGCAGCAGACACAGTTAGAGACTAGCTGGTGAAGAAAGTAGAACATAGAAACTGAAACATATCTGGTTAAAGAGCCAGAGCAGAACTTGTTCAGCCTTGTTCACTGGACCCCAATATGCTACCAATTGCAGCCGGTCAACAATGTCATGGGTTCTGGGCAATGGATTTCCCACAAAGTTACACTAATATCTGTTTAACCAATCCAAATATCACAACAACCTTGGTTATTGGATCAATATGTGATTATTATGTGATTCAGACCCTAAACCAGGTCACTTTCACAGAGCAGAATTTTCCTGGCTAGTAAGTGTTGCCACAGAGAGAGAGAGAGAGAGAGAGAGAGAGAGAGAGATCACCTGGAAAAGAACTTGTAGAGCCTCCTTTTATCTTCAAAAGCAGGGTTGTCTTCCCTCCTTTCATCAACCCTCTGACACATTATCAGACCAAGCCTGTAGGGAAGGACTCACATGTAGAGCTTAAAAGCAGTTGAAGGGGGCATCCTGGTCTTGTGCCACAGCGTCCCCTTCTGAATTACTCTCTCTCTCTCCCCATATTTCCTGCCTGTATCTCCACCATCAACTCAAAACAGAAAAGTTCAACAGTGTTTAGAAACGTAACGCTGAAAGTTTCAGGAATTAGACAAGGAGAGCTAATGGAGCAATATTTTTACAAGGTAAGGAAGAGGAAGACTGCAAGCTGGCCAACATGGAGGATTTTAAATATTCATAACATTGGCTTTGCAAATGTTTTATTAGGAAGGAAATGCATTCAGCACCTCGAGGAACCACACAGTGTGTTTTGGGGAAAATGTCTGAATGTAAACATAACTTTTGTTTACAAGAGAACCTTCTTTTCTATTTCATTTTCATGTGTTTTCCTGCAGTGAAAGGAGCTCAGGAGGCTTTGACAGACATGCCCCCAAGATCAGAGGAGGTAACTTTCATCATCGTGTGTGTGTGTGTGTGTGTGTGTGTGTGTGTGCAGCTGCAGTCTCCACACCCCTTGGCTATGTGTGATTATTCTGCTGTAATCTGAATTAAGGCTGTCTGGGCCTGCCCCGCTAACAGCCTGGAGATTAATAGAATATTAGAATAGAGACGTAGGTGTGAAGGCTTACATGGAGGTAATGATGATAGTTTTATTGTCTTGAAACTGCTTCATTAAAATTAATGTTCAGTCCTTGGTCCAGTCTGTAACTGCCTCTGAGTCATGACCTAACCTGAGAGAAGTGTACGACTAGTGCCCCCTACTGGAATAAAGACACAAAATTCATGTTTCTGTTCCACAAAGTCTCTCAGAGCCTCTTTCTCATCATACAGTGAATAAGAATGCAGTGTTTTACAGAGGCATGGAACATAGTGTATCACATACTGTATACTGTGTGTGTGTGTGTGTGTGTGTGTGTCTTGGCAGGAGCTGGATCCAGTGACACTCCACAACCAGGCTCTGGTGAACATGGACACGAAGCCGTCTGAGGGTTTTGAGAAGCTGGCCTTCCTGCTGCAGCAGTCCTCCTTCCCCCCCGTCACCTTCGGAAACCTGCTGCTGCTCTACTGCAAACACGAGGTACACAACAGGCCGGCCTGCAGGCTGTCCTGGACCCGGATCTCCAATGGCTTCAAGTATCCTTGAGCAAGGAATCCTAACCTGCTCAAGGACTGCTGTAGACCAGTCCAGGTTGTAAACAAGCTGCCATCACTGTGGTGGCTTCTTAATTGTAAACCTGTGTAGTAATATGAGGAAAGGATTTTGACCAGCTTTTGCTAAGAAATACTGTCCAGGAGATCCTGTGGAACTAGTAATCGAAATGCCATTATACAGGTTATGATATAGTATGATAATATAATCAGTTTTTAGAATACAGTTAGGCGTATTTTCGTCTGCAAAAAATCACCCAAACTAAACTTACTGGGTTCCAACAATAAACTTTGAAAAAAAGGAAAAGCAATATCCGGAGGCCTCTACTGCATGAAATCACTTTCACTCATTTGTATGTTGCTTTGAACAAAAGCATCTGCCACATGAATAAATGTAAATGTAATTCTTTGCTGAAGACAAAGCAGCCTGCCTAAATTTCTCTTTTGCAATTTCATGTGTTTTAGATTCATTTTACTAAATGATTCATTTTGTCTGATCACAATGCAGGAAATCATGGATTTCCAAGTTTGATGATATATAATCATAAGCTAGCAGGTAATGGGCTCAATTACTACACAGAACTTTCATATCCAGCCTGCACTTGGACAAAAGTGTGTTTTTTATAAAACCAACAACTCTGTATAATAACCTTGTTTCTACCAGGGTTGTTATACTGAATGATATTAGATTGAACAGGTCTTCATGACAGTGTCCACCCTGTAGAGATGTCGTCATTATACAGAGGATTATCGTGGCGTTCTCCTTCAAAAACATGACACCCCTCTGTTAGATGAGGGACTGTGTCAGCATTTTCCACCATACGGTGCACCTGCGAGGGTCCATGCAGGGAGGAACAATGTTTTCAAAAGGATTTGGAGTCATGTGGGGTGAGCTGAAAACAAACCGAGAGCTCACAGAAAGCTGCAGAGAGGTGTGGGTCTTTCATTAAAATGGTATTAATGTCACTGCTGGATTCGATCTCTCTCTCTCTCTCTCTCTCAGTACTTTGACCTGGCAGCTGACGTCCTGGCAGAAAACGCCCATCTCACCTACAAGTTCCTCTCCCCGGTAAGTTACACATTCACACGAGGGCTGGACAGATACATGTGTTTTTTATGTTTTTATGAAAAAATCACATCAGGTCCTATTTCACACTGCGTTTTTCTGTGTCTGTTCCTCCTTAATTTTCTTGTTTGCCTGCACAAATGTACTTAATAATCATGAAAGGTGTCCTATGGCAGGATCCATATTGAAGCTGACATGTGTTTTTGTCCTTTCCAGTACATGTATGAGTTTCTTGACGCCTTGTTGACCTGCCAGACAGCACCAGAGGAGGTACTGTGAAGATAACAAAAGCACTTAGTGCTGTATTTATAATTAAAGCCACTCATAGTTACGAACCCACAGTGCATTATCACCTTTCAGCTCATAATTATTATTTTGTTACCCATTTAATGTATGATTCAGTCTCATAAACCTGCACTAAGCAGCTTTTCAGCAAACAGCAGTAAAGCTTGTATAAGCAGGCAACTGTCTGCTCACGAATTCACATTGTGTTTACAGCTTGTTCATCTGCCCCCAAGTGGCCAAAAGAAAAGAAAAATCATCATTAATGTAGCTTTAAAAACAGTTGGTGCATCTACTGTAGTGAGAGGATGTCCACTGAGTGATGAATCATTTAAAAACTATCAGTTTAAGCTGCATAAACTTTGCAGTTTGGTGATCCCAAGAAGCAGAGATAAATTGAATTTTGGACAGTTTGGACTTTAACTCAACTAAACTTTATTTATACAGCACCTTTCCTACAAACATGCCGCCCAAAGTGCTTCACAGAGCAAGATTAAAACAGCACGGGCAAAAAAGTACAAAACATGAAACAGAAGTTTTGCAAGACTAAAAATGAACAATAAAATGTTAAAAATAGATAAAAGTCAATAAAATAGGTAAACACAAGGGATAAAAATAGTATGAAGACCAATGATAAGACTTAAAAACTAATGCAACAAATAACAAGGCACCTTAAGTAAAAGTCAGGCTAAAAAAATATGTCTTTCACACTGACATTTGAAGTTCTTTTGAACTTTCAAAGAATTACAACGGAGCTTTAATTCTCAATGTGCAGGTCCCTCTTTATATGTTTATTGCATTGTGTTTGTATCCAGCGTCTTTATGGACTACATGTGCTGATGAATAACAATCATTCACATCTAAAAGGGCTCATGTTTAGTCGTGTGGCTGTTTAGCTGTGTTTTTTCATCCATGAATAAAATCATGTATGACCTTTTTTCACCTGCTGTCTGTTTGTTTCACAGGCTTTTAGGAAGTTTGATGAGATGAACGGCAAACTGACGGAGCAGCTACGCAAGCTGGCCAAGCAGGTTGTTTACCTCCTTCCTCTTCTTCCACTGCACATTTATAGAGCTTTCTTTGTTTCTTTCTTATTTATTATGTCTGTATTTCATTTTGAGATATTATGTATGAGACACATATCATCCTGTACTTGCCTGCTAATGTAGCTGAATCTGTCAGTTGATCTGAGCTGCATCCTGAGTCACAGTAGCTTAAGGAAATTGTGAAAAAGACATATTTTTACATTTAGAAGTGGACTTTTGCCAAAATAAATATTAGATTTTGATGTAAAGAAGCTTCTCAGAGAGTTTTGGCTGAATGTTGTTTTTGTCCGTCTTCTCTAAGGTGCAGGAGGCCAGGCTGGCTCGAGACGATGAAGTGCAGAAGAAAGCTCTGCAGGACTACGACCTGATGCAGGAGAAGTGAGGACGCACGCACGCGCGCGCACACACACACACACACACACAAGTAAAGCGTTTGAAAGGCATTTGAAAGAGATGGTGAAATAGTTAGGAGCCTTTTTACATATTGTATTGTTGAAGGAAACTGTGTCACTAATAATCATAATCAATTTCATGAACTAAGATGTGTTTATTTTAATCAAAGCAACCATATTATTTGCATGACTAGATGTGTGTTTCATTTTAATCAGAAAGCATTGCGTTATGGTGAGAACCAAGGTCGTCTTGTTCTGCAGAGCCTGGGAAGTTTGGTGATTAGCACTTTCTAGACAGTGAAAGTCCTTTTTTTTTTAGAATGGTATCTATCAGTTCGGATCCTCCTGACTCCCAGACTCCACAAGAGTCTGGGATAAAGTTCAGGCAGACCAGTGTGTCGCTTATCAACAGTGTGAAATGGCACATGATCCATGACTCTGAATTTTGCCAATCAGAAAGTTTCTTTGTGTAAAAGCGCCTCCTAGTGTGTAAAAGTGTAACGGCATACAATCCCGTCTTTAATTCATAACCAATCAGAGACTCTCGGTGACTTCCGTGTCTTGATCATTGAGGAAACATCACATCCCGTCAGGAGGAGCTTAGTATGAGAGGTTTAAACATCGATTCCGGGAGAAATGTCGTTCTGAATCCAAACTCTTTGCATTCCAGATCTGTATTGTTCTTTCTGCAATCCGAAGAACAAAACTACTTTGTACTAAATTTAGTAGAGCGTTTCGTTCTTCCTACGAACCTGATAGTGGTTGTTTATTTCATGTTACTGAAGGCTGAACAAGAAGAAAGAAATCAACCGCAACATTTTTTTTGTTTCCAGTTTCCTTCAACAGTATGAGCATGGGACAAATAAAACATTTGAATCTTTAATCTTTAATTTAGCAAGAAATAATAATAATAATATGAAGAAATGTGTTCTTGGTAGCTTGAAAAGAAACCTTTGACAACTCATTGAGACCGCGGGACAATGCTCTCTACATCTTATGCTTACTGTTTTAAATAAAGGCATCAATCCAATGAAATTACAACATAACATGATCTTGTAATTGGAGAAATACAAAAAGCTTTTTCACCATCAAAAATCAAATCACCTGGTCCTTGGCCTAAGGTTCTTCTATCCACAACTATGTGGAAATTCAGTAAAAATGTTTAAGATCTCCAGCTGACAGACAGAAAAATGTGGGGAACTCCCTTCTTCTCACTACCTTTCCTCTGTAGTGCTCCACCTGATTATTTCCCTCCCGTGTAATTGGCCCGGTCTTATCCCAGGTACATCGTGGTCCTGATGGCCCAGGCCAAGATCTACTGGAACCGGGAGAACTTCCAGATGGTGGAGAAGATTTTCCGTAAGTCGGTGGAGGTCTGTAATGAGGACGATACCTGGAAGCTGAACGTAGCCCACGTGCTCTTCATGCAGAACAAGTACAAGGAGGCCATCGGCTTCTACGAGCCCATCGTCAAGAAGCACTACGATAACGTGAGTGCTTCAGGATCATTGGATATGTAGAAAAGAAATGTGTGGAGGAAGACGTAGAATATATTATTGAGAAAAATGCATTTCAGACATCAGACACTTTATTGTATTTTGAAGCAAAAGCTCAAATACAATGCTGTAAACCAGCACCGCTGAGCGTCTGAGGTCAGGACTAAACGTTGACAGTTTGCCTTTCTGTCCAGGTGGAGCAGTGTAACATTCAGGAGTGTCCCTGCAAGTGCAAACCCTCGGTAAAAATAGACCAAGCTGTTCTGTACTGGCTCCTCTGCAGTGTCTTCACATCTGTGCATGACTGTTTCAATGATTTTCTGCCGTTGTTGTGTGCGGTTTTTATTTTGATTGTTTGTTTGCAGTGGTGCGTATGTCATTTCTGCCATCTGAAAATGTTGACTTTTGTCCAATTTCAGAGAAATTAGGTCACGATAAACTTGGCAAGAGGGCAAGAAGTTATACTAGAATAGTCTTAAAATGTCTAAAATTAAGTTATGGTTCTGAGTGCAGTCTGATATGTAATTTTACATCTTAAATTCAATTTAAAAATTAAACAAAATAGTGAACTTTGTGTTGCTGTTCTGGTAAGAAATAACACCAGTTGTGTTGTGTGACTATCCTCTGAAATCCCAACAGTTACCAAATACATGGGCCTTAATACAAATGGATGCAAACTGAAGTACAGATATGACACTCAACTTCGGCTATTAGAAATAATCAATATTTATATTAAATAACAGAATTTAACTAACATTAAATTCACCTCGGGGCACCACCCTTGAAAAAGGAAAAAGATTAATTAATTCGGTGTCAGTCTAAAGGTTGCTACAGAGTTCTTGACTCATGCACAGTGACCTTAATACTTAATACACAAAAACCACATAGTAATCAAGTTCTTTATAAATGAAACTACGCACACATGGTGTAAACTGTTCCTGTTGGTTCAGGGTTTATTATACCTGCATCAAAATCAGCACGTTAAACAAAACTTCAGTACCTTTCAGAGTTAAAAATAGCATATAAGTCAGTTCCTTTGTTCTTGTGTCAAGAGTTCAGAGTGTTGAATCTTCAGCCCAGATCCTGGAATGTGGGAGTATTAGACCTGTTGTAAATTGGGCAGTTGTCACTTGGCTTTCCCTTAATGTCCTCCCTGAGTCCTGGTGGGTCGTGGTTTATGGCCCGGAGGTCATGCTGGTAACATGATGTTTTGGGAAAGTTCATCTTTGAGTCTTAACAGTGACTTGTTTCATGACCGAGACCATGGCCGTCCCACACTCATCATCAGGCTCCTTATAATGCTGCAGTTGCTTTCATTTTCTAATGTGAATGATTGTCACTGAAGAAACTTTAATTATTTTCTATTCTGAAGAGCATTAAAAGGCCGCAACAAAGGTTTCTTAAAGGTCCGAGTGCTGGCAGGAAATGTTCTGTGAAATGAGCCAAAAAAAAGAGTCCTGCTTTTGGAAAGTTATTAAATAATGTTTAACAAAGTAGAATAAGTGTGTGTGTGTGTGTGTGTGTGTGTGTTCCACTGTAGATCCTGAATGTGAGCGCTGTGGTCCTGGCCAACCTGTGTGTGTCCTACATCATGACCAGCCAGAATGAAGAGGTACAGTACACAGAGGTTTACGCAGCACTCAGTACAGTATTACACTGGTCATTCTGCGTCATGAGTCCTTTTACACAGCGGTGGAAAGTAACTAAGTACATTTATTCTAGAACTGAAATTCGAGGTACTTGTACTTTACTAGAGTATTTAGATTTTTATGCTACCTTATACTTCTTATTCTACTTGTCTGACAGCTATAGATACTGGTTATTTTTCAGGTTAAGGTTTGTTAGAGTAAACCACACGATAATATAGAGAGTTACCTTCATCTTAACCTGTTACAACATTAATGTTAATGCGTCAGTTGGGTCTCTTGATGTTTGAAATCAATATTGTGATGTTTATGAGTGTTGTTAGTGTGTTCCATAATGAATTAATACTAAATATGTGCAAAACTACATATTAAATAATAAAATTCATTTTCAGCGTAATGAAATGTGTTCCACTGCTCCAGAAAACTCTCCACACATGTAAATCAAAAACTTCAGTCACTAATTTTATCAGTATTTTATTAAAATTTGCTCTGAATCTTGAACTCAACGCAGCGATAACAATGTGTTTGTATTCTCACGATGTGACTGTTGGTACATAAATACAGTATATCCCACTCTGCATAATGACTGCTTTTACCTTTAACAGCTTAAGTACATTTTGCTGATAATACTTTTACTACTTTTACTTAAGTTCAATTTTAAAGGCAGGGCTTTTACTTGTAACGGAGTATTATTATGGTGTGGTATTACTTAAGTAAAGGATCCAAATACTTCTTGCACCACTGCTTTTACATTTGATACTTTACTGTAAGTACGCTTTGATGATAATACTACTCACACTGCGATGAAAGGGCTTTTATTGTGTTCATTTATTTTATTTGCTCATTTAGTTTGGATAAATTTCATGTTTTGCCTGTAAATATTGTCTTTGTGTTGAGATAACTTTTATATGGATATTTAACATTCTTCTGACTCGTGTGGTTTAGTTTTCACTTTTTTACACAGTATGAATCAGTCTAGTCTCTCCTCTGTTTCCTCCTCGTGTCGTCCTGGTTCAACAGGCTGAAGAGCTGATGAGGAAGATCGAGAAAGAGGAGGAGCAGATCTCCTACGACGACCCCGACAAGAAGGTCTTCCACCTCTGCATCGTCAACCTGGTCATCGGGTGAGTTCCTGCTGCCTTTCACTAATCCTGCTGGACAAACCGACACAGGAGGATCTTTTTAGCAGCAGAGGGTTGTGAGCGGAGCTTTTTATAATCTGCTTTTGTGTCGCTGTGCTCCTTGTTTTTGTTTCTGTTCCAGGAACCTCATGAATTTAGAAATATTTCAGTGTTCAAGTCTCACCACAGCACCCTGTTGTAGAGTATGTGTGGGTCCAAATTCCATGCCAGACAGCAGAGCCATCACAGCACATAGTGCTCACAGTGCAAACAGTCTGTCTGGCTGTAAATACAGGACTTTCAAATGCAGGAGGTTTATCCCTTCTGCCACAGCAGCCCTAAAATATCTCGTTGAACACTATGTATTGATGTGTATGTGTAGAAGCATGTGTTCATTGTATGTATTGTTTTTTTCTTTCAGGACGCTGTACTGTGCCAAGGGGAACTATGACTTTGGAATCTCTCGTGTCATCAAGAGCCTGGAGCCTTACAATAAGAAGGTCAGCCATTGTTCTATGTGCTTTTATTTTTAAGGAAAGGTGTTTGTTGTTGGCTTTTATTTTCTAAAGGCAGCAGGCAGTATTTTCAGTGATGGACACAAGATCAAGTTCTGAACCAAAAATACCCATCTGAGCCCTCCAGGACTCTCTCGCTGAGGGTCTTCTCTGAGGCTGAGCTGCGCTTTCTGGGACCTTTTGATCTGGTCCAGTCACAACACCAGACTCTGGCTGCAGCTGAGTCCACTAAGCTCCAGCTGAGAACACAAGCCGTCATCCTGAGTGTTTCCCATCTCGTCCTCACAACAGTCACCGCCGCGGAGTCCCATTCACAGCGAAAGCAGAGACGAGTTCAGGAATGTGTCACGCCAGCTTCTCACAAACTGACCGTCACGTCTGAACTCTGATTCCCTCAAACAGCAGGAAGAAGTCACTGCACGCGCCGACCTGCACAGTCAAACCAGAACTTTAACTTTTATGATTAAGAAAACAGAGACGATAGCAGGACTTTTACAGTCTGTTTTTATTAGCATGAATGTTAATTACAAGCAGAATATTGTGTCTGTTGGACTGTTTTATTGATATTTTGTTACTTATTATACTATATTTATTATTTATTATATTATACTAAACTCATACAATATTATATTTTATAGTCTGTTATATTGCTGTACTATACTATATTACTACATTTACTCATATTTTATATCCCATACTATATAATAATATACTATATTATACTATATTATGTTAATATGTTATAGTGTTTTATTGTATTATATATTATATTAATACACACTAAATATCATTACTTAATCATATTCTATATTATTCTGGTGTTTGCTGTTTACGTATATGAGACTTGCTGACTTTGCTGCTACTAATCACACATTATGTCACTCTGGTATTGCAATTTTTTTGTTTATTTGCTCTTATCTATTTTTATTTCTATTTTATATAGTTATTATTATATATTATTATTTTCTGTACTTATTTCTGTCCTTGTGCTGCTGCAACACTTGGATTTCTCCTCTGGGGATCAATAAAAACGTCGCTTATCTAATCTTAAAAAGTCATACAACAATGAACACTAAAGACTGTGTGTGTGTGTGTGTGTGTGTGTGTGTGTGTGTGTGTAGTTGGGGACGGACACATGGTTCTACGCCAAGCGCTGTTTCCTGTCTCTGCTGGAGAACATGTCCAAACACATGGTCATGCTGAGGGACGCTGTGGTACAGGAGTGTATTCAGTTCCTGGAGCACTGCGAGGGTGAGCAGCAGCCACACACACACACACACACACACACACAGGCTAATGTTAGCAGCTCTGTCCGGATCCTTTTGGATTTGGAGACATTTACACTCCAGCAACATCATTATCTGAGTGCTACATTCGCCAAACACGTTGGTTAGTCCTCATCCTAAAAGCCTTTTCTCGTGTTACTTTAAAAGTAAAACACAAACAAGTATGTAAGCTGAGCAGCAGGGTTACGTTAGAATGAAATAACAGCCTGATCTCACATTTTTCCTTGTCATACTTATGGTACTAGGACTAACTAGCTCTACACTGCAATGCTGTTTCTTTATTTCCATGTCTTCTGCATGGATCACCTGTTGAGGATGATGACTTTTCACCTGGGACCTGTGAGCTGTAGCCTCAGTCTTTTAGCAGTTTTCATGTGTGTAGTCATCTGTTGCATATTTAAAGCCCTTTTCATCCAACTTATTGCGCAATTAGCTAGCTAGCTACAGCTGATAAAATCTGCTAGCAACAGTCCACTAGAAATGCTTTTGTTTTGCTCTGTCTGAAATGAAGGATTCTTTGTTTCAAAAATTACTTCGAATTTCGATGGTAAATCTGCCTCCGTTCACTCTAAACTGCATATGTGCAGCGTCAGAATGGAAAGCTTGACATGCGTAGCAACACTTACTTAAAGAGGCGAGTTTACCAAACTGTAAATCTCCCAATTATCAATATTTTGTCCATATTTATGGTCTCCAGAGGATGAATCCTGATGATTCTGGTGGACCCCCTGACCTTTTCTCCTGCGCCACCATCAGCCCACAGTTTCCACTTCAGTGGAATAAATATCAAAATCTGGTGGCCAGACTGTCATTACATTTTTGCTGAACACATTCGTGTTGTCCAGAGGATGAACCCTTAAGATTTGTTTGACCCTGTGACCTTTCCTCTACTGCCACCTTTAGGCCAGACGTTGCATTTTTAGCCTCTAAGAATCCCAAAATCCTCAGGAATACTTTCATAATGTGGCGTGTTGGGAACATTTCATCCTCTAGGAGACACTAGTGGACCTTTTGTATTTTCCGTATTAACTCTGGCTGTTTTCTTTGCCTCGCCTGCAGAGTACGGTAAGGAGGTTCCAGCCATCATCGAGCAGCCTCTGGAGGAGATCCGCATTCACATCGGCAAGAATACCGTCACCTACGAGGCTCGGCTACTCAAGGCGCTGTTCTACGAGGTCATTGGCTGGAACAACTGACATCATCACACAGGTGTCGCTGTAATGTGTGAGGTATGCTGAGCCCCATTTACCAGATCAGTAACATCACTGACTGCAGGTCAATGTCTTCCATTCAAAGGACAATGGAACCTGACTGGAATCAAGAGACCGTCAGCACACACATACTGGTACACACACACACACACACACACACACACACACACACACACACACACACACACACACACTGATTAATTTTCCGAATAAGGCCTGCTGTGCAAGCTTTACATTTCTGGGACTCAAAAACCATTTCCAGTTCCAGACTTTCTTTTGGACTCACTCTGTCTGTCTTCGTCTCTCTCGTCAACACACACACACACACACACACACACACACACACACACACACACACACACACCCCCAGGGGAAGCTTTTATTTTGAAATTGATCCTACATAATCAGTTTGTGTTCTTTCTCACTTTATGATCCGACCGAAGCTCCACTTCACAGACTCTTGCAGCCAGCAATGTAAGCAGAGATGATTTGCATTTATTCTCAGTACGACTTAATGTTATACAGGATACATACAGCAGACTGTATTTTATTGGCTGTTTATTCTGCTAACATAAAATACATGATAACAGTTTGTATATAAGTTTATCTACATGCATTCATAGTTCATGCGTATATCTTCTTTGGTCAGTGCTGGTTGGACAGCTGCCTTCCTGTTCTGTGGATTTATATTCAGTACATACAGTGTTTGTGAAAAGCAAAAAAAAAACTTATTTAAAGAAAATAAAGATATTTTTGAAGAAAAAAGTACCAGTAAGTGTTTCTTGGCCTTTCGAATAGGGATGCTCCAATCAGGCTTTTAATGGCTGTTTTTAAATAACCGATTCTGCCGAAAAGTCCCTGTAAGAACCACCACTAAAGGTCAGTATGCTTCAAACAAAGTGCTCGTCAGATCATCAAACAGCGTCTGATAATTCTTATAGAACTTTTCTAAACCGACAATTCGACAAGCACGCCCATTTTACGCAGTGATTGGCCAGATCTGTGTGAAGGTGACAAAGTAGATCTCTCTCTGACGGCCGGCTTCTTGCCTTCTTGCCTTTCAGAACAACCATAAACACCTTTGCTTTCCAACGCGACTTCTTCGTCTCGAGCATACCCCGACCTTAAGTGTTACACATGTTATTTTCCAAATTGGATTCACCACACTAAGATAGATCACTCCAAACAGCCTGTTAGTTATTCTTAAAGTAATAGGCAATTTTATACTGAGGAGTAAAGAGTGTTGCCCTTAAAGGGAAATTACGGTATTTTATTTTCATAATTGTGGCCATTCTGACTATAGCTCATAATAACTTTGTACCCGCCGCCTCCGTTTTCTGCCCGCTCCGACATTTTTTGCTGTCGTCTTTGCTGAATCTCTGTAACCAAGTGCGACGTTATTGCGACTCACATTCAGAACGACCACAATTATGAGAATAAGAACCATGTTATAAAAATCCAATCATTGTAATTTAATTCATTACATCTTGTTACACTCTTATACATCCTCCAGAATCAGCAGGTGTCTTTTTCACCTAAATCCTGGACAGAGCAGCCACAAAAACTACCAACCAGGAGCTCATCATCATCATCATCATCATGATTACCATAACTCACTAAAACTGGTTAAGAAGCTGTGTGGCAAAAAGCTCACTGTGGAAATATGAAACTGTCCTCCAAAACCCTGATTTCATTTAGGAAAAACAAAGAAATTCTTCAGCTAGCTCGTTGCAGCAGTCACTAGCCAAATAACAGCCTGAAGACGCTGCCTGCCTGACTGGATCTGGAGACCACCACCAAGTCCAGCTCCTCGTGGACAGGAACATGAACTGCCTCGGACGATAGTTTGCTGAAGATCAAATTTACCCTCACAAAGAACAATGGCGATTTCCTGTAGGATTGGAGCATCACTACTTTCAAAAGGCATCTTGTTTGGGATTAACTAGATCCAGATTCAGCACGTGGGGAATAAAGCATCTTCCTCATTTTAATCATAGAATATAATATGAACAAAATATAGGTAGAAAGAAAATCTCTTTTGTTTCCATTCCAGCCACATTCCAGCGTTTTAACAAGCATTTTCATCATCGTACGACTACGTTCATAAAGCAACATACTGTGTCGGGAGTCGGTCTGCAGCCGTGAAGAGCATCTCTACCTGATGATCTACGATTCGCTCGTGTGAACGCACACGTGAGGAGGGGGGGGTGCGTTCAGGAGAGCGGCCTCTTCGTTATGTCCTGTTCTATCAGGTAGTAGTTCAGGTATCCACCCAGAGCGCCGACAGCCACGGCCGTCATGTGACTGGAGCAGCCATCTGCGAGACGAGGACAGAGGAGAAGAGACGAAGAGAGGGAGTAAAAACATCAACACAACAAAATACCAAAACCACAGTCATCAAAAGCTCCAATACAGTTCTGCATTCACATTTTTAAGTATTAGCACGTAAGCTAGTACAAGATAGAGAAGATAGAGAACCAGTTTTGGGAGTTGTTCATGTTTTCAGGTCAGAAACATATTAATTACCTCGATTCAAACTAACACATCTCACTGACTCCTGTCCGTCTTTAGTATTAATTAATTTGTTCTGTCTGCTCACACTAGCTGACACTAACTAGGAAGCTTAGAATAAAATATCCTTTACTGTCCCTGTGGGGGACTGATGTTTGTCTCGGACTCCATTCCAGAAACAATACATAAAATATACAATCTATAAACATTAAACAACACAAAAGATGAGAAACGGTTTCACAAGTACATTCAGAACTACACGCAACCAGCTGCACCTTTTACTAGGACACACCAATCCGATCTGCCGGATAGGTCTATAGGAAAGGCCAATACTGACTTTATTAAGCAGATCAGGTATCAAACAGACGTCACCGTTCCACACTGAATACAGTTTCTGTGTCTGTGGTCAACGTCGTGTCAGATTTCTGCTATCAGTTACAGCAGGCTGCCAGCTCCAGCAGTTCCTGCCCTCGTGTTACAGAAAATACAGATGCACTTTTACATTTTGGGGAAAAGAGAGCCCCGGGACTGGATCAGGAATCCAAGATAAAAAGTAAAAACAGTGCATCTCTACCTTTCACCTCGTTAAATTTAAAGTACCAAACACATCGAGGTGCAGAGAAGGTTTTTAGTGGTTGAATCTACATTCATACTTTATATCTTCTGCAACGTGAGCTGAACTGAATCTATCGATCATCTGAAGAGCTGAGTGATTCTCAACACCCGTGACTTTCAGAGCAGACTGTGAGCTCTCAGCTTCACTGATAATACCATTACCTTTTTTTAACACAGTGCAGCCTCAGTCTGCACAGGAAATAATTACATTCCTGCAATTTGGAACAGACATAGTCAACAAGTGCGTTGTTATTTAGGGTCAAATCCCTAAATTTCAGAATGATAAGCTGATGAATCGTTGCCATAAAGCTCAAGTCCCAACATGCTGTCGCTGTTGGAGCTCTGCCACTGATGATGACTCTCAGCAGATAATAATAAATAAGCCTGCGTGACAGCAGACGTATTAGAGGTGTCCGTCACACACTCACCTGGAAGTATCTTCTCCCTCCTCTTCACTCTCCTGTGGGGCTGCAGCTGTTCCAGCAGCTCGTCTCCAATGATCTGAGAGATGATGCTCTCTGAGAGGAGAAACGGCAGACGCTATAATCTGTTAATCCATCTCCGCTGATGATCTTTGTCTGGTTCAGGCTGAAAAATGAGTCTAAATGTACACCACCTGTTAAAATCCAGACTTTTGGCTCACGCGTGATTAAAAAGAACAAGGAACCTTTTTAGATCTGTTTCGAAGCTCATTTATATATAAATATATGTGACAGAGATGAGATACCAACCAAGTATTTACATTTTCTACTTTCTACTTCTGCTCCACCACATTTTGGAGGCAAATATTGTACTTTTTACTCCACTACATTTACTACACAGCTTAAGTTACTAGTTACGTTACAGAATAAGATTATTTATACAACATATAAATCACATACAAATCAGCTCCACCTTCACCAGCTGCAACATTAAAGTGATAAACACATGAATGCATCAATAGTTATCTTTAAGTATATTTTGATGCTAATACTTTTAGTTTGAGTTTGAATGCAGGACTTTTACATCCTCATTTATGTCCACAAAACAGGTTTGACATTTTGAGATAACATTAACACAACATATTAAGCTTAAGAATTAAATTTGTCCACCAATGAGATAATTATGATTCAGATTCAGCAGCATTTATTTTTGAAGTGGTTATGATTATTATACTGCTGTTCAAGCACTCACTGTCTCTCCCAAAGCAGCCCACTTCCTCGTCCTGCAGCCTGAGGATGTGCTGCAGCCAATCAGCTTTGTAGAAGTCGGAGAAACCAGCCAATCCACAAATCAGGACTGTTGACAGAGAGCAGAGGCGCTCGAGTCAGTCGACACGCTCTGGGATCATTTTCAGTTTTCTACCTCAGCCATTTAATAACAAGCCATTTAGCTTCTGATTCAACCTTCAGAGGATTTACATTTGGTCACAGTGCAGTTTCCCTTCTTTCAGCACTTTTCTAGACATAAAGGAATTACTGCACAGAAAACAGACACAAAAAGACACTTAACAGACTTAATTAACTATTTTGATAATCAATTAAGGCATAATATGTAAAATAATAGTAAAAAATATTTAAACATTAGGAGACACGTGTTGAAATACAAACTACGACAAAAAGAATATAAAGAAAATGATTTAAACATTATGTGCCCAAAGCAGGAGGCGGACGCTCACTGTTCTCGATGAAGATGTCCACCGTCTGTCCGGTCAGACCGTCTTTGACGATGTCCTGGTTGGTCTTCATCATGTTGGAGCAGAAGATCTTCTCGTAGCTGCGTTCGGTCATGTTGGCTCGGGACGCTCGAGTGTCGCCTTTCAGCAGGTTGGTGCAGCCTCTCTGAGAGGGAAACACACACCAGGAGCCCCTCAGGGAGTTAGTGATTATTGATCTCTTTTTATCTTGGCATCTGCTGTCAGTTCCTCTCCTTTAAGATACTGTACAGTTTGAAGGTCCTTTGCTTTGTTGGGCTTTTAGCAGCCGGGTCTGTAAGGAAGGTGATGGTGATATCAGTATGATATCTCGAAAACTACTGACAAGGTTTATGTGAAATTAGCTCTGAATATTCTTGGACAAACATTAATGAGTCCGACTATGAGAGAGGCACTTGTATTCAACTTGGTTTTTAATTATGATTTAAAGAAATTGTTTAATGTTTTTGAGAAATACGCTTATTCACTTAGATGAAAAGATCGATACCACTCTCATGTAGAGTTTGGAGGCGATTAGCTTAGCTTAGCATAAAGGCTGGAAGCAGGGGGAAACAGCTAGCCTAGCTGTGTCCAATGATCAAAAAAACATCGTATTAAAGGTACCTTGTGGGGGTTTTGACCACTTGCAGCCCTGTGGAGCAATGCTTTTAAGAGTGTTAGCGTTAGTGTCTCATGCACCAGCACAAGGACGGATTTTAATTGTTAAAAAAAATCTTTACATTCATGCCACAAAGGTCCAAATGATAGTAAAGCTAAAAAAAAATCAACTCCCCTTTAAGAAGCAATCTGTTTTCCCAAATCTGTGTTTTTAAATGCTTTTCAGTGATTGAATCATTTTGGATGAGTTAGTTAGACGTCTCACCATCTTTCCGATCATGAAGTAGAGCAGCTGGTGGGACAGAGAGTAGTGTGGACAACCGAAACGCGTCATGGTGTCCCGGCACGGCTTGGTGACGATGCAGGGCGTCCCGTTCATCTTCCTGCTCAGACAGACACACAGGTGAGACACACAGGTGAGTTCCCTCACGCTGAAACAACAGTATTGGTTGTTTTCTTCAATTAATCTTTATTAGTCAGAAATGTCAGGAAATAGTGTAAAATGCAATTTTCCAAATCGCAAGGTTACATTTGTAAAACTGTTTGTTTTGTCCAAAACCCAAATTAAAAAACACAGTGACATGAAACAGCAGCAAATCCTCACGTTTGAGAAGCTGAAACCAGCAAGTGTTGGACATTTTACTATATAAATGAAGCTTTTTTTGATTATTAAAGTTGTTGTCAATCATTTTTCTCTTGATCGGCTAATTGTTTCAGGACTAAAAGCCAAACCCTAGAGAAGATTAACCACCAATCAGAGGCAACCTGACGGACATTACTCTGACGGCACAGTAATAACTGAAGGCAATCAACATTTACATTTTCTCAGAGCTCCTCTTGTCCAGATTCTGGCAGCTGGACAGTCAGAGGACTCTGTTTAGAGCTCCAAGTCCTCATACCTCAACAAGAAGACAGCTCAGTGCCTTCCAAGATGACACTTATTATTATTTTCTGATCTGCCTCCTCTCTGGTTGAGGTCTGGTTAAGATTAGGCAACTAAAACATTTGGAAAAACTGCAGTCGTGGTCAAAAGACACCGACTTTTGCTGTTGTTAGCAGACGGGACGTGAATTCTCTGAGCTTTCTTGGTGAAATAAAGTCTTCTCTCTGTCGGAGAGTGTGTTCGTACCAGGTTCCCAGCAGCAGGGTCAGACACTTGTCACTGAGCTGCTCGTCGTAACACTCGGTGGTCATGGTGGAGGGATAGACCAGGCTGGGGTCTGTGGAGCTCCACCCCTGAGGAATCAACCAGAAAGTCCACGACAGCAGGGGCTCGAACTCTGCATGACACACAGGGAGAGGAAGGACGGCAGATACAGGTGCAGTACAAACAGAAGTCAAGAGATTCTCATCAAGGTATTAACCATTTATTAATGATAATTAAGAGTCCAGCTGAAATCAAACTTTATGTTTTTTCTGCTACAGTATATCTGCTCTGTAAATCACATGTCCTGTGTTCTCCTCTGAGAGGGAAACTTGGAGTTCCCACCGTTCTCTTTATCATGTTTCCTAATGATGACAGAGGAAAGGAGACAAAACGTTTTAAAGAAAGGACTCGAACAATATCTGCAACCTCATAAATATCCTTTATAAGGTTGCTAAGAAAAATAAATATATTCTTTTGTTAGACTTTTCTCCAATCTTTGCTTCTTTTTGTGTGAAATACTGCGTAGAGTTACCTCTTCATTCAAATGAAACAATCACTCTTTCACTTAATTGATTGGCTGAGAGGTGAAACGCTGGATCGCAGCCTACAGGAACACTTTATTTCCCCAAAGATCTTTTTTGCTTCTTTCAATAATAAAAATAAAATGATTAATTATTATTATATGATTGTGAAAACAGATGACTAATTGTGATTTCAGTTGGACTATCATGATCTTTGTTACCACCATTATTTTATTAACATTAGTGCCAGTTTCTGTTTCTGTTCATCTTCATGTGAGACAGCTGAAAAAACTTTACTGCTAACATGTGTTAGTTTAAGTTTTAAATGCAGGTGTTTTACTTGAGTAAAGGGTTTGTTGCACCACAGGATTTGTGGGAAATGAAGTCTCTCTCACCTCCGTAGTATTTGGGGTCGTTCTGCTGCAGGGCAGCGACGGCCTTCTCGAAGCTTTGGTCGAGACGTCTGACCAGAGCGACGGCGGAGGTCCTCTGAGCCCAGCTGACCGTGTCCGTGTGAGGCCACGTCCGAACGGCTTCCTTCAGTTCAGCTGAGGCACAAAACAACACAGAGGAGAATCCGGATCAGTGGGTCCAACATAAAACACATTCGTCTTTGCACCGATAAATTCATTTGTGTGTGAGTTTATATACAAATGGAAACTGCAGACAATTTAACCTGAAAGAGACATTTGGCTCAATGAAGGTGGGCAAGACAGGAAAGTTAGATTCTTCCTGTTTTGGGTTTGGGTTTGCTAAATAGTTTGGCACTCCTGAACTATATCCTCGTCCTTAGCTCTTCTGTTATTTGAGAAAGATGGAATTCATATCAGTATGAGCTGTGTGTCCCCCACACAAAGAAATCTCACATGCATACTTGGTGAGTCCTGAGATGGATTGTCTAAAATCTCACTGCAAGATGTTTTGTTCACATGTTCAACAGCTCAAAGGCTTTATAGGAGGCTGCTCTGCGCACAGTAAAGAGAAACGTAAAGAAAACATATTGAATTAATGCCTTAAATGTAAATGTATGGTCTTTGCTGTTAAACGCACTTTAGATCAGTGTCCCACTTTAACCGACAGCTGTCCCACTAAACCTAAAAACTCAAATAAGGAGAAAGTGGGTCTGTTTGGTTCTGTAACTTTCCATAATGAGCAGAGTCGTGCCATTTCACAAAAAGGTGATTGATGTGAGTGAATAGTTTCATTATTTGTGGTGAAAAAGTGAACCACTTCAGCTGAACACAAACAGACAGAAGATATTTGGTGCAGCTGTTTTCAGAGAGGAGGTTTGTTTTGTAGATCCGGATCTGTTTACGTACCCTGCAGCATGAGGAACCCGACCACCCCGTCCAGGTTGATGTGCTCATGTTGCCGCTCCAGGAAGGATGCTCCCTTGGAGAGGCTGCTCAGGATGTCATCGATCAGCTCCGCCTGCGACTGCGACCCGGACACTGCGGCAAACAGAGCCAGCACTGCGGCCAGCCGGTGCCCCGCTGCCCGCATGTTCTCACTCGGATAATCCCAGTCTGGAGGCTCCGGGACAGAACCAGAGAGACTGGAGCAGGGAGGACGGGCTGTCTCTCTCTCTCCTCCTCTATCTGTGGGGGGGCGTGACGTCAGGAAGGCTGGCATTATATTTGCACATTTTCACCCGCAGAATGCAAACTATAAAAATAAGTCCTCACATTAACACCAAGAATAGGAGCCTACGTTGTTTTAGGAGACTTGCTGCTTTCTGTAACAAAATAATCAATTTGTGCAAAAGAGAAACATGTTGCAAAGTTGACTCAGTATTGCCAGCACAAGTCTCCAAACTCTGTTGTCAAATATCAGATCAGATACGTGGACTCGTTGTTTTTTAGCCTTTTTTTTTGCAGTTTTTCTAATTTGCAGTGCTGCCGGTTTTGCATGAGGAAAACCATCCAGTTGTTGTAATAATGATAATTAAAAAGTGACAGTATAGAAGCCCGAAATCATGCAAAAAAAACAGGAAACACTACGTGTGTTTTTATCAGATGAAAGGAAGGATGAGGAAGCTTGTGGAGTTTATAAGAGCTCTAAGTTTTTTGTAATAAACTTTCTGAATGTTCATAGGCTATTAACAAAACATTTACAAATAATAGCATCAATAATGTGAAGTGAAATTTGTCTAATTAATCAGCTTGTTCTCAGTCTGATTTTGGATTTTGCATTGTAGACACTCCAACAGGTTACTCTTGTATGGCTCCAGTTTGTGAACGATTCCACCAAAGAGTGATTTCTCCCTTTAAACTTCTCCGGTTGTTTGCTTTTGAATAATTTCTGACTGCATGAAAAACAGCATTCTACAACAACAAATAACAAACGTGTCAGAAAAAAATGCCATGAATATATGTAGCCAAGCATTTTTTTTAACTCTTTCGAATCCAAATAATTTTCTTTTGACCCTTTAGATTTATGTTGTGACCACTTAGGGGGGCCCGGCCCCCACGTTGAGAACCGCTGTATAATACCCCCTGGTGGCAGAGGCCTGAATCGCCGTTGCTACTACTGAACAAAGCCACAGTCGTGACCTTTCGTTTTCTTTCGTTGGCCCTGAACGCATCGTAAGGTCTGCGGTCCGTTTAAATCTGAAGCTCCTCCTCCTCTGAGCCACGTCATCACGAATCAGAAACAAACATGGCGACCCTCTTAGTGGTGTTGTATGCGGCGGGTTTTAGGGCAACATGGCCGGTGGTGTCTCTGACGGTTGTAACCGTGGTGGTGTCGGTGTGGCTGCGGCTGCGGAGGTTGCGGCAGCGGGACGGCGGGACCGACCGGCGGGTGTGTGTGCTGGTGTTGGGGGATATCGGTCGCAGCCCTCGGATGCAGTATCACGCCTTGTCCCTCAGCAAACACGGATATACTGTTACTTTTGTCGGGTTTTTGGGTGAGACTGCCGCGCACAAACATACATTTATCTGTTTCACATCGGGGTGTCTGTTAGCCCCCAAAAACTTTACCTGATAACGAGATAAGATAAACTTTATTGATTAAAGTGCCAGAGCGCCTGGCTTCTACCTAATCGATACTTAATCACCAATAAAGTTAAGGAAATTTCTTTCGAACTCCTTCATGAATTCTACCCAGCTAAAAACTAGGTTAAAACAAATATTAAGGGAGACATTGACATGTCCAGAAGCATGACATGTTGTGCATTTATCTTGACATTGTGAAGAAACTCTGCTTTTATTACTGAAAATATTATTTATGAAGGTTTTATCTAACTTTGGAACAACCTTTTGTTTGGTCTTCTGTAAAATAAAACACTTCTATGTACCTTAATTAATCTTATTATTATAATGGACAAATTCCATATCCATAAATGTACATTTACAGGTAAGAAGCCATGCTTCATTGCCTTTAAAGAGTTCAAGCAATACATTTATTCAATTCAGCACTCTACAAACAAAAGGCAATTAAAACTATAACGGCTTGTAGTATGTTACACATTTTTATATAGATCATTATCCCCCTACCATTAATCTATAGTGTTCTGTCTTCTCTTATTTTATTATTATTCATTATATGTTCCCTTTGGTACATGAAAAAATGGTCAGAGCAGCAAAAGGAAGTGCATTTAAAAAGATTTGAATATAAATACACCGCGATAATACAATAAGAAGTACAAAAAACTAAAATAGAGGTACTGTTTCCTAAATGTGCCATACATATACACATAAAATCCAATCACAACACATAAATATGAAATTGAACGTGATGATAAATGATGTATAAGAGCGTAAAAAGCCTTCTCTGACTTTTTCTCATTTTAGATACCAAACCTCATCAGGACGTGCTGCGAGAGGAGAGAATAAAGATCGTCCCCATCGCAGAAGTGAAAGGTGTTCGAGGTAGCTGGAACCACGTTACACTGAGCTTTACTGTTTTCTCTTCTGTCCTTTACACAAAGTTGTTTTGTCGACTTTTCAGTGGGACCCAAAATCCTCACGTATGTGACGAAGGTGATCTTTCAGTGTGTGCAGCTTTTTCGTGTGCTGCTGGCGGCCGAAGTCCAGTCTCACATACTGATGCAGGTACAGTGGAGAGCCAGGCTGCTTTAACACCTTCGCTGCTTTTAAAACATGTTGCCATTAGCCAGCGGGCTAACACACATTAGCAGAAATGTGAATTAATGTGCTTTGTCCTTCTTATAAAGAATAAAGGTGTTCAGTTGCTCCACTGTAAAGGAAGGTCTTTAGTTAAGTCAAAGACCAGCAGGCAAACCGTTCCATCTCTGATGTTGATGACTGTGTTCGTATCCCAGAATCCCCCGGGGTTGCCCGGCATTGCGGTGGCTTGGCTCGTGTGCATCCTGCGAGGCAGCAGATTCGTCATCGACTGGCACAACTACGGCTACACCATCATGGCCCTGAGCCACGGCCAGAGACACCCGGTGGTCCGACTGGCAAAGTGGTCCGTACTGAGCTTTTTAGACGGGTTGATGATAGATGAATCTCTGGTGACTATAGAAGCAACGTTATCTGTGTTTTCTTTTTTGACATAAATGATGATAAATGAAATGAAAAACCTTCTTGGACTTTAAATGTTGCATAATATCTGGGTTTCTAGTGTGATAATTGGGCCCAAAATGCTCTTTCGTCTCTGACAGTGATGTGGTTTTCTTCCAGGTATGAACACCTGTTCGGGCCTCTGGCCGCTCACAACCTGTGTGTTACCAACGCAATGAAGGACGACTTGCAGAAAAACTGGGGCATCAAGTAAGATTCGTTTTGCGCTCATCATGTTATAAAGAACCAAATGAAATCCTGAAGACTCGCTCGCAGCTTCTAGAGGCTGAAACGTTCATTACACCTGACAGTATGGAAGTGTGGCGTTCACAGGGAGATATTTACTGAGGAGATGTGGCCCTTTATGTGCAAAACAGTCAAATACCTCACTGAGCTGAAAAACTGTGGTGACGCAAAATGTTAATAATTTGAGTCTGACTTGGTAAATATCCCCCATAGTGTTAATTTAGCTGTTCTTACCAGTAGTGGAGCTAAAAGATGAAAGTTTGTCATCATGGTGGCGCTAATTGCTAAAATCCTAACCATTCATCCTCTGGGGACAACGAACACAATCATGGTGGTTTTCTTCCTTTGGACCCAAACATGAGCTGGAAGATAAAACCCCTGAAAATGTCCTCGTTTGCGTTTGCAGGGCGACGACGCTGTACGACCGGCCGGCCTCCGTCTTCAGAGAGACGCCGCTGAAGCTGCGGCACGAGCTCTTCATGAGACTGGCCGACTCCTATCCTCAGTTCCAGAGCAGAAGGTGAGAAACACCACAGGACCATTTCATGGCTGTTTGGAGAAGTCAGCCATTGTGCCAGTGACGCATTTCAGTCCCAAACTGCCCTTTAAAAAAGTACCCGACTTCAATCATTCTGTGAGAATATGTAGACAATTTCTGTCTTTGTTTATCTTCAGCTCTGCTGGACTTAATGTGGGTCCATTATTACAAACAAATGCATTGTTCAAAGCCACAGAGCTTTATTTAAAGTCCCCAAAGACAGGAACACATATACAATCAGAGACACTGAAGCTCAGTAAAAGTACATTTAGAGGAAAAGTCAGATTTCCAGTTAGCCGCAGTGCTGCACTGGTTTACCCTGAACTACACACACACACACACACACACACACACACACTCACTTCCTTGACTGACCTGTTGTGTGTTTTCCAGCTCTGAGGAGGTGGAGGTGGAGGTGGAGGTGGAGAGGACAGTTTTCTCAGTTTGTGACCTCACTGATGACACAGTGACGTTGAGGGTGGAGCGACCGGCGCTGCTGCTCAGCAGCACCAGCTGGACAGGTGAGAGGAAGAGGCGGTGCACATTCAGACGACGACTTTGAATTTAATAGAGCTGCAACAATTTATTGATGAATCTATCAACAAAAAATGATTCTGCAGCTACTTTTGTCTTAGTCGTTTTTCAGGATTTGGTGAATTTCTTTGTTATTTCTGAACTGAACATTTTGGGGTTTTGGACGAATAAAACAAAACAGAGTTTTTCAGTATTTTCTGATATTTTTCTGATTAATTGATAATGAAAATAATTGTCAGTTGCAGCTGCTGTGAATAAATGTCTGTGGAGGTGAAGATCATTGTTGTAGTTTCTGGGATCCCTGTTTCGACTGTTTCTCGCCTCCAACAAACAAAAAACAAAAGTGCTGCTTTGCACGAAGTCATAGACGTTGCTGGAGAACACAGAACACAGCGAGCTACTCGCATGTCGAGTGATTTACATTTTGCTCCGATTACAAAGTTGTCATTTTTATGTGATTATTGCATCTTTAAACTTATTCTGATGGTGTGAGGTTTGATCCGATCTCAAACACCGAATCAGACGCTGTTTCATCTCAGGGACCGTAAATTCTTCCAGTAAATTCTCCAAACTAATCCGGCCCTGTCTGTATGCTGTGACCTTCTCTCCACAGAGGACGAAGATTTCTCCATCCTGCTGGAGGCTCTTGAAGGTACGAGAGCTTTTAAACTGCTGTTATTTTGAGTGTAAAACATGTTGCGGTGCGTTTCGTCACCTCTCGCCTGTTTGTCCTCGACAGAGTACGAAGGATTCATTAAAGGAGGAGCTTCCTTACCGTCTCTGGTCTGTGTGATCACAGGTAATCCTCCGCCGCCTCGCTGGGTGTCAGAATGTCTGATTTCAAACAGGTTTCAGTTTTCATTTGTGTGTGTGTGTGTGTGTGTGTGTAGGTAAAGGTCCTCAGAAGGAACACTACAGGAAGCTGATGGACTCTCTGCATTTACAACATGTGACGATCTGCACTCCCTGGCTGGAGGCAGAAGACTATCCTGTCTTATTAGGTCAGATCAACATTACACACTGTTCTCACTGTGTGTGTGTGTGTGTGTGTGTGTGTGCGTGTGTGATTTAACATGTCTGAGCTGAACACTCAGATTAACTTCACGTCTTATTCGCCTCATTAAGACCTGCGCAGTTAGCATCACTCAACTCTAAAATAAAATGAAATCAGTTTAATAAAACATGAACCGCCATGAATGATTGTAAGATTCTTTTCAGGGTTCGTACAAAGTCTTGGAAAATGCTTAATTTTAACCGTTATGTTTTCAAGGTTAGGAATGTGCTTGAATTTGAATATACTCCTTGAAAAATGTTTGATTTTCATCATAATCTGGTGTTTCATCATCGACACACTCATGGAAACCAAAAATCTTTTAATATTTGAAATGAAACGTATTTGTTTGTCTCCTGTTCTTTATAGTAACACTTTAGATTGATAAAGAGTCTGGGCATTTTTGGTTTAGGTACCTTGAAAGAACCCGTCTTTTCTTGTCAGATTATCACATCAGAATGTTTATTCCTCCTGTGGTGTCGGACAAAAGACAAAACAAAAAGCTCACGATTAGATCAACAGTCTGCTTCCTATAGTTTCAGTTTTCATTCATGCAAACTGTTGTCTCATTCTACACCTGTGCATTAAACAGGCAGCAGGTCTTCATCTAATAAATGATGAGATTCTGGAGCCGAAGCAATCAGTTGATTAATCGAACAAATGAAAAGACTTGAGAATGAATGAATCGTTCTGTTGGACAATACAAGACGTCAGAACCCTTTCAGCTCTGGGACAGTGTGGGTCCTTGCTGTCGTCATTAGTAGTTTTATTGAGTCATTGTTTTTTTTTTTTGGTTTTGTAGTTTTACATTATGATGTAGTGTTTACTCATGTGGACCCCAGGAAGAGTAGCTGTTACCATAGCAGTGGTTAAAGGGGAACCACATAATAAATTACAAATGTGTTTGTGTCGTCAGGCTCTGCAGACCTCGGTGTTTGTCTCCACAAGTCGTCCAGCGGTCTGGATCTGCCCATGAAGGTGGTGGACATGTTTGGCTGCTGCCTGCCCGTCTGTGCCATCCACTTCAGCTGGTGAGCACCGTCCAGTATTGTCAGATGCCTACAGAGCTTTAGACTTTTGGTCCCTTTTGTAACGAGATGATGAAGAAGACATTTCTGAGGCTGAGTGTTCTGGAGGTTGTTTTCAGCATTGTGAAATGCGTATCAAAGCTAACACGACGGCGTTTTTCCCCAGTTTGCACGAGCTGGTGAAGCACGAGGAGAACGGACTGATCTTCAGAGACTCTCAGGAGCTCGCCGAGCAGCTCAAGGTGAGAGGAACACCTGAACGTGTGCCCGAAACACAGAAACACGAACACGTGCTGTGCGTGAAGAAGCTGCCGATGGCTCACGTTAAGGAACGATGTAATGCATTCAGTACATAGTCACTTGACACCAGGCTGAACTTCTCTGGCTGAAAGTTTCACGCCTGTTCCACCTGTAACCACACCCAGCAGTGATGTCACTGGGTCCTGGAGTACACCTGCACAACACCTGGATGTCAGCAAAAACAAGAGTTTCAGGGGGTGTCAGGGGATTTTTTCTTTGATTTAACCCAACAACGTCAATCAGACCGGCTTCATATTGAACTCTGAGGGTCCATCAGAGTGGATTTACAAGCTGTCTGGATTTCACACATGTTGCAGTATTTCACAGTTGCTTTTGCTCATTTTTTAGGTTTCAAATCGCTCAGTATTGCTCTGAACAGAAACATGCTTCTTCGTGTGTGTTTTCAGTCTCTGCTGTCAGAGTTTCCCGGGTCAGAGGGCAGACTGGGTGAGTTCAGGAGGAACCTCCGCACCAGCAGGGGGCAGCGCTGGGACGAAAACTGGGACCAGAACGTCCTGCCTCTGATCACCGCTCCCTGATAGACTTTAGACCAGAGAGATGCCAGTATTTAGAGACCATAATGGATCTAAAGTTTCCCTTTTACCTTCACTCTTGGCAGTGAGGTGTTGTCTTAACGTTTGCCTGGATGATGTTCAGGTTCTGACTGCGTGACGAACCAACAGAAAGTGACGCAGACCGGAGGATGAGTGGCAGAGAAGTCGTGTTAGAATATCTTGTAGCATGAAGGTGGAGGACTGTCAGATCATCCAGAGAGTGAATCTGAAGGTAACGCAGCATCACTCTGTTAATTTGAGCCCATTAAACAGGTGAGATAAAAACTCTCCACCTGTAAAACTAATTTCATTCCTACTTCAGAGAACTTGAATGTATAAAAGGACACTTTGATACGATGTACATTTGTAAATCTTTATTGTGCTACAGCTGTTGAAGGTGAGTCACCTGCACAGTTGAATCATTTCTATAGCAGCGCCTCTGCTGTAAGGGAACACGTGGCGGACGGCTCCTGAGATCACGCGGTGGCTGATTCCTGCATTTTCTGTCAAAACAAAACATTCAGTCGGTTCACCGGAGCACGAGAACAGGTAACGGCATGCACAAGGGATCAATACAAACACACGTGTGAAATTATAAATCTATATATCCTATATAGCAGAGGAAAGACGTATGAATGCATCACATCCCCCCTTAATGTAACCAGGTGGCTCTTTCATGTGCTTTTAAACAGCTTTTGTACGATAGTGGAAGGTGATTAGTCGGATTAATTGACCTTTTTTACCTTTTTACTAATGTTTTTAAAATAAGATTTGCTAATAAGATTAAAAATACCAGCCTTATCCATAAAGACAGGTTGGCTAAGTCTTTAGACTCGTGTAAGAGCAGAACTAAGACTCCGATATCAGCGGTCTCTTACCGAGCTGCTGCTTAAAGCCGCTGTAGGTCTCCGGGTTTCTTATGGTGGAGCAGATGAGGACTTCAGGGGGGGCTTCAGGAGACGGACGCTTCAGGATCTTGGACAGCAGCTTCACCAGACTTCCCACAACGTCGGGGTCATACACCACATCTGCACCACATGGAGGAAACATCTGGTTTCATCGTTCACACTGCTGCATGAGGCTCTGTGGAGTTTCCTGAGGTCACCAGACTCCACGTACTTTAAAGAATCATTAAGTCGTCCCAAAACTAACAGCAGAGTGCGGGAGGTGTCGGTCACTCAGAAGAGGTCTGGTCAGTTGTTTTTATTTGAGCTGAAACAATCGGATTCATCGATAATTCAACAGTATTAGATTTATATTTTGATCCATATTCTTCCAGTAGTTCAAGCTTCTAAATTGTGAGAATTTGCTGCTTTTTCTTATGTAGTCTTGTGACTGAAAATGTTTGATTTTTCTCCGATATTAAGAAAATAATCAGCAGATTAATCGATAATGAGCCCTGCGTTTGGTGACATACAGTTCAGTCACAGTAGTAGAACTCTGTTCTGTTGTTATACATGCTCCCCGGGGGATGAAATCTTTTTTTGGCCTTTTTCCTTGCGATACCCTCAAAACAAAATGTATATTTTCAGACCAAATACTGTTAAAGCTGCACTGATCAATATTTATATATTAACAATGGATCAAATTACTATGTGTCGTGTGAACCAACAGATAATTATCACCCAACTCTGCCGCTCCATGAAGCTTTTTAGCGTCTTTCAGCTCATTGTTTCTGGTTTTACAGCTCGAAACTTTACGGTTTTAGTTCAGTCTCAGTGTTTTAAGCTCCGATAAACTCAGTGTTCACCACCTCCTCAGTTAGACACCAGTAGCTGGTGCAGAAAGAGGAACATCTTGGTGTCTGCTGGACATCAACTTTATACGGTGATAATATGTCAGTGTTGTTTACAGCTTGTTTCTGCTGCCCCCAAGTGGCCAGAACAGAATGCCATGTGTGTCCTTTGCTCCATCCAACACGGTGTAAGTTGATATTTTGGCCGGATGGTGGCACGAGAGGAAATGCCAGGGGTCTAATCATTAGCAATAAGAAGAATATGCTGTTTCAAATTTCATGACCATCTGGCCAGTTTTTGTTGAGAGCAGTTGATGCTAAGTTACACTATTGATCAGTTAGCAAAGCTGGCTAGTGATCATTTAATGAGGCTGAACTCTGACCTGCAGCGATGACGGCGTCAGCCCCAATCCGCTTTAACTGCTCGTCTGTCGCTGTCGTCCAGTCCACCTCCTCCACACTGACTGTGGGAGACGTCCGCTCGCTCAGGCCGCTCAGCTGGACGTTGTTTCTCAGTTTCTGCAGGACGCCGGGGTGACAGTCGCTGAAGACGTATCTGTTCGGGCTGCAGGAGCGACAGATGGTGATGCCGGTCAACCCCACACCGCTGCCCAGCTCCAGGACCGTCCTGCAGACAGGAGGAGAGAAAAGGACCTGAGTGATGGAAATCTGGGACGCCTAACTCCCGTTAGAGTTAAAGGATGAGGTCATAAAAATGTCTGACGTTCACCTGCCAGTGAAGGCCTCCCGGTGATCCAGAGCCCACTCTGCCAGGTAGAGAGCGGCCTCCCAGGTCACCAGGCCGGTGGTCCCCTCTGAGATCAGAGCCACGTTTTCCAACAGGCTGACGGCCTCACCGCCGGGCTGCAGGACGGAAACCAAGACTGTAATGTCAGGAGGGATGGGTGGATATATAATTAACCTTTTGATATGAAGTGAAATTAAATGTGTGACAAAGATCACTAATATTTCCACCAGCTCCAAATATTTGTACTCATGACTCAGAGTTCCCGCACACATCTTCCTGTCAAGTTTGTTTTAATAAATCCAAACTTTTCCATGGGAAGTTCTGTGCATTTGCAACGGTTATAAATGAGGGTATAGAGAGCTGAACCCCCTCTGCTAAATAATCTGTTTATTTCCCGAGAGCCAAACCAAATGAGACATTCATCGACACCCAGAGGAGCCGTTTGCAGCAGGTCTGGTACCAGCAAGTAGCTCTTGTAGCACTCGGCCGTCTCTTCAGCTCCCACCACCTCAGCCAGAGCGTCGTACAGCTCGTCCAGAGGTTCGCAGTCTGCGGCCTCCTGCTGCGGAGAGACAACGAGAGGAACTACGTTACTGAGCGCTGCGACGTCGGTCCAACGCCTCACTCCAGAGTGAAACAGCTCAACATACAGATGGACTGCCATGAAACTTTGTACAGACGTTCACGGTTCCCTGAAGATGAATCCTACTGACTCTGATGCTTTCCAGACTTTTCATCTAGCTCCGCCTATAGGTCAAAGATTCCACTTGTCCCACACTTCAGTTTAAACCAGGATGCCTCCAAAATAATGACTAAATTCAGCCTCAGCTGTACTTTGAGATGAATGCTAACATGCTAGCTTCAGCACGTAAGCAAAAGTTGAAGGAACAGTTTGGCATTTTGGGAAATTAGAAGACTGATACCACTCTCGTGACTGTGCACTAAGTAGGGAGCTGTAGTCAGGACATGGTTAGCTTAGCACAGTATAAAGACTAGCATGCTAGGCTAGGCTAACCTGGTCCTGACTCCAGCACCAACATATCCCAAAAAGTTTTGGTGTAACAAACATTAAAGTGTTGGACCTGTCCCGAGTGATGCACTGCAGGTTCCAATAACAAATATACAGCAAACGATTAGTCGATTAGTGACATAAAATTAATCGGCAACTATTTTGATTATCGAGTTATCTTTAAAGCAAAAATGCCACAAACATTCAGCTTCTCAAATGTGAGAATTTGCTGATTTTCTCTGTGATATATGAGAGCAGACTGAAGAGCAGATGATCTTTGGGTTCTGTGAAATTATAATGTGCATATTTCCCCTTTTTTTCTTTACATTTAACAAAAAAATGATCTATATAATTGTTAGTTGTAGCCCTAAATAACTGGATGATGAATAAGTATTAACTTGGGTTCTTTAAAGGAAGTTCCTCTGGAAATCAACAACTGCTTTTAAACTAAACTAAACTAAACCAACTAAAAGAACAGTCTCAGAACTTATTTTTCCTAGAATTAGTACCAAAAGACAAACTTATTTCCTGGAAACTTTAAAGACATTATTAGGAAATGGCTGGGAAATAATGTAACGGTGCAAGAAAGCTTTAACCAACAGATTTCTACGAATGTTGTTCAGAGACAGAGTGAAACCACCGACCCGTCTGATGAGCTCAGAGAGAAAAAGCCTCCTGAATCTGACTGATGGTGGAAACTTCCGGCACAGAGAGTGAAGACACGTCTGCCAAACACAGAAAAGATACTTTACTCTTTATTTTATTGTTCAGGATTATGATTATAAGACCATGAAAGGTTTGTGTGCAGGCCTACTTACCTGTTTCAGGATGTCGGAAATCAAGTCTGATGATTTGTTGCTTTCAAGGTCTTTTTCTAAAAACTAAAAAGTAGAAATGAGCAGTTAGAAATGATTAACCATTAATGAGAAATTTTTCTCAGGATTATGGATTTAATCTCTCTTTTTGGACCTCTCAGCAGTCTGAATTTAAACTTTCGACTTAATTCGACCTTTGTTAAATGCACATTCAAGCCACTTTTATTTCAAATTGTAAAAGTCAGCCTTGGGTCTCCTGTTATTCCTGTTTACAAATTTAGGAAAAACGTCTTCTGAGTCCAGAACAGTTGAGAGCAGTCTGAACTGAAGAAAGTTCAGATTATTTGCTTTAATTCCGACCTGCTGGAGGATCATATGTGTGCCGGATTATGCAGAAGAGTCTGCTGATTTGTGAAATAATTTCAGTCATATTCTGACACTGAGCATGTTTTCTGCTGGGCAGGGAAACTCGGACAGACACATATTTGAATGGAGTTTGGCGTGACGATGAAAACCTCTGCTAGCACCCAGTCATACTCACTGTCCAGGGGAATGAGACCAGACGACTCATAGCGAAAAAAGACACTTGAAAGTCCCGTAAAATATCCGTCTTATTTACTCTTTTCCTGTCTGAAGTTTGGTTCTGCTCTGAAAGCTCCATCTTCAACGTGCTTCTGTTTACTTCCCGCTTACCCACAAGCCATCGCGGTTCTTCATTTCTCGCTAGACCTACTGGGTAGTGTAGTTTTTTTTCTAATTAGTGAAAAACAACATACAGACTTTGCATATGTATAAAACCTGCAGGAAATAATCCAAACGGCATTAAAATAAATAAATACGAGAAAATAAATAAACAAGTAAACAAAGTGAATAATATAATAATGCATAACATTTATAGAAAGCAGTAACCCATTAAATAAAAAAAATACATATAAATAAGTAAACAAATTAAATATTCCACAATATTAATAAGAACATAATTTAATTTAAGTTTCATATTTTCAAACCTTTGAGTAACCCTTACATATTTACATGTATAATAAAATACTAATACGCACACACAAACAAAGTCGTGACGTGCTTTAAAAGTGCGTGATTCTAAAACACAGTGGCAGCCAGAGTGAGCTCGTGTTGTCTTTTCATGAATAATGAATTACAATTACAATGTTTTAATCACGTATTGTTCAAACACACAGAAGGTGTAAGAGCTCTTTTTATCTCGCAGCACTACCTGTCATTGTGGCAAGACATTTTCACAAGAATATATTTGTTATTTTTAGTCTGCTGGAGGTTTTCATCCCGCTCTTTTCTTGCTGTGTCACTGCAGGAGGAGATAAGTCTCTTAACAGTTGGGCCGACTCCTCATTCACCAACAACTCTGACAACAGCAGCACACACACACACACACAGGGCTTTTACTGGTGAGTAACAAGCAGATTATTGTTATTATTATCATCATTATTCATACATATTGTTCTTTTTATTTTCTTGTTCTACTGTATTATAATTATTCATATTTTTGATAATTAGAGTTCTCACTTTGCATCTATAACAGTTAAAGCATGATGGATTGGGGGTTACAAACGCAGTTTTTGTTTTTGACTAGAAAAACAGAAAATAACAAATTTGATCATTCTTACACTTGTGCACATCAGGTGTACAGTGGGTCTGTTTTTATAGTGGTGTCCAAAAAGTAGACATATTTCTGTTTATGCTAATTACCCAGTAAACGTTTATCGCGCTATACAGGGACTGCTGTAAAACTAATTGCTTCAAAATCAAATGCAAAACATAAAGAAATTAATGAATTAATAAATTACATACATACACTATACAATAAGGATCAAATAGTAGCATACGTGGCATTCAAGTACATAAATGAAGGCCAGAAAGTTTGACATGAGTGTTTTTAGAATCATGAGTGTTCGCTGCCCTCTAGTGGCCACAGTGAGGAATTGCAAGAAAACATTTACATTAGTGCCTAACACACACTGTTATTATCACTCACTATAATTGTTGTTGTTTTTTTTACTCATTATTAATAATAAACGGTAAATATCACTTACAGTGTTGGTGAGAACAGTTTTAAACTGTTAAATATGGGCATATCTGCGTCATGTCAGACATGATAGCATACTGTTACAACTTCCGGTTTAAAATTAAAGTGACCAAACTGAAGCAATACGAAACACATCTGAGAGAGAGTCGACAGAAAAATAGCATATTCAAATAAACAAACTTTTAATAAGTGATTTTGTGGTAGTTCAACTGAAATTTCTCATCTTAAATCGTAATATTTTTTTAAAACAACTCCTCGGAGGGAGATCGCGATCAATGGAACACACATGAACGCGTGTTTCACACCGGAGCATTTTATGCGATGGACTGTCAACAAAGAATATGGCGCCGCTCTCTACTTAGCTAAGCGGTACTCGACGTTATAAATGGAAGGTGAAAGCTTGTGTTGGTTTTAAGGAAGGTAAATATTGTATTTTCTACACACATCTTGCGTTCATACTGCTGTTACACAGTTTAACCTCTCCGCTGTATGATGTAGCTTCATTCAGATCGGTTTTGGTAATTAAGATTGATTTTGAACACTTTTAGTTAAAGAACTGTGGTGAAATTGGAGCAGAAATGTGTAAGCTTG
Source organism: Maccullochella peelii (assembly GCA_002120245.1). Classification (NCBI taxonomy): domain Eukaryota; kingdom Metazoa; phylum Chordata; class Actinopteri; order Centrarchiformes; family Percichthyidae; genus Maccullochella; species Maccullochella peelii. The sequence goes on from LKNJ01000033.1 coordinate 282,718, forward strand.
AGGACAGAATCAACTGGCGTCAACCTTTTTATTATTTTTCAGTTAAATGTTAATTCATTTCGTCTTATTCTGTCGGTAATTCCCCACATTTGTTTTTCGCTAGCTAACACTACAGCTAACCTACTTTCCTGCGCTAGCTTGCTAATTGACACGACTGTCAATGACATCAATGACAATCATGCCCCCGGCTTTATATGTTGCCACATCAACACGCCTCAACTCAATGTTTGAAGGGCATAAAACGAGGCCAACCGTCTAGTCCCCATACATTCCGTTTTTTCACCAGACTCCCTACAAAAACCAGGAAATTTAATATTTTGCCTGCCGTCGCGCGTATCTGTAAAAACACTAATAGAAAAGGAATATCTTTCATGAATAATAAGGATCCACTTTTCGATTCGGCATTCATCAGCCATTATCTATTTTATTACAATTCATTTTTATATATATTTTATGTTTTGTTGTGTTTCACATCTTGAAAAATGTTAACATAGGACGATTAGTTTTCAAAGGTTACTCAGACATTCTCATTTCCAGTTCTTCCATATTTTTACATTAAGTACATTTACTAAACAATATCAAGCCATTGCTCTTTTCCTGGAGGATCAGCTTTACACCAATTTCTTGTTATAGCTCACAATTCACCCTTTTTCAGGTAATTTCCTAAACCTCTTGAAAGACATGTTTCTTCACTTTACATAAAATTGTGTCTTCAATCCTAAACACATTTTTTTCAGATGTTCTACAGGAACGAGATTAAACCACCATGTCATGCAGACTATCTTCTGGCAGTTGTTTTATGTTGCATTTCAATTGTAAATATCAGTCTTCAGATGATGAAACTGCTGGCCCCCGGTCTGCTTTATAGGACAAGTCTGGAGATATTCTATATTGTCTTATTGTCAACAAATCCCATGGAAAGACCGAAACTAACACTGAATATCTACTAGCAAGTATTGTGTGTGTGTGTGTATCACAGCCTGATGTATCTTCTTAGAGCTCCACTGTTGTCCAGAAACTATTAAACACATCAGTGAGCCACAGAGGTAGAAGTCCCCTGACCTGGTTGTTTTTGTCCTCTCTTTCTCAGGTCATCAGAGCTGCTGGAGGCTGAACACTGAGCTGCAGTGAAGTCATGGTGCTGAAGATCTTCTTCCCGCAGTGCTGTAACCGGGCGGACAGCGGACTGCTGGTCGGCCGCTGGATCTCCAGCCACGACTCTGCCGTGGTGTTAGCGGTCATCCACTACCCGTTCATCCCCGGACAGGTCAAACAGTACATCCAGCAGGTCAGTGCAGCAGCAGACATACCTCTGTGTCCTCTCAGGTGGATTGGGGTTAAATTTAGCCCAGTTTGTGCCTCTCATGTATTAGTATGACATCCGATTTTGATGATGAAGATGATATTTGAAAAACCCAGAAGGTCGCTTAACAACACTCACTGCTGTTTTGAAGGTATTTCAAGAATCCTTCAAGAATCTGCTGCACAATGAAACCTGATTTTGATCATTTTGCTCAATTTGTACAACATGAACCAAAATTAAAAATGTTATTCCCCCAAAAAATCAAGTCACAATGTTTCATTAAGGTACAATAGTCTTTATTACATGGCACTCCTCCATCTTTTTCACCCAGATGCAGGCCCAGAGTGGGGTGGAGCTGTCTGTGCTGGGCTCGTGGAGTTTACCCAAAGACGGTCAGGAGGGCATGGAGAGCTTCCTCAGAGACCTCAGCACCATCTTCCCCCAGAAACGCTGGCTCCAGATCAACCGCGAGGTGGGCAAGACGGGCTTCACCTGCCAGGTCCTCGACCGGGATCAGAGTAAGACCCTCAGATTGATATTCACTGGCTTGATACAAAAGCACTGGAAGTTTCTGCTGCGTGACTTTAGGACAGACAGACATATCAGATATTGAATTCTCATCACTAGTTTCAGTTTATGTCCCATTGCAGAGGCTTTTCCAACTTGGCAAGAATCAATTTAATTGAGTACTTTAATAATTTGCAGCTTTTGGGTTGGATTTTAAAATATTAACCAATGGTACAAAAGCACAGTTTCCATCCAGAATTTTTCCATTTAATTATCTGTGGTGAGTTCTTAATGAACCTCAGGAGGATTTTCTGTTCACAGTTCTTAATAAAGAAAGCTGTCAGGAATTAATAATGAATTTATCTTTGTCGTGGCCAGATGGAAGAGCAGCTCAGCGGGACACTAAGAAGAAGAATGAGGAGGGTGATGTAGAAGAGCAGGAGGAGGAGGAGAAGGTGATCTTCGTCCACTATGAGCAGAGGAAGGTGATGTTGTCGCAGCTTCACCCCATCGAGAACGGAGTTCCCGACCCCAAAACTGATCCACCATCTGAGCTCAGACAGGTACAAGATAGAGGTGACACGGGGGGAAATTCCTAACATGTAAAAGTTCCAAACCTCAGGCTGACATGGCAGATGGATTAGTTTTCTTTGAGCTCTGCTTGTAGGATGCAAATGTGTGAATTAGCTTTTCTGCCGTACTGCAGCAACAAATCCTGAAGGAAAGGACAATAATGCAGCATGAAAAATATTATTTTATTTGTATTTATTCTATGTCATGTCCAGTTATTTCATATTTAAACTTTATATTAATTCTTTATTTCTTTTTAAAATCAGGTGTCTGTCAATTCTTTGTACAGCATTATCTGCACAGCCATAATGTCCCGTATGGATGCATTTACATTGTCCCAGAAAAGCTAAAGCAAATCCAGAAACCATGAGTCTGGTTTACCTCCAACATGGTCTGAGGTGTTTTATTATTCCAGCCAAACGCTATCCATACCCATGAGTTAGTGGCAATATTAGTGTTACACACATTTTAGAACATTCTTCATCTAAAATTGTAATATTTTGCCCTGATTCCCATGTGATTTAGTTTTATGGCGTCGAGCGTTCTCTGCTTTCCCCTGAGGCTTGATGAAAGGCTGAGATGAGAGTTCTACCAGTTCAGTTTGTGTCCTCGGTCCAGAGCAAACGAAGTACGATGCTCGACATGTTGCCAGAGGATGTACAGAGTAAAGTGCATGTGTGAAAGCAGCTCAGGTTACAGGCCGATGTGAGCCGGTAGTCATGTGTACCCCTAACGTGCTCCTCCTCTCATCTGGTCCAGATGTTCCAGACGGTGGCCCACAGCCAGCCTCTGTTCTTCCTGGACAAGTACGACGACGGGCCGCTGAAGTCGACACACTGGCAGTCTGAAGGTCGAGAGGCCAGCATCATCGTGGAGTTGCTCAAACAGGCGTCCGTGCCGCTCTGCCTGCTCATCGGCTGGCTGCTCTCCATATGGACCTGGATCTGTAACATCGGGTGAGACGGGAGGAAACTTAATAGATTATCGAGGCGTGAAGAGCTATTCTGTCTATTTAGAAAAAAATGTCTTTCCCACTTTGAAATTACACACAAATTCACAGAAATCCCAGATGTCCCAGTTTTCCCCCAGCACTTAAACACAGCATGCATTTGTGGATCTGAGTGGAGCTGGAAAAGAGTCTCCAAACTCCAAAATATGAATATTTCATATATATCAAATTTGACTCTTGTCAGGTTGTAAAACACCAGTTCATGTTCAGATCAACAGTAAGAGCATCTCGAGACTTGAGACTGAGTCACATCTGAGGTCTAAATCCATAACTGTGACCACAGGACACTAAAACTCTCCACTAAAGGGATGTATCGATCTAACCGTAGTGTGGAGGCAGCAAACATGCAGTTTGTGCTGCTTTCAGTATCTATCAATTTGACCATTTTCATTTTAAAGGAACATATATATATATATATACACACTATCATCTCTGTTATGTTAGTGGTAGATGATGTTGTGTCCAGACACTGTAAGGCAGCACACGGCCACGTCCACTTTGAACACGATGATTGTTTTCATTATTATATTTTATCTTTAGGATCTTCAGTCTTTACCCGCTGCGCTTCCTGTCCAGTAAGCTGTCCACCTGCGTCCAGCTCAGCTACAGAACCGAACACATGAGGACGCTCGGCTCAGTGAAACCAGCCGCCGGATACATGCAGTTCATGAGGTGATTGTGTGTGAAAGCAACTCTCTGATGTTGTGGACTTTTCTGTGCATGTGTTGCCTCTGTTTCAAGCTTTTTTTGTACTAAAGTAAAGCCCCTGGTGAGGATGACTTTGCTCAGTGAATCCTCAAACACCTGTCTGTCTGTCTCTCTGTCTGTCTCTGTGTCTGTAGGAAAGCCAACGTCTTGGTGTCGTTCCTGGTGGATGTGGCTCTCGGCATGTTGCTCATCTCGTGGCTCTACAGAGACAACCACATCACCATGTTGGCCAACACGCTGGTGCCTGCAGCTGATGTACGTGTGTAACATCAGCTGAGATCAGATGACTCAAGATTTTAGCCTTTCCAGATGCTCACTGTGTTTGATCAGGCGATCGTAGTGTTTTTAGTGATTTGTCTTCCAGCATGACGCGCTTCACGGGATAAAACGAGCAACTGTCACACCTGACACTCATTCATGTTTTGTTTGTTGGTTGAGGCGCATTCAAAAATGGCCAAAAAAAATAGTTATGGCACATTCTTCCCTCTTTTTCAAACCGTTTACAAGCAGATCAAATAACAAGATATCAAGATGTGAATTAAAAACAAGGAGAGTTACTGCAAGAAAGTTTAAGTTTAGAAATTGAATTTGGTAACTGTAATCGAGTAAATATTGACCTTGGAAACAGTGCGATTAAAATAAATTCTTAGCACACAGTCTGCTGACAACTGAGCAAACTAGGTACTGTTTGGTAATGACAGTACCTAGTAATGAAATGAGATCGTGTTGTCGTGTTACCGTTAAACTCTGGCGATTCTTCCTCAGCATGTGGCCAAAGAGCTGGAGGAGCTGCTGCAGTGGCTGATGGGAGCTCCTGCAGGCCTGAAGATGAACCGGGCCCTGGATGAGGTTCTGGGCCGCTTCTTCCTCTACCACATTCACCTCTGGATCAGTGAGTCACACTCACTCACACTCAGGGCTTTATATTGTACTGATATTCTCTATGTTTATATCTGACCATTTTCATGCTAAATAAATACAGAAAACAGGATTAAAAGCTCTGCTTGTGGCCTCTAGAGGCCTCAAAGGTCCCCGGACTGGTCAGACTTGATGTATCATCTCTCCATCCAGGCTACATCCACCTGATGTCTCCCTTCATCGAGGGGATCCTGTGGTACGGAGGCCTGTCGGCCTGCCTGGGCCTGACCTTTGCCCTCTCGCTGCTCTCTGACATGGTGGCCCTGCTCACCTTCCACATCTACTGCTTCTACGTGTACGGAGCCAGGTGAGACCCGCTGCTGCTAGTTTATGTTCAGTTTAAGAAGTATTGTCCATGTAGATTTAGCCTCTCTGAAGACTGAATCACAAACTGTTCTAAGAGTGGCTGCTGCTAACTCATAATTGGGTCAAAGGTTAAATTACTCAGAGCTTTTTAAAGTGTGTCATTTCATATTCAGTACAGAGTATTTTGACGAGTCTGCAGCTACCTGACGAGCTAACAGAAGCAGCCTGGTGGTGTAAATTTACTCTGCTTGGGGAAAATGCAGATTGCAAATGGTGGCAGCATCCCATTTCACAAATGGGTCTCTTCTTGCGTGCATGGGTCACTAGTGTGGCATTTGTTTTGATTAGTGAAAATTAACACGAGAGGAAATCGCAGCTTGCATGTTTGATTTGATGAAACAGGCCCAGTTTGCAGTTAGTATTTGAGAAATTGTTTCATACTAACATGGAATGATAAAATACTGCATGTGAGCCATCAGATGTCAATCTAACTTAAACAGACGGCAAAATGTTTTTCCAAAGATTTAATATTTTCAAAAAATCAAGTGTTTTAGTATGCATACATACTGACTAATTGTCTGTGAACACGCTACATACTCAAAAATGCTCAGAATTGGGATGCAGTATTGAATTGGAACACGCTTTGGATCTGTGTGAGATGATTACCTGCAGGGGGCGTATTTTCCACACCTTTTTCTTCCTCTGTTGCTCCAGTGAAGGCCGTTTAATTACAGTTCCTTATTGACCCGTACGTTAGAGTCTTGGTTTCTGAATGTCACTGTGGGGGCACAAATGACCATTAGTGCCTCCATCTGCAGCAGGAGAGTAACTGTCCAAAAGTTTTATGTTGTTCCTGTACATATCGACATTTCCTCCTCGCTGTGGTGCTGGACTAAAGGCCGGGAGATCCCGAAAAACATTAGGAAGCATTGTCGGGGGATGGCAGCTGTCCATATACCGAATGTCATGGCATTTGATGAGTAGTTATTGCTCTGGACCAAAGTGATGAAGGACACACCGACATTAGACAGACACTATTGCCATCTTTGGGCCCTAAATACACTGCAGTGTTTTAATGATATAATTAATACCTCCTGTTTAAGTAATATTCTACAGTATGAGAGACATGTATTGTGGTTTAAGCCCTGATCAGTCAGAGCAACTTTGTCTTAAAATACACGATGATTCTGTTCGCTGGGAATTGGCTCCTGGAAAACAGAAAACAGACCAATGATTTAGGAAATGAGCCAAAGAATAAACAACAGCAGAAGAAGCCTATTTTTGCAGCAGCATACCCACTAGATGCAAATGCATGTGGAAGAGAAAGCACAGAATCCCATTGTTATTATCCCTTTAATTATAACTGCTACGACGACACATAAATCACCTGAATCCGACTTGCAGAACAGGATGTTTTGTTTTACGTCACTGTTGCATAACTGGGTCAGATGGTTGTATCAGATAATTTAGTGCTTCGAGTTGTTTGCTTCGGTCTGCCTCAGTTGGTACACACTCCGCTCCTCTGCTCGTCTCTTCTAGATAGTTTGCTCAAGATGTTTGCTTTTCGTGCTTTGCTCTTCAGGACAATACGGTCGCTGATGAGAGATCGTAAAGATCGTGCAGATTTAGCTGCCTGGGCTCCTCAGGCAGGATGATCCAAACTGCTTTCTGGTAGAATAACTCAAAAGCAGCTTTTGTGCCCTAAAAGAGTACAGCGTTTAAACATGTCCTGGTGCATATTGGACCTAATGATAATGTTAACGTCTCTGCACCCTTGGAAGTCAGATTATGTTTGTAATTCCATCTTAAAAAATGGCAATGTCCGCCTGTTGGTCGGTCGGTCGGTCCACCACAGGCCCAGACTGAAATATTTAAACCACTAGATGGATTGCCATGAAATTTTGTACAGACATTCATGGTCCCCAGAGAATGAATCCCTCTGACTTCGGTGATCCTCTGACTTTTCCTCTAGCTCCACCATGAGGTTAATGTTTTGGTGGTTTTAAGTTAAATGTCTCTAACTACTAACTACTGCATGGATTGCCATGTAATTGGCACACATTCATGTTCCCCTCAGGATGAATTGTAATAACTTTGACGAGCCTCTGACATTTCATCTGAGCATGTTAGCATGCTGACATTAGCATTTAGTTCAAGTACAGCCTCACAGAGCTGCTAGCGTGACTAGTCTCGTTTTTAACCTAAATTGTGGAACATCTACATGTAGTCTGGTAGAGCAGCTCGCCTGGTGCATCATTAGACTCAGAAAGACCTAGATATAGTTTAAATTATTCAGATTTGAAGTAAAAAAGAATAGTATTGTTTGTGTTAATCTTTAACTTTGTAACATGTCCGGGCATGTAAAGCCATGCCGTAACATGTCACCACTGGTAAGTCCTGTTTGGGGAGTAAAGCATAAGTCTGGTGATATTCTTAAATCATGGCTGGTAGGTTCAGGTGCACTCGCCTCCTTTGATTTCCATTCAGATTTATTTTAAAGCAGGAGGACTAATGGCTGCAGGTCCCTGTTGAGGCTGGTGCGTGGTGTGATGGAAGGCTGATCGCTGGTATAATAGTCTTGGATGTTGGAGGAGAGAGGATTGGCTAAATTATGCATTCACTCTAAAGATAGCTCGGCTCCCTCGCCCGTTGTGCATAATGAAATATTACCCACTTTCCTTTTACATATTTATGCTCCGACAGCACTTGGAATATGGCCGAGTGTGTGTTTTTTAAATTCAGTTTGAGAGCCTTTGTGAGAGGAACTCATTAAATCTGTATGCCTGGACCTACAAATGTCTCCTGCTGCGATCACAAGTCACTTTCTACGTTGCAGATGATCAATAAAAGCTATCCTTGTTCTTCACAGTTAGCTTCAGAAAGCTTCTGTCTGTCTTCAGGGAGGATCATGTTGGACGTCACGCCTAGAATGTGAACATAAATAATAACTGTTTTTGAAAACTGATTTATGTATGTATGTAGCTCTGTTTTTCTTCTTTCCCTTTTTTGTCCCCATTTTAATTTACATTTTAAAGGTTAGGTGAGACAACCTCCAATTTAAGTTAACAGTTTAGTTTGTTTTCTTGTTGCTTGGCTTTGTAATTAATCAAAGAGGGCCTTAAAGTGTGCCACGGCACTATGAGAGGAAATTATAACAGATCCGATGTGATGATAGAGATGACATCTGTGTTAGATGTTTTTTATTTTCTTCCCCTGCTTCTTTTTGTATGTATTTATTCATTTTCTTTGAATATGTGATTGTCAGAACAGGGTGAGAAATATGCAGAGTATTTGCAATATTTCTGTAAATTCCACGGTTTCCAGTAAAAAAAAAAAAATTAAAAAAAATTCTGTGAGCAATTTTAGAAATCATGAGTTAGTGGGACGTCATATTTCCATTTCTCTGTCCGCGTTCTAAGAACTGATGGTGGAAAATGAGGATGGCGTTTCATCCTTTAGCTAAACCAACACGGAGCTGAGATGCAAACTACTGAATTGCTATCGCTGTCTTCTCTCAGTACCTAACTAAACTCTCATATATAACACTCTGCCTTTTCTGAAGCCTTTCTCCCATTTCTTCTGTCCATTAACGCCGGCTGTTTAGCTCGGTAGCAGATAGTTATTAGCTGGTGTTATGATCAGCTGTGTCTGTGTGTCCGTCAGGCTGTACTGTCTGAAGATCTACGGCCTCTCGTCCCTCTGGAGGCTCTTCAGAGGGAAGAAGTGGAACGTCCTGCGGCAGAGGGTGGACTCCTGCTGCTATGACCTGGACCAGGTAACGCACGCACGCACGCACGCACGCACGCGCACAGAGATACAGCTGTTTACTGTGAGTGTGTTTTGTGTTGCTTCAGCTCTTCATTGGAACGCTGCTGTTCACCGTCCTGCTCTTCCTGCTGCCCACCACGGCGCTCTACTACCTGGTCTTCACTCTGGTAAGACGCTTTAATAAGTTCAGCTCGTGGTTTCTATTCGGAACACAAACCGGCAAACGCCACATATGCCGACTTGACGTGATGGCTTAAATTAAAGTTTACCACAGCATCTCCGCCATCATCAGCTGATAGAGATTCAGCATCATACCTGCTGACTCGTGTTCAAACCGGTTCGGTTGGAAAGGGCTTTGTAGGCAGGATTAAGAATGAGGACGTCATCTTCCTGTGACACAGTTCAGGTTGCTGTAAGTCAGCTTACAGAAATAACAACTCTTAAATTGACGTATTTCTCTGATCGACTTGACAAACGTTAAGATGGACAAAGGAGAAATGACAATTTCTGTTGACATTTTTATACTTTTTGTTCACCGTGACCGTTTGTCACAGTTGGAATCTCTTATAACTGACATATATTTGCATGGGGTGTGTTTGATAGTTATAAATAGATTCTGGGTGGAGTATCCCTTTTTAAATAAATAATGAAATGTGCTTCAACGTGTTCACTTAATGCAAACTAAAAACAAGTCCAAATAATAGATTATTGGATTGGAAACCTTCTTGTTTTTATCCACAGTGCTGTGTGGTCCATTTCAAGGCTAACTTAATATGCGACCCCAGCCCTAATCATTTCCAGTAGGATGGGCTTGTTTTTAACCCTTGTGTGTCCCTGTGTCGTGCAGTTGCGGCTGGTGGTGGTGCTGTTCCAGGGCGTCCTCCACCTCAGCGTGGACTTCATTAACTCCTTCCCTCTGTACACTGTGGGCCTCCGCATCTGCCGCTCCTACAGACTGGCAGGTATATCACCTTCATCATCTTCCCACTTTATTTGTGAAGTACTGTTCAAAATACAGCTTCTGAGATGAAAGCTAAGTTGAGGGCTAACGGTTAATTAACGTTAAAGTTCTTTAAAACAGAATCAGGGTCAAATGCAGGGTATCTGCAGGTCATTTAAGTCTCGAAATAAAAGTGCTAATTTTATGGATGACATTATTTAAAAACTGTACACAGTAGATTTATCCTCTCATTGATGTGTGTGTGTGTGTGTGTGTTTACTTTACAGAGGGTGTGAAGTTCAGGGTGCTGTGTGAGGAGCCCGGGACGGCTCTTCACCTGCTGATGGAGGTCAGAAGTCACATTTTGTTTCTGTTTAAAGATCGTAAATGTAGAGCTTGAAGATGGTCTAATCCTTCCACTCAGCCCTTAATCTGAAGAGAATTAGTCTGGCTTTTATTCCCTGTCAGCTGGACTCCTGTGTCCTCCTGTAAGTTGGCAGTGATCAGTTTTCTGTGTCCCGTCCAGTACATACAGTGCAAAAAGAGGCACCTCTTCCACACACAGGTTTACGTTTATTTTTGGAAGTGAAGCCTGATACTTGAGTTTGTGTCATGTTGACAGATTTGTGCATTGAATCCAAACAAAAAGGAATTGTACAGAGGACACGCTAGTCTCAACATATCAGCATTGTACAGTATGGCTGATGTTTCTAAAAGAGCACAGACAACATTTAAAGTCCCCCTCCACTCAAATCTGTTTTGCATATTGTTACTTCACCCAGCCAGGGTCCAGTGTGCAACTTGTGATGTGGAAAACTGAAACCTTCAGGTCACAAACACTGAGACTTTACAGTGAAGTAGGAGACATTTTGTGTCCAGTAGTTAAACTTTTGAAATGAAAAATATTTGCAACTAACTTTTTGTTGTGCAAAAACCACTATCGCACACAAATGAATTAAGTATAGTATTTTTATATGTCTTAAAATATGTCTGGAGGGGAATTTAAGGGTTCAGTTAATGCTTTTATTCTGAAGGATTTGGGCCAAAGTCTTATTGTTGTTACTGCTAAGAATGTAAAAGTAGATTTTTATTTTTTTTTCCTGCCGTCTCTGTTCTGAGGCTCGGTATAATGGAGAACTCTTCCGCTGTAGTTTTACTAAAGTAAAACCACATGTGCAAATTATGTAAGTATTTCATTTTTGTCAGTATTTGTTCATTTTATCGGGCTCTTGTGTTTTCTTCCTCAGATTAACCCTCTGAAGTGCAGCACAGTGGTTCAGACGTACCGCACCCCGACTTACAGCTGTTACCCCAAAGACTCGTGGGCTGCCCTGGTCAAGAAACTGTTTGTTGGGGAGCTGATTTACCCCTGGAGACACAAAACCACCAAGACTGACTGAGAGACATCAGCCAGAGATGAGAGAGAGAGGTGAGGGAACAGAGGAAAGGGAAGTGACTGGTTAAATAATGAGATGGAAACAGACAGATGGAGGGAAAGAGGGGAAACAAGTTATGCTGCTTTCATGTTAGATGAATGAGAACGTCACAGAAAGTGTGTTTTAACAAGACTGAAGCTGCCAAGTCACTGCACTTTTTCTCTGATCAGCTTGACGAAGAATAACAAAAATGTTTGAGAACAATGAACATGGCGGCGTCAGCCCCAAAGCTAAAAACCAGCAAGTAGTCACGTCCTGCTGTTGTTATAAGAACTGTGATCATAAACTGACTTTCAGTACATGATGAAAATCCTTTACTTTGAAAGTTTTTATTAAGGAAAACATCCTTTTGTTGTTGAGGAAATAAAATATGAGAACTTAGACTCCATCATTGCACAGAAGCAGCTGAAAGGTGAGGTGGCTTACTTATACCCACCGTGTTACCCAGAGGGAAACGACACTAAAGGACCAAAACAACTCTCTTGTGTGTGTTTGAATGTGGAATTGGAGATTTAAAAATGAACCCCACACTTTGACATTATTTTTAAAGGCCTGCTGACCTTGTAATCAGCTATGAAACACTTAACAAATACATGTATGTATCACGTGCCGCTGATGTCCCACTGGCTTATGGCAAATAGTACATCGCTCATCTTCCAAGGTACCACTTCCTGCTGTCATATAGATATTCTCATTGACATATGCCTTTTCACCACTGGTGTTTCATGCTGATTCATCGTGGTGCAGCACTTTGACCAGAGATATAATAGCTGCCCTTTAACTGACATATGCCACGTGAAAGCGGCATACATCACTCCACACTGGCATGTGACAGTTCTCTCGGACATATCTCAGTGCTGAATATTGGTTTGCCAAAGCTGTGCTCCACTTATAAACAGTGTATTCCTGGTGTGGCTCAGTAGCACTGTTGCCTCTCGGCTTTCTGTGTGGCATCTCTGCATGTTCTCCTCATGTCTGAAAACATGTATGTTGGGTTAATTATCCTCTAAGCTTAGAACTGGAGTTGGTCCCCGGCCAACAACAGCCAGTGAATTTCCCATGGGGATCAATAAAGGATAACTTTACTTTACGTACCAGTCCCCACCTGCATATGACACATGCCGCTGCAGTGGCAAGCCGTTTATATGTCGCTCACAGTATATGTCATAAATAATAGGTATGTGTTAGTGGGAGGTGGTGGATGACAGTGGATCATGAGCGACGTGCCATAAGCCAACAGTGACAAACGACTCACGAGCAACATATGCCTCTATAACAACAATGGCAGCAATTTTTCCTTCTTCTTTACTGAGCACATTCATGCTCAGGATCACTAACAAAGGGGCAGAATTCCACTTAGTGCTCAGTTCTTTTATGTATTTACTGCACCGACCATGTAGATGGTTGTAACTGTATAGATTTTATATTATTAAAGTATTAGCAAGAGTCTACTTCAAATGATACTAACTGGACAAACTGATTTTTTAAAATTTCTATTAAATGCAGTTTTTTAATCTCTTAAGAGGTTTTTGTCAAAATTAAATGATTAGTGTTTTATTTTAGGTTCATTTGTTGCCATATTTCCTCCATACACTGGAACTATTTTACTCTACCAGATGAGTTTGTCTCTTGAGAGTCCGTTACAGAGGGAGAGGAACAGTCACGCAACACTGTCGTAGTATAAAGCAAATCCTTGTTAGTAAGACTGATTCTGCTCGGAGTCAGTTTGTCAGCACTCTCACTTTTTTATTTATGTGCCTCTTCATGTCATGTTTAATTAAATGCCCTTGAATTCTTGGCAACAATCAACCTGAGCCAGCTCTCCTTAAAAGAAACAATCGTTCAGTTTGGGAATTTGGCTAGCTGTCGGTCTCCCAGGCTTTGTGCTAAGCTAGGCTAAACGGGTATAAACCTGTACATTGGACACACAAAGATGAAACTGATATTTACTTTTAAGCGGCAAACAAGATGATTTCCCAAATTTTCAGACTGTTTCTATAATGTGAATTATTGCTGTTTATTTTACCTAAATCTTTACACTCTGTTCTTTAGTGTCCTTAGCACCAATTTGTAATTTCTAACAGTTAAACTGGTAAATTTGTATTCTTATTTTTGTCAATCTTTAATTTTATCATGCCCTGTTGATCTGCTCTAAATGCCATTTAATAAAATTCATACATATTTAATAAACTGATGTCTCTTCTTTTCAGATGATCTCTTATCTGCTCATAAACGGATAATAAAAGAATAGGAATAGAAATAATGACAGTTTTACATGATTTAATCTAATGTCGGTAAGAGACTAATCCCGGAGCTGCTTCATTAATAATTAACTCCAAACTTAATGTATGCGTTTAGATTTAAGGGGATTTATTTTAACAGCACTGAACCATAAACCTGCCTACTGCTGCAGCACACACGTATTCAACGTACGCAAGTAATCCTGTGATTGGTCTTTTATATTCACAATATTATTATAAATCATAGGATCACAGGAGTAGAACCTTAGTGGTTTTCACACAAACAAGAAAGTTGTTCCTACAAAACTATGACGGTGAAAACACTGCATTTTAATGTTAAAGGTGGAGGCATTTTGTACACATTTTCATTTTATGACAAGCTAAATGTCCTCTAGACCTGGAAAATAACATATTTGTTTAAGGCTTTAATGCACTTGATCCCATAATGGCACAGAAAGCAATTACCAATCTGAAGCTTTTCAAAGTAAAAGCACTTAGTTAAAAAAACAACCTGCGCTGTATCAGGTTTACTCAAAATATTGCTTATAGATTTTGTTTAACTCAAAGTTTCAGATTCAGGATTTTGTGCATGTGTGGCACAAAAACAGCAAGGTTTTAATTTTAGTCAACAGGGAGTACATCACCTCCTGTCCTTTAAAAATGATCTCTCAAAATTGTGTGCTGTCATTTTGTGTTTGTGGGACGCCCGAATCTTTCGGATGAGTTGTTAATTGCTTGCTTAATAAGTTTAACTTTACTGAATAACAGACCAAACATACAGTTCACATTATATCCTTAGAGGCCTGAAAGTAGATATGTTACTGAGGGATATTAACATTTTATGGGTAATAACTGTAACTCTGAAGACCAATAAAAAAATCCACTTTTAACCCAGTCTGTCAATCAAGTGAGCTCCAAAATTGCAATATATTCCAAAGCCGGTACCACTTTCAATGTGCTTTACTCATCATATTATCTTTAATGATCTCATTCAAGCTGTTGCTGCCAATACGAGTCGGTATGCTTCATTCATTAGGTGTGTGTAGGTGTTGATCCTCCGGAGATTGTTCTGGCAAATCTAAAGAGAGGTGAGTCATGACGCTACACAAACAGATTTGACACAGATAGCATCAAACACTCTGCCTACTACTGTGCATCACATTTCATAATATTATTCATGTTCCCCCGCAGTTACATTCAAACTACAGGGAGAAATGGCTATAAAATCTGATTTATTTCTCTTCCTCAAATCTGCTTTATTGCAGTGTTTTAGAAGACAAAATCACACTGAATCTAACTTTTTCTTTTATCCAATAATAGTTTTTATTGAGTATTTCAAACTCCATTCCGTTTTTTTTTACACACCAATATAAGATATATCTTGTAAGAATCTAACATTTTCAACTCTGATTTCAAGAATTTCAAGTCACCCCTGTCAGTCATATCAAGATACAAATGCTTGTGCCAAAACGAAACCTGAATTTTAAAGGAATAGTCCAACATTTCAAGAACTACTGTTTGGTGAGTCAGATGGAAGAGTTGATATAGTGTATTATTTTCTTTAAGATCAGTTTAGCCTCATCTTATGTGTGTATGTACAGAGATTAAACTGATAGCCTGTGATGTTCTTTTATTGACTGTAAGAAGGCGCAAATAGATTTCCCAAAATCCCCCAAAATGGTGTCTTTAATTTTGCTCAATGCCCTCTAAGAGCGTCAGAATGTCACTTTGAGAAACAACATTTCAGAGCTTTAATTTAATCACGTTTGAGACACATGACACGATGTGTTTGCCATTGTTCCGTGAGAAATTAATCATCTTTGTTGTCCACATTCCCCTCACCAGCTGCGTGTTGTTGACAGCAAACTTTGACGGACGTTTTGCTTAACCAATGTCTGCCACTGCGTGTGTCACCGTGGAGTCAGCGTCCAATCAATGAGCGGGGAGGCGGGGCTTGGAGCGAGAGGGCGGGAACAGAGAGAAGACGGCGAGCAGCCGATCTGTCAGCGGCACATTCAGTGTTGTTGTGAGGTACAGAGAACCAGCGGCGATTATGGTTCAATATAATGGAGAAAAATGGAAAGAGCTCGGACTGAGATTACTGAGCACACCTACAGAGATTTGGACTGGACGTAAAAATGCCACAGCCGTTTGATCCCACCGCAGATATCGGAGTCTTCTGGATATAACGCAGTGAAGTTACAGGAATCTTTGTCATCCCGGAGTAAAGAAAGACAAGGGGGCCTGAAATTACACGGACGTCGGTTGAAGTTGAGCTACGGGCTGCGCTACCGAAGTTAGCATTTAGCTTGCTGCGAAATACCAACAGTCTGTTTTTTTTTATCCAGTGAGAAGTCGGCTTATAAAGGGTAATGCAAGGTTATATGTGGCTATGGGTAGCGTGGCGTAACGCATAACCAGTGACAGTGTATGTGAATAACTATCGTGTCTGGTGGCTGCTTTGGTAACGTTCGCACCAGTGATAAATAGCTAAGCTAGCTGGCTAGCTTGTTGTTCCCCTGCTAACTTAGCCAGCAAGCTTCTCTTAATTGGGAACAAAAGTTACACCCTCCAGCTTTGCAGTTTGTTTGCTTACTCGAAAATATTTCTCCGCAGATATATTTGCTCATAAAATTTGCAAAGTGGTAATAGCCACCTAGCTTATTATAATTACCCTTCCAGACAATAAGCATGTTTTCTTCCCTACATAGGCTTTACAGGAGTCATCCCGTCCGGGTACAGCTTTAGTTACCCTTTGAATGCCTGTGCGCTTACTCTTTAATAGATGTCAATCTGTCACTGAGATAAGGGTTTTTTGGCTCAAGTAGGAACTTCAGCCTCAGATCTTGGTTACTTATAACCTGTCAGTCATCAGTTTGAAAGACAGTGCCAGACGTTTTTCCCCCACTGAGCACCACATGTGACCAAACTACTATTTTTCTTATATTTAACTTGAGCAATAAGGATGTTTTGTTTTTCAGAGCCACATTTTTGGCACCCTCCTTGTTTTTCAAGTAGGACATCCCTGTGAGACGGTGTTGTTGACCCTGTTTTAGTCTGAAAATTACCTACTTGCACACAATTTGGAAGACTATTAAAGTTACCAAGCAAAACAAGGACTTCAAAGTGGTGGATCCCCATTCAGCGAGTTCATGGGATAACAAACATTGCCTTTGTTTTGGTCAAGTGAGTAGAATAACACACAAGGGGGCTGGTTGATTACCCATCCTTGTGTCTGCTGGGGGACGTTTACAGTCACTCATCTTCAGCCTCCGCTGCCCCTGGGCTCAGATGTGAGGCACAATGGGCAGCCAGGGCAGCCCAGTGAAAAGCTATGACTACCTGCTCAAGTTCCTCCTGGTCGGAGACAGCGATGTGGGAAAAGGAGAGATCCTGGACAGCCTGCAGGATGGATCGGCCGAGTCCCCGTATGCTTACAGTAGTGGTGAGTCACTCTAATCTTAGCTGATTGGGACCTGCTGTTGGCTCAGTTCTGCAGTCTTAGATGATGAACTCCTTGTGTTGTGTCATGCTTGCTCATCACAAAACTCCTGAACATACTAGCTGCACACTGTGGACTGTGGAAACAACACAATGAGCTCTCATGCTCATAACACAGAGCATTCACATGGAAGCAAGTCAGACAGTCGTGACTGTATGTGCATTGTTGTTGGGGTAGTGGATCATTTCACTTGCTAAACAATAGTTTTCATGACCTCATAGTGTAATAACAAGACAATAGTTTTAGACCTATACATTAAACACTGAATATTTTCCAGTCAACTTCCTCTCCAGTATGAACATGGTTCCTTCTTTTTACCATAACAACTTCAGTGGTGTCTAACTGACTAAAACAATATGCTCTACTGGGGCTAATTGAATTAGATTCTAATTTTTTAAGTCCTCAGCAGGGAATGACATTAGCACCTGCCAAATACAGGGTAAGTGTTGGCTGTGGCATGTAAGCATTTCAGGTGCAGCTGCCACCATGGTAGATAGGTTTTTCTTCTATTAATAAATATTATTTTTAAAGGCAAGTTAAGGATAGTCAGGGATTGAGATTACATCTACTGTCAAGCACCACTGTTTCAGTGTTTACAATTTTAAAGTGTTCTACATAGATTTCAGAAGTGACAGACAAAGAAATTGAGTTGCCGGTAGAAATGTTTAGTAAGTGTTGATTTCAGACCCTGGTTATCTGTATTTTCTGTAGAGCAGCTACATTTAAGAACACCAGCTCTTTTAGCTCCATCCACCATGCTGTGGAGGGGAAGGCTGATGGAGCCGTGCCCAGACAGATGATCCCTCCCTGGGTGTAGGAGCTCAGATCACCTGGCTCTCTCAGTGCTGTTGCTCCGGGGCTGACAGCCTCTCTGATACACACACATACTCACACACTCCCATCAGAGGGAAGCCCTAGAAGCAGAGCAGAGAGCAGACACACACATTACCATGTTAGATTTTTACTGTTTCTTCCAGCTATCTGGTGTTTCCCACAGGTTCAGGATCAGTTTGGCTCATTGCACAGCATTGCATTCACAAAGTAACTCGTGATATGGTAGTGCCTTTTCTGTACTTTCTAAGCCTTTATTTGTCACACTTTATCATTATAAATACCACAGTGCCCCTGCTCCTATACACGTGATACCTATACACCTATTTTATTTCCCCTGGTTTCTTTCTGCATTTCCCCAAAGGAAAGGAACAAACAATAAATGCTGAAATAAAATTTTTAAAAAAGCCTTGTGGGTAAATCCATTTGGATGGGTCGCCCAAATGAATTCACTATATATGGAAAACACTTTAACACAATTGTTGTTGGTTATGTAGTGCAAATCAGTCTGCACTGAAAGCTGCATTGCAATGCCAACAATAAAATCAGAAAAGATTTTCACTGTGATGGATTACCTCGACTCAGGCACCTTTCAAATATCTGCAAATTAATTTTAATAGTGTACTGGAATGAGATGAAACTAGTGGCTGTGCGGAAGGCAGGAACGAAAACAAATTTAAAGCACTAAAATGCTGCACTATGCTTTGGAAAATAGTCAGCAGTAATTTAAATAATATGTAAGTTTTGTTAATTGGCATTAAACATGCAAAAACTCTGGCATGGTTTGGTCTGGCTTAAATAGCCCAGGGTTACTCCTGCTACGCTAACATGTGGTGAATGAATCCTGTATCACTGGGATCACTCTGGTGGCGCTAAAAGAGGTTGTTTGAGTGTGTCGAGAAACAGTAATGAGGTGCACAGCGGGACAGAAAGGAAGAGAGTGCATGCTGCCTAGTTAGACTCACCCCTCCACACTGATGTGGGAATATAAGCTGCTCGGTTCCTTATTTCTTAAAGGTAAACGTGCATGTGAATGTTTGTTAAGGTATTTGCAGTCCTCACCAGAGATGCTGTCGTAGATGATTCCTTAAGTTTTTTTTTTTTTTTAGATGAAGAAGATTTCCATCTCCTCCCCTTAGGATGAAAGAAACTCTTCATGAAAAATACAGTCAGTCAGCAGAATGACCCCTTTTCACCAGTGCTTATCTAATGAATTCTGCCAAAGGGTGATGCTGCCTGTTGGTATTTGGCAGCAGAGTGAAAACCTTCCCAGGTCATGTGTGTTTTCAGACACCCACATTCACTGAAGGCCAAACGGTTTCATTGCAGCGGGTGATTAATTAGATTAGATGATTAGATGATGAGGTGATTAGATTTAGAGAGGGATGTCATCATTACAAATAAGTAATAAATGTATGTATGAAGTATTCTCTATTCTGATGGATTGTTGGCTGTAATTGTACTTACTGTATGCACAGTAGGTTTTACACAGTTAAATCATAGTGTTTTTAAATATCCAGTTTAGAGGTGAAAAGATTATTCAATTAGTCGATCAGCAGAAACCTAATCAGCAAGTGTTTTGATAATTAATTAATGGTTGACATCATTTTTCAAGAAAAGGTGCCAACCATTCTCTGGTAGCAACTTCTCAAATGTGAGGATTTACTGCTGAATAATAATTTTGGGGTTTTGGACAGTTGGTTGTACAAAGCAAGGCATTTAAAGACATTATCTTAGACTTTCTTAGACTATTTTCTGACATTTTCTAAACCAAATAATTAATCAGAAAAATCTGCAGATCGATAAGGAAAGTAATTATTTGCAGCCGTAGACTTTAATACCACTTTACTGCCCAGCCCTAGATGGAACTCTGTTTGACATGTAAGCCTGCAGCTTCTAAAGAGCCTCTAAAAGAGGAAGATGTCCTAATTGATGCCAGCGAGATCAAAAGCCTTCAAACGGCTTCGTTAAATATGGAGAGCTGAGTGGAACGCAGCTGAACATGCTTCAGCTGGGATGTTTGTGCAGACAGAAGCTCTGCTATTGATCTCCATCCCTCTGGCAAGGAGAGGTTAGCATGGAGGGAATGCTGGAGAGGAACCTAAATATTTTAAGAGGAGAAAAATCAGGACCAAAGAGCAGATTTTAATTGGATGGCATTGTCCTCAGGCTGTGATTGGTTCCCGCCCTGATCTGGGGCAGCCCCTTGGATAGACCGATCTGTCATGTTTCCGGCAACTGTATTGACAATCGTGTAATTGTTTCAGTCATTTTTCAAGCAAGATGCCAAACATCTGTTTCCAGGTTCTCAGATGTTAAAATTAGCTGCTTTTCTTTCTCATTGATGACGGTAAACCGAATATCTAATAACAAGACGTCACCGTGGGTTCTGGGAAATTGTGATGGGCATTTTCACAACTTTCTGACATTTAATGGACAAAAAGATGAATCTATTAATCGCAATTTACCAGAGCACAAGTTAGCGTAAAAAGCATATTTAAATGTCTTGTTTTGTCCGTGGTGTGTTGGGGTTACAGATGATTTCAGAGGCGATGTCAAGATGAATTGCTCACACTGCAATAAGGTTTTGAATTTCACAGTCGGTTGATGTTGGCCATCAGATAACACCTGCCTTGGAGGGGTGAAGCCAATTAAAATGCAAAAGCAGCTTGAAAAGACACTTTTGAGTGCAGCTGCGAGACTCTGAAATCTTTTTTCTTTCAGCACACACTAACAATGGAATATTCCCCAGGGGTCACGCAGGCACGGCGGTCCATTGTTTGTCTATAGCAGCGTATATGTGGCATATCCATAGACACAGCTATCGCTGGATGCAGGCCAGCTCAGAGATAACCCCCCATACTGCCCTCCTGGGGGGGAGACGGGTTTAGGGTGTTGGTAGGTAAATGAAAAGCTGAACCTGGTCTAATCCTCTTGAAAGATGAACAGACTAACTGTTCAATATTTCCACAGAGCTCAGCTGTAAATGCAGCCTCACTGCTGTCAGATCAGATTCTCTGCACTTTGCTTTCTTTTCTTCAGTTTCATTTCTTCCTTCACAACCTCTATGTGTTATTTATACCTGCAGATGGAATTTATTCCATGGTTACGATACACGTTTACATTAGTCTTTGCTGTTCTGGGTTCTGTTGCAGGTTTTATGTGGTCCTACATGATACAGCTACATAGTGCACAATAAGGCTGTACCCAGTCTGATAGGTGTATTAGAAAACTGTGTCCACCTGTTTTATTAAACTACTATATCGATGCTGGTAAAATTATGTTTTATTCCCTGCTGCAGCCCCAGCCACATATCAGATTTATTTTCAGGATTTCTAGCACTTTTTGAATTTTATGTAGAGTTTGTCTGTTTCACACTTTCTTTTGGGCCGATGGTGGATTTTTGAGGCAGATAGCAATATTTGAGTTATTAAAAAAACACTGTAACTATGTGTTGGCTGATGCCACATAACATAAACAAATATTTAATTTTTTTACAACAAATGTGACCAGGATATGAGTGGGACATTTTACAGTTAGTCTAGTAGCAAAAGAGAGACGGTTTCTAAATGACCTCAGATATATCTTTGACATTTCTCGTCTTTCTGACACAGTCTCAGCAAAAGCTGAACATTATAAGCTTCACACATCTAAAGAACAAACAAAGTCGGCCGACTCCCAGAATAGAAGCAGCAGTATTCAGCTAAGACATCAGAGACATCGGAGAAGCTATTGATTATCTGGGATATAAGTGAGCCCTGGCGACGAGAGGAGAGGAAGCACTTGGTACAAAGCCCTGCACTCACTCTAATTCAATTAGGCTAGCCTGAGCCCAGCACTTTAGCTCAGCAGCAGCTTTATGTTGCCTGGAAAATTGGAAGATATTGCTAATGTTGTTAGCCAGCATGCTGCTACCTGCCAGAGGCTGAAACAGTCATGCGTGTCTGGGAACTGGCAAGGCTTGCTCTTTGGCTGCACTGTTTTTCAAACATTACTGTTAATGTCGTTTTTTCCCAGGAGTCTTAAAGTTTAATGTTAAAGCTGATGGCGTTACGTATTCAAACATACATCTGTTTGGTGGTGATGCAAGGGCTTGTTGAGTATGGGCTTGTAGGCCAAAGCTAGAGGTGGAATGATACGCTGAATGATCAATTTGTTGGCAGAAAATGTAGTCAATTTAGTCAATTATCAAGTAAATTGACCAACAATTTGCTGGTTCGTATTTATTTCTCAGATCTGCTGCAAATGGGATTTACTTTTCTCCACTTTTATCGTTATTTAAATACCTTCGGGTTAGAGTATTGGTTTTTGTCTTTATTTCAAAAATCATTTATAGTTAAAATAATAATGAATTCATTAGTTCCAGACCTAGCCAATACCCATCTTTTTTATTTTTTGTTTATTGACAATAAGAAAAATCTACAAAATGACCAGCCTTGTTCTTAAAACAGCCAGTTAATGCAAGGTTTTAAACAAGGATATGGCGTTTAACAGTTTAACTCTCTTTAACAAGTTCCACCCGATCGCACATGAAACTGATGTGTAAAAAGATAAACATCTCTATAGGAGATGGAAAACACAGATTATCCAGTGGTTCACCTGTTTGCCCTCCGGTGGTACCAGACTCAGTGAAAAGGACAGGAACCTGGCGAGCAGACTCAGGAGAACGTGTGGAGACATGGGGCAGCAGGGCGACAGGTGTAGCAGTCAGACAGGTTTGTCAGAAATGAGCTAAACAACGAGCTGCAACAGAGAGATGTGTTAGCTGCCCGGGGCTGTACACTGATGCCTCCGTCCTGGCGGTTTAACAGCAAATGTGGTTTTTGTAGCACTCATTAGAATTCAAGTGAAAGTTTTAAAGTAGATTTTTAAGTTTTTAATTTCAATAATTAAAAAGTGTTCTTAGCACGGTAGCGGCGTGACTCTAGGGATGGCAATGCTTTGGTCCAGACTGAAATTTCTAAGCATCTAGTGCATGGATCAACATGACATTTGGTTCAGACATTCATGGTCCCCAGAGGATGAATTGTAATAACTTTGGTGATCCTCTACTTTTCATCTAGCGCCATCATCAGGTCAACATGTTAATTTCTCAAATACTTTGGTATATGACCAAAAAACTGCAGAACTTATGAGGTTCCCATCAGCCTCAGCTGGCTGTGTTTACTGCTAAGCTAAGATGGTGAACATGGGAAACATTACACCCTGTTAGCATTGTCATTGTGAGCATGTTAGCATGCTGATGTTAGCATTAAGCTCAAAGCACCACTGTGCCTAAATACAGCCTCACAGAGCTATTATGACCAGTATTTCATATTTCAGTTTTGAAATTGAAATAAAATAGAATTTTAAAAAATAGAAAAAAAACATTATTTTGTATTTCAATTGAATTTTACAGATGGGTCTAAACCTCTAATCGACACACATGGCTGTTGGCAACCAAGAAAATGTGTCGGGTATTTACCAACCAGGAATTTAGTCAACTTTAGAGGGGAACGGCGAAGACGAGCCTCGTCATGAAGTGAAGGTTCAGTAAGAGTTTGTCTTATGTTCCCAGAATGGGACAGTTATACTCCAAAAAGATTTGTACTACTGAGCAAAGGTAATCGACTATCTCCACAAACAAATTCCAAAAGTGGCCGCCATGACTATGAGGTATTCCCATGATTAACTCAATCAGTTCTTCTACTCTGTAGCTCAGCAGGAATGGGAAGAGACTCAGCGTTGATGAAAGCAAGTCAGAAACTTTGGCATGATAAAAATATTATATTCAGAGCCTGCTGAAAGATCTCCATTGTGATATCTTTTGTGTTGTCACCCATAAACACACAGTTGTCATATTTTTCAAAGCTAATAATCACAGTTCTCTGTAGTGTGTTGTGGGTAAATTTACACTTTGATTAGATAGTCATTTTGTCGAGCGTCCGCTTGTCTCTGACTGCGGTATTGTAATCTTGATTGATGCTGGCCTTCTTGATGCATCCGTTTGCCTAATGCCTGTCTCTGTCTGCCCTGTCTCTCTCTCTCTCTGTCCAGGTATCGACTATAAAACCACCACCATCCTTCTGGACGGGAGGAGAGTGAAGCTGGAGCTTTGGTAAGGGCACGTCACTGCTGAACGAGTAACCTGTTGTTGTCTGTACAATAAAGAGACTGCTGCTGTTTTTCTGGCATGCACTCTTAAATACTTCAATACAGTACCGTTCTAGACCTCCAGGACCTTTTTATGGGTTTGTTCAGCCAAATCATAAAAAATATTTAGTCAAAATTTCGCCTCGTGTTTCATCTGAACACATGTTTTGTAAATTGGCTGAACCGACCCTTAAACCTCTGAAATCTCACTGATCTGCCGGTGGGCCAGTCGTTATAATCTCCTGCTGTGTAACCAAATAGTGTTCAAATCCACAAAACTTGATTTGAAATTCTAGTGGACATCCTAAAGTTTCCAAAGATACAAAATATGTCAGGCTGAAATTTGGGCAAATGTGTATAAAATGGTGCACAATGCATCCTGAATATTTCTGTTTGATGGAATGGTGCAGTCTGAATATTTCACTCAGTATAAACATCAGAGTGCTTCAGTTAAGAGTTGGACCCACATGATGCAGAATATATCTGATACTGTCAGACAGTAAAGAAAGCTTCTTAAGGGAAAAGGGGGAATGCTGTATGTCAAGGGGTTTCATTTACATAATCACACTTTAAAAGAGCAAAATACAAAAATACACCAAGTAGGGAAGTTTATACAATGGTGGCATACAAAACATATTTGCAGAAAGGTCGCACAGAGGAAGATGTTTTAGCGTGTGAGTGCAAACTGGATGACGGCATAAAACTGTCCATCTTAAAGCACATTTGATCCACAAAACATAAAAAGGTGTCCTGGTAACAGTGTATTACATCAAATGTTCACTTTTCAGTATTATACAACACCTGCGTTAGACACCTAATATTGGCATACAGAAAAGAAACCATACCTAGCTGCAACATGCATGTACTTTACTGCCAATGTTGGGTGTTTAATAATCTTGCAGCAGATGAGTGTAATTGTCGGTTAAGACACTCTGCAGTGCTAGGCGAGGCCTGTTTGGTGGAAGTAGGCCAAGGAATTCAGCTGCTCAGGGGAGAAGCAACGCCTCGTCCTCTGTGTGTGGAGAAAAGTTTAAAGGCAGCCCTATGATGCAGAATCTTCTTTGTTTTTGCTGCCTCAGTCTTTCCTCCTCTCCTCACTGTCGCACTGTTACTGTCGATTCTTCTTCCTCACTCCTCACCTCATCCTCTGCTTCCTTTCCATTTCTGTCTCTGTTGCCATCTGTGTTTGTTTCTGTCTCATGACTCCGTGTCTCTCTGAGCTGGCAAAGGAGAAAAACTGCACAAGGATAACTCTGGTGTTGTTCTATATTTTTCTTATTGTCAACAAATCACATGAAAACACCAAAACCTACTAACAACTGTTGTGTGTGTGTTTCACAGCCTGATGTATCTTCTTCCTCTGTGCTATAGAGCTCCATTGCCCCAAATACTCACTAGAGCACCAAATGTGGATTCATCCGCAGCTGAAAATAGTCCCCAACAAATGCACTATTTCCTCCTGTTTAAGTAATGTTTAATAAAACCTACAGTGAGCAGCTGTGTTAGGAAATGACTGAGCCTTTTTTTTTTTTTTGTTTAGATGAAACTATAACTTTGTGAGCTGTTTTTACATTTAACTATTTTGTACATTTAATATACAGCACAAACTCCACAGCCTTGACTACCCACTGACACTATATTTGTGTTTTTAAAGATTTTTCTTAAAGATCTTCAGTGGCAACCAATATATAAAATATAGGATTTTTCAGATGGGGGACTGACAGTTATGTTTTCTTTCATTTTGTTTTTTGACCATTGTATGCCTTTATTAGAGGAACGGTGACCCCTGTTAGATGCCAGGTGATGGCATAGAAATGATTACTATCAATTAATTAAACCATCATCAGGCTCAAAGACCAATATGTTGGTTTGCTGATTTCTAAGGCGGATTGCACCTTTCATTAAAAAGCTGACATTGGCCCGTCAGTTTGATCCAACGTCAGTAAGACAGGTGAGCGTGATTCAATAGTCATTCATAAAGCCAGTGCTGCACCTGCCTTAAGAAGCAGCGTAAACATTTCATTAGCAGGGACGTCATTTCAGGTAGACAGCACAATAGATGATTGTCTCTCAGACATCGACATCTGCCTGCATGAACACACAACTGTCTGAGCTGTAACTGGTCTTTGCGGTTAATTTTCAGACTGGAAAAGAACAACGGCTGGTATTGATATTGTTGTTGTGTATTTTTTTCAAACTCGCCACCAAAAATAGTTTCTAAATCAGAGATGCAAAACAAGCTTACTTTTAGATCTGTACAACCTGTTTTAAATATCTGTTCACAAGGTTCGGAAGGGTTTCCATCGCTGATTTAACAGGCTCAGTTATTCTCTTTGTGAAAACTGAAAGCACAAAATGAAGATGGGATGATCAACATACAGTAAAAGTACATTGAGTACATTAACCTGCTGTTACCTTAAGACAATATGGCTGCACATTTTGACTGCTGTCTCACTCCTCCGAGTCGATACATGAAAGTTTTCAGGCCAGCGTTTTGTCTTGTCTTGAGTTGACTATTTGTCTTTCTTTCTACCTTTTCTTTTTCTCCTCAGGGACACCTCAGGACAGGGGAGGTTCTGCACCATCTTTCGCTCATATTCCCGCGGGGCTCAGGTGAGGAACAAACAACTTAAATAGACTCTGCTCTGCTTGAAGTAAACCTGCTGGAGTTAATCTAAAGGTCTGAGCTCTGGCCGGAGGGATTACAGACAGCACGACTCTGTATTGACTGTATTGATCAAATGCAAATGCTGCGCTGCCTTCTTTGATACTCTGAGACTTGCTGTTGATTTTGTGTGTGTGTGTTTTTCCTCAGGGGATCCTGCTGGTGTATGACATCACCAACCGGTGGTCCTTTGATGGGATCGACAGGTGGATCAGAGAGATTGATGAGGTGAGTCCAGGAGATGGATGAGTAGTTTGGTGAGGTGTGATGGATGTTGGCTCAGGCAGATCTCATAACTGGAGAGGGAGGTGAGAACATGAGACTCACTGAAGTCCAGGGTCTGACTCACAAAGCGAGATTAGAGGGTTATCCAGCTCTCTTTGGGTCTAACTGCAGTATCACAAAGTGGGCTCACTTTTCCTGCATGGCAAACCTGCTCCAGAGTGAGGTAACTCCAGAGGATCCAATTAAAGCCTGCTGACCAATCAGATCACTGGGGGGGAAAGTCATTAAGAACAAAAAAGGCCTTTTTATAGATCAGTAGAATCAGTTTGCTCATTATATCTGGGTTTCTTTCATTCCTGACAGGGTTTCTGGCGGTATGTAGTAGAGCTGCGGCGATTAATCGATTAGTCAATCGAAAGAAAATGAATCGCCAACTATTTTGATAATCAGTTAATCCTCATTTTTCAAGCAGAAAATGTCAAACATTTGCTGCTTCCAGCATCTTAAATTTTAAATTTTGACCGTTTTATGACATTTATAGACTAAACGATTAATCGTGAAAATAATCGGCAGATTAATCAATAATAAAAATAATCATTAGTTGCAGCCCTAGTATGTAGATAGCTTTGTGATACAGTTATCCAGTGTCACTAATGTTAAGCTCAGTGAAGCCAGCTAAGCCATAGAGAGCCACACTGAGTTGAACTTGCTTTGTGGCACAGGTTTGTTGGTGTTTTCTAAAATTACTTTTATTCAGGTGTGAATCTTAAAAGTAACTCTTTGCTGACTGTAATCTTTTACAACGAGTAGAATTTTTTCTCTGGAAAATGTTCACGCGAGGGTGGGACTGTTGGCAGCAGAAGGATATAAAAATTATAAAATAAAATAGGGTGCTCCTCAAGAGTGACAGTTTTCAGGATTTCTTGTGGTTTTAGGGTGAATTTTTTTAGTTTTATCAGAGCTGGATCTTCTAACGATGCTGCACGGATCATGGACGGCTGATTTGATGGTTTTGCTTTCAGACTCCAGCAGTTAGTAAAATGTTCCTGAGACAAAGGGTCAATAGAAGGAGTTAAGTGAATCACTTAAGGCAACCTGTGTGTGTGTGTGTGTGGGCTACTCTCATCCTGCTGACTTAGAAACAAAGAGGATGTGTCTGTGTGTGTGTGTGTGTGTGTGTGAGAGATATTTTTGGCCTCTGGAATGTAAGTTTCAGTTTGGCCTTTCCTGCTCCACCTCCACAGATGTGGTGTGGTCGGTCACTTTAAAGGACAGAACTAGAGTAGAGATGGAGGTAGATCATCATCAAGCCGTCGTTGTCAATCCATTGATCAATAGTTAAAACAACATTATCACCCACCAGTTTTAGATAAACGACTTAGCTGGCTCATCGTGCGGTTTGAACAGTTGGAGAGCGTTAGAGTTGGAGGAATGCCTCACCCTGTTGGCCTTCAGTAATCAGCCATCTCGAGGGTAGAAGCTCAAACTCTCCATACAGAAGCATGAGAGGCCTTTGAAACTGCTCTCTTGTGGAAAATGTGAGACAGATGAGGCAGTTTAACACCAATGATCTTACTTGCCACTGGCAAAATACAAATCCTGGCATCTGTAGAAACCCTCAGTATTTGCTGCTGCTGCTTTTTCCACCACCATCACCGCTGCTGCCGCTACAGCTCTTACTGGGTCCTCTGTGACTGTTGGCTGCTGCCGGTACAAGACCGACCTCAGTGGAGAGACTGAGCATGAAAAGGCAGCAGGGAGGAAACTCTGAAGGGAGGCCGAGGAGTGAAGGAGGAGAACGGTCTGCCTCTCGCTGCCATCTTGGTTCATTCAGTTTGTCAGAACAGATGGAGATGAATTAGAGGAGGAGGACAAGACACAAGCTGCTTCCTTTGAGCTTGTTGAATTAATAACAAGCTTCTGCTGATCACTTTGTATGAATCTCATGTCTCTCATTCACTTTCTTTCTCTGTCTGATTCTGCATAGCTGACATTTGTTGGATAGCTGGATATGTATTTATTGAACATTGAATGCTCTTGAAGTGTTTCGATGTAAAACAGGTTTGAATGTCAAAACAAATATTAGCTGTTAGGACTTTAAGTTCATAAGTGCAGCTATCAACGAAGGTTAATTTCCGATTTTTCCTTCCCAGCATGCTCCGGGCGTGCCTCGAATCCTCGTTGGTAACCGTCTACATCTGGCCTTCAAACGGCAAGTTCCCACCGAGCAGGCGAGAGCGTACGCCGAGAAGAACGGCATGACCTTCTTCGAGGTGAGCCCTTTGTGCAACTTCAACGTCATCGAGTCCTTCACAGAGCTGTCGCGCATCGTCCTGATGAGGCACGGCATGGAGAAGTTCTGGAAGCCCAACAGAGGTGAGTGGACGGGGGGGGGGACAGTGGGTCCACCAAAGAATTCAACTAAAACGGTCAACACATCACAGAAGCGTGCTTTAACGCTGTGGAGGAACTTTTAGACAAAAGGTTCATGAAGCTTCAGTAAATTCTCATATAAAAGCAGATATTCAAATTATAATAAAACAAGTTCTGTTCAAAAGAAAAACTGTACGTTATTCTGAATTTATCAACAGGAAAACATGAAGGAAGTGTTGAGTTTACATTAACCAGGGAACAGGGGGAATATAATATAGTCTCTAATATAAACTTGCTCCAAACAATGGCAGACCCTGGTCACTATTTCAGAATTTATGGTAGTTTGCTACAGCAATTGCACGTTGTAGGGAGTTATAAAATGAAGAGCCGTCTGCTTAAATGACACTTCAATTTCACTTGTATTAACTGCACTCCAGAGGGCACAGTAACAAGTCTGTGCTGTGCTAACGGACCGAAATAGTCACCAGATGGTTGACACACCACCTCATATGCTAATTAACTCTCCCTCATCCCTGTCTTCCTTTTGTCTGCCTCATCTGTAATTACACAGTAAAAGCAGGTGGAAGTTCTGCAAACCCTCAGAGTATTAATGACCAACTGACGTGCTGTGTCTAAACTCAGTCAGGACTCCATTATGTCTTCAGGGCTTGTCCTGTTCACACTGAAGTCATTCAAAACAGTGATTCCCAACCAGGGGTACTTCTGCAGTTGCCAGGGGGTACATGGAAAGATTGTGAAGTTGCTCAACTAATTAGGAAAAATAGAAAATTATGATTTGATTAACAGAATATATCCACATATTAAGGCAGCTGTAACACGTGAGGACACTGCCTGTTGCAATTATGTAAGAGTGAGTGAAAACTAGCTAGCAAGTGAGCGCAGAAGTCTAAACAGGTAACGTTAGCTAAAAGTAATGGATAAACGGTTGGAGCATTCAGCTTCACTGTAAGTGGTAGAAGGTCGATTGCTGAGCAGAACAACCCAAATATTGACTCTTCAATTCTGACTTCCCTGCCCTGTCTGTGGCTCAAGGCCTCACAAATATTAGTTGTTTTTTTTAAAAAGGCTCAATAATTATCAGATTTATCTTTTAAAGTTTCAATACAGTTCGCAGACTCTGTTTCGAGTATGTAGGCTGTGCTGTGGTGACATCAGAACGCCACGCTGTTAACCTCCTCCGTCCCTCTCTGCAGTGTTCACTCTCCAGGACCTCTGCTGCAGAGCCATCGTGTCGTGCACGCCGGTCCACCTCATCGACAAGCTCCCGCTGCCCGTCGCCATCAAGTCCCACCTCAAGTCCTTCTCCATGGCCAACGGCATGAACGCCGTCATGATGCACGGACGCTCTTACTCGCTGGCCAACCCGGCCGGCGGCTCCAAAGGCAACAGCCTGAAGCGCTCAAAGTCCATCCGTCCACCGCAGAGCCCACCGCAGAACTGCACCCGCAACAACTGTAAAATCTCCTAATCAACGGCTTCCTCAGGGGACGGGGGGCGCCGCCGCCGTAGGAGACGCTGACAGCATGGGATCAGGAGACGGATGTACAGGACGCTGTTAGCTGGAGGAAGAGAGCCCTGAACGCTGAAGAGCAGAAATGATGGATAAAGGGATGAATGAGTGCTACTTCTCACCTTCATGGGATCATGTTATGAGTTCGAATGGTGCCTCAAGATATCGGAGGAGAACAACGACAAACTTTTAGGTCTCCACAGACCCGATTCTCACCACTACCAACTGCTCAAATGAGAGAAAGAGACTCTGCTGGAGTGTAACTACATGTACAGAAATCCCTTTACACGCCGCACGCCGCTCATCACAGAAATCACCTCACTTTCATGTCTTTCTTTCTCTCGTCTGTCTGGTTATAATTCCACCTTTTTCTGTCCACATCTCGGTTTATTTGCTATTTTTATGACCAATAAGCTAATGATCAAGACACTAGTAACCAGTCAGTCCTTTTTATTGATCGCTGTGTATCCTCAGCTGTCTGTAACAGTTGTTTGAACACTCATTGTGCGTTGGAAGTTCAGATGTTTTATTTGATCCACTTGCTGAACGGAGATCTTGGTGACCAGATGAGTGAAGGTTCCCATCCGGTGTTCTTCAGGCAAACCTGAAAGACAGACCTCAGGTCCAGACTTGCTAGTGTGTCTTGAGTCTAAGTCTTTAGGTTTCCTGGCTCAATATAAACAAAGTGTGAGCATCAACAAACATGCTGCATTTTTAATGAGCCAGTTGACCTGCAGCAAACCGGCTTAAAGCACAAAAACAACCATGAATATGAAATTGCACGGATGAAACTCTCCAGTATTCAGTTCACACATCAGAGTTTTAGGATTATATTATAATTCTGTGGTTTACGCTGGCACCTGCTTTGACGAGGGATCCGGTGATGCTTGTTGCCATGGATACCACTCAACACTATTAAAAAAAATAAGCAGCCTATTTAAAGTCTCTCCGCCTTTTGTGAAATGTATTTTTAACTTGATGGCGAGTGAAGAAAACTAAAACAAAAAGGAAACGGTGAATTGTGGATCACTTAAGGTTGGAGATACTCGTGTTTTATTTTTGGCCCAAGAGCTTCTGGGAGTTGTAGTCTGGAGATGAGATGGAGAAGGAAAGCTTCACCCACGGGTGCTGTCTGGACCTCAGCAGAGATTAGTTTTACTGTCACTCCCTCCTCCTCTCTCCTTTCTCTCTGCGCCCTCACAGTGATACTCCACTCAAATTCTACATTTTAAGTTTCTTTCTCTGTGTGATGCAAATAATCTCTGATGCACCAAAATATGTCTAATTATTCAGTAAGTATTAAGAGCAAGTACTTACTTAATATTAAGAGTATTAAGTCGTACATACTTAACTAGAGCTGAAACAATTCAGTCGACAGACTGTTTCTAGCTTCTCCAGTGTGAGGATTTGCTGCTTTTCTGTTTTACGTCATTTTTAACTGATTTTCTGAAGTTTTGGACTGTAAAACACCAAAAAACGAGTTGATTGAAGACGTCTCGGGCTCTGGGCAGTTGTGATGGACATTTTTTCACCGCTGACAGTTTATTGACTAAACGTAAAAATAACTGACAGATTATTTGATAATTAAACTAATTAATAATGCAGCCATATACTGGAGAGTAGAGATGTTTCTATGGAAACTGGTCATTATTGGACCATGAGACATGAAACTCAGCAACCGTAGCTGTTACTGGTCATGAAGAACAAAACTACAAACGTCTTAAGCCTGCAGAGTGTTTGATACTAAAAAGATTTTGGGTGGAATATCACTTTAACTATCCTGTGCCAAATTTTAAAACCAGTAAATGTAACACACACTGTTGCCA
Organism: Maccullochella peelii; assembly: GCA_002120245.1. Lineage (NCBI taxonomy): Eukaryota > Metazoa > Chordata > Actinopteri > Centrarchiformes > Percichthyidae > Maccullochella > Maccullochella peelii. Next base: position 315,508 of record LKNJ01000033.1, read on the forward strand.
CGCCTGTTCATCTGTCGCCCGTCCCTCCCGTCTGTGATATGCACACATGTGTTTTCCATACATTCGTTTCAGTGTTGGACGTGGAGCAGGAGCATGAACCTGGAGGGAAAGGAAGCTCCGGGTGTCTGAGGCAGGTGTCTTCAGATGAGGGCGAGAGCGGCAGTGAAGGGTCTGATGAGTGTAAACACAAACCGGTCAGAGTAGCAGGACAGGTGGGCAGGAGCAGGTAACGTAAAGTGGAATATTTCAAGTGTTGATAGTAAACAGCGACCCGTGTTTATTGGTTTTCTCTGAATGTCACTCGCTCCCCTTCATGGCCAGCTCCTCGTTTCCCACAGTGTGAACTTAACGGACCGAACCGGTGCTTCTTGCAGGTTTGATGGAGGCGATTCATGACGGAGAACACTTGAATTATTTTTATTTTTTGTCTGATACGTTATTCAGAGCTGAAACAGTTTGTAATAGATGGAGAGACCTATTTTCAATTAATCACTGTTGATCAGACAAAACGTGGATATATTGGACTTTAGACGTGTTAGTTTTGGACTTTTCCATTCTGGAGATAACAATAGAGTTAAGCTGTTATCATGAGGCTTTAAAATATTAGCAGCCACGCGTTTCCCCCCTCATGTTCTCACTCTGCGCTCCATTCATGTCCAGTGGGAAAGACAGATGCAGGAGGACGAGTTGTAAATATTGATCAACAACAAGTTGACAGTTGTTGCTGTTTAAAAACCAACAGGTCCAGTTTATCAGTCGCTTGGTGATCCGACTGGACCAAGTTCGAACTCTTCTCCTTTTTAAACACCAAACCGCTCCGACTGGATCTCCCACGGGCCTGAATGCAGCATGTCTTCTTCTTCTCTCTCTCCCTCTGATGTGCACCGCCGCCTCCGCATGCTGTCCCATGATTCATAGCTGCTGAATAATAGATGCTCTTCTCATAGATCTCTGGAGGGCTTCTTCAGTACGCTCCGTCTCTACCTCGCTGCTCTTTCATCCTCCACAGGAAGCTCGGCGTGCTTTGTTTCTTCGTCTTCACCAGTAGTCCTCCTCAGCATCTGCTTTCTGTCTTGTTTCCTTTCTCTGTAAGATAAAAAATCTGCCTGCTGCTTGCTTTTACGCCACATTTTCTCCTCAGTGGGTTTGCCCTCCTAAACCCGGTCCAGTACCATTCAGCTCAGTGTTAACTCTCGCTGTGTAGCTCTCAGGGAGTTGTCTTTGCCTCCAGACTCACGCGGTGAAGCATCCTCGCTTTAGGAAAGATTTCCTCGGATGCAGAGTCAGATTATTGCACCGTACCAATCTTTTAACCATTTACTACAAATGATTTATTCTTTACATCAGTGGTTCTCTACCCGTTTGGCTTTGTGGCCCTTTGACACAAAGCTGTGTCTTCTTGTGACTGTTAGGGGCCTGCAGAGATCAAATTTAGTACAAAACATTTTTACTTCAAAATTTTTTAAAGCTGTTATTCATTTCACAGCATTTCAGATTAATCCTGCAACCCTCAGATTGTGAATTCAATTTTTTATTCAGATTTTTGTTTTGAGGATGTCGATGTCTGCTATTGGATCGATTGCCATTAAACTTTCTAGAGACATGCATGCTCTCCAGAGGGTGAATCTTACTGAATTTGGTGACCGCCTGACTTTTCCTCTGGCCATCATGAGGTTGGCATTTGTAGTTCATAGTGAAATGTCTCAGTAACTATTGGATGGATTATCATTCAATTTTCTAGAGACATTCATGTTCCCCAGAGGATAAACTGTAATGACTTTGGTGATCCTCTGACTTTTCTTGTAGCTTTAGTTCATGACTCCCATCAGCCTCAGCTGTACTTTGTGTTTAGTGCTAATTAGCAAATGTTAGCATGCTAACATGCTACACTAAAGATGGTGAACATGGTAAACATTAGACCTGCTAAAGATCAGCATGTTAGCATGCTGATGTTAGCATTTAGCTCAACGCACCCCTGTGCCTAAGCACAGCCTCACAGAGCTGCTAGCATGGGCTTGCAAGAACACACTTATGAATGGAGATGAATGTGATTTGTAGTAAATCGGTTAAGATCTGTAGAAACACGGTTTGGTCCTTTTAAGGCGGGTAAAATGAAGTGATACCTGACCAGAGGACTATTTTATTCATGGCCGCGGTCTCCTCGTGTCCCCGAGTTTAAGGGTGAGATAGAGATTTAGATACAGCTGACAGACATCAGACAGGGTGTATTTTGTGTTAGCGTTAGTTTCCTCACCTTTAGTGTTTGAAGAAGTCTGTAAAATGAGCCGAAGAGGAATTTGACTCGAGCTTGTTGCCAAGATTTTTAGAAGAGGTTTCCCTCTCTGTGGTGAACGGGAAAAGGCTTTTATTGCTGCTGCTGCTGCTGCTGCTGCTGACTGACAGCATAATAACCCTCACTGGGTGTAATGATATTTGTGTTATATTGTACATCCAACCTCTTTGTGTTATGTGATAACACGTCCATGTTTTGGTTCTTCGTGTCCCTTTGTTCTTGTATGAACTTCCTGTTTGTTGACCCTTTTGCAAAATTGTGTTTCTCCTGAACTGAGTTTCCATTTTGGACATTTTTAAAAGATGGAAATGTTAGTAGAGGACGGTGGGAGATTCAGGGATGCCCTCTGATATTGCCTGTTTGTGGAAGTGTTTGTGTAAAGGAGCAGACTGTTGTGATGACGACAAAAAGAAAAAAAAACACCTGTAAAACACTATTCTGGTTTTTGGCTAAAGCTGCTGAGTAATCTTAAGCGAGTGTGTGTGCGAGTGTGTGTGAGAATGTTCTTCGAACACCAAGCTGAACACTTTTTCTTTTTTTAAATTATTGATTGTACAGTTTTAAGGCAAGGGTATGAAGAGAGACTTTTTCACAATAAAACTATTGAATGTTGGAGTTAAGATGTTGCTGCTGATTATTTTTAGGTGATTTTTCTTGGACTGTTTCTTTTGGGAAGGCTGCCCTCTACTGGAAACACCACATCACATCTCCCTTCATACCCAAAAACTCATGTTACTAATTGACATCAAGACAATTAACTGTCCAACAGCTAGTTTGTGCAGATATCAAGTAAACTGTGTGTTGCTGCACATGAAAGAAACCACACAGAATACATTTTTATCAGGTGTATCTTGTTTTATTTAAATGTCTTTATTTTGTATTCTTAATAGCACTAAATATGAGGCGTAAACGTCAGTGTCCTGTTAAATTAACAGGTTTCAGGACTGTTTTGACATAGAATTTCAAATGTCAAGGTTCAGCTTTATTGTCATTTTTCAAATAAATAAATTAGAATAAAAAAACAATGTAGTAAAAGAAAACAACACTATAGTAATCGTAGCACTGAAGGAAGAAACAAAGAAATATACTATATTTTACAGAGGAATATATACAGTTATTTATGGACATACTGTATATACACAATATATATGTACATTATCATAGTAAGATGTAGTGCAAAGAATTAAGGTAGTGGAGCAGCACTGAAGGATGAACTGAAGACTGTGCTTTTTTCATTATAACAGCTGTAATCACATAAAACTGTAGATTTTTCAAAAAAGTTTAACAAATTAACATAAAAACAAATTAAAAGGTGCAAATAAAAATACCCACACCAAGGCACAGTCAGAATACATCAAAATAAACAACATAAGCAAACAAATATATACATACAAAAATGCCCATCTGAAGTCTCCATAAATGAGATCCACATATTCTCGAAGGTGGAGTGTTTTCATTTTGAATATTATTGATTTGGTTTTATGTAAAAGTTGAAAACTCCTGCATGCTTTTATTTTGAAAAGAATAAGACCTAACCGGAAATACATCGCGCCAGCTGAACACAAGCGCTAACTTGACGAGAATGAAACGTTGCGCGTCGCGCTGCCGTTTTCACAACAAAACGAGCGAATAAAAACGCTGAACATCTGTCAGGGTGTCGGCTCGCAGCATGTCCAGCATCCAGCTGCTCAGAGCGCTCGTTAACGAGCGGCTGTCTGCGGCCGCCGAAGAGATCTTCGAGGCGGTTAAAAAAACCATCGCGGGCTACGAGGAGGAGATCCTGCTCTCCAAACGGGAGATCCGCCGGCAGCGCAGGATGCTGCAGACAGTTTTAAAACCTGAAATAAAGATAAACAAACACTCAGGTTTGTGAATCATTGGCATGCATTCATTCTTTCGCCATGTCCGCTCAAACGCCTGGCTCTGACTATGCACTGGATCGCTATCATCATGAGCCTCGTCAACGCCCACTTTTCTGGAAATCTTTAGTGAGTTTAGCTAGCTTAGCTATGTCCTGTTTTCCTTTAAATACCTTTAAAAGTCATAAATAACTTGATAGCTAAATTTGAGCAATGCTAAAGCAGGTTCATTACCAGGTTAACATTCCTCATATTAACCAGGCCCTTCCGGGGTAAGATAATACCTGCCTAATAGAAAGAACGTCAAGACCCCAACTCCACTGAAAATTTTGAAAAGCAGTATTTGCTTATTTTTCTGCAAATGTGTATACCTAATATGCCACAATTTAACATGTATTGTTAATTGCAAAGGTATACTTTTACATTCGGCATACAAGTGTTTCACCAAGCAGCTCTACATTTAGATAAAAATAAACTTTTATTGTGTCTGATCACCGTCAGCGGTTACACAGCGAAAACTTATTTTGATGAAAGACCACAGTCCGGTCGGTGTAGGCGTAGTGTTTAGAAACAAAAAATATATACTAATGTGTGTCGATTGTCAAGTTTTATCCATGCCGAATTACAGACTGCGTCTGAATGATTTGGAAAAAGTTAATTTTCATGTCTTAAGCTGACATTGTTAACTGGTAGGTTAAATAAAGAAACATTCATTTGTCACATTGAATGCTGTCTGGCGTCACCTTGAAGTTAGTGCCAGCCAAATGTACAAAAATACTCATATTAACTGAAGTATTATTTGAGCCAGTTAGTGTTTGTTCGTGCTGCATAGCTAGATATTCCCACTATAATATGACATTTCTGAGCCCAGACAGTTTTATAGATTTTTATTTTCAAAGCTCGTATTTATTGAGTTGTTTCCAAAAGGGTGTTTTTGTTTCATTTAGTGTCTAGGATTTGAAGGTTTATTTGATAATTGTGACAATGAGTAAATACAAAGTGATCCTAAGGTTGAAGGTGAAAGATGTGTGTGAAAAATAAGAATTACAAAAAAATAAATATAATATAAGATTTAAGACAAAAAAAACATATGTATATGGGAAATTAACATGTAACAATTTTAAGGCAATAAAATTTAATTTGAAGGTGTCACCCTGGGCTCGGAAATCATGATGATTGGAGACAAAACAATTGTTGATGAATTGAAAAAGTAATAGGCAGATTAATCAATAATGAAAATAATTGTAGCTGTAGTCCTATATGGAAGAGATCAATGATTCCTACTGGCTGTATCTAGATTAAAGCTCTTAAAGGCACCCTATTTGCTATATTCTGGTTGATATTCTATTTTATAAAACTTTCTTCCTGTTTTTTCCTGCAGACCAGCCACAGCTGGCTCTCTCCGTCTGGGACGAGGACTTCCCCTCCGATCAGCAGCAGGGACACCATGATCAGGAGTGGAGCTCCGGTCTGGACCAGGACGACCAGGAGCCTCCACAAACTGTAAAGAGCCAGGGGGACCTCCCCAGCAGTCAGCAGGCGGAGCAGCTTCAGGAGCTGGAGGAGGACAACACCATCAGGTTCATCTTCACTCCTCCGTACGTGAAGAATGAGCTGGACCAGCTTCAGTCCAGTTATCAGAGCGCTAAAGGAGAAGGAGATCCTCTGCCGAGCACTTCAGCTGAGCAGGACCAGACGAAGGCGGAGGGTGATGACGGGGCTTCCTCCAGCTGTTCTGCAGCCGAACACGACGACAGCGACGAGGAGTGGAGGGGCAGCGTGGGATCTCAGAGCGACGACAGCGACAGCGACCGCAAGTGGAAGAAGATGAAGGGGCCTCGGCTACCGATGGCCCCAAAACTGCACCCGACTAAAAAATCAAAATCACGAATCTGCTGTAAAGTCTGTGGGAAAGCCTTTCACGCCAACGTGTCTTTGGTGAATCACATGGAAGTTCACCCCAAGGACGTCTGCGGCGTGTGCGGGGAACGTTTCGAGACCGAGGAGAGCTTTCAGGTTCACCTGAAAACACACGTGAAAGCTGAAATCTGCAGCGTTTGCGGGAAATGTTTCGGGGCCTCCAGCTCTTTGGAGACACACATGAGGATCCACACGGGAGAGAAGCCGTTTAACTGCAGCGAATGTGGAAAATCCTTCAACTGTCGCCACAACATGATGCGACACATCAGGATACACACAGGGGAAAAGCCGTATCCTTGCACCGTCTGTGGCAAATGCTTCAATGACTACTCCACGTTAAAACGCCACCTGCTGGTTCATGTGCACAAGAAGAACCTCGACTCAAACAATACATCTGCAAACGAGAACGAAAACGACGACGAGAAGAAGATAAAGACATTGTCACCAAAAAAGCAGCAGACTCGGACCATATGCGAAGTGTGTGGGAAAATGTTTCACTCCATGGTTTCTCTGGTGAATCACGCCAAAAGTCACGCCACAGACCTCTGCGGCGTTTGTGGGACGCATTTTGACTCTGAGGAAAACTTAAAACTTCACCTGAAAACTCACAAAAACGGGAAGGTTTGTGAAGTGTGCGGAAAGTGTTTTGACAGTCAGGGAAACCTGGAGATGCACATGAGGATCCACACGGGGGAGAAGCCGTTTCTCTGCAGCGAGTGCGGCAAATCCTTCAACTGCCGACACAACATGATGCGACACATTAGGACCCACACGGGAGAGAAGCCCTACCTGTGTAACATCTGCGGCAGGTGTTTCAGCGACCACTCCACTCTGAAACAGCACAGCAGCACGCACACCGGAGAGAAACCACACCGCTGTGAGGTCTGCGGGAAAGGCTTCCACCGAAAGACGTACGTGAGGCTTCACATGAAGAGCCACACAACTGAGAAGTGACTTCTGTTGTGTAAATATATGGCGGGGTGTAAATAAAAACTTTCAAATTAAAAGTTTAACGTGCTGATGTCACCTTTTTCACTTGTCAGAGCTGCAAATTCATCCTGACGTTTCATGCGTCATCGGCTGTGATCACGGATGAAATCGCTGTGTCTCAGATGAGAGGTGTCACTCGCTAGTACCAGACTCTGCAGTTTGCTGCCCCCAAGTTGGAAAATAAAAATAATGCAGGTTTAAAGCTGTAATCATTGATTTTTGGCCACTTGGGGGCAGCAGAACAAACTACACTACTACAACACAACATATAGAGACAGAGCGCAACGCGTCACAGATTTAGCCACATTCCACTACAGAAGTTGCTTTAGCTTAACTTACAGCAATACAGTTAGCCTGAAACTGACATCTGGATATTTGACTAAATGCTTGCTACACCTGTAGACACACTGAGTGTCAGGATCCCACAGTGTTCCCGTTCTTCCTGCTGACGCCTCACGTCTGGATCCACTTTTGGCTTCTTAAAGGTTCAGTTTTTGGGTTCGGCAGCTTATAAAAACTTAGTTCTGGGTTCTTTACCCTGTTGGTAGAGCGTCCCACCACACAGCAGCTGTTAGCCATGTTTCTGTTGTTTGCTAGCAGACCGAAGAGACAAGGAGGCACCTTCACACAATACAAAGTCAATGGAGAGCGATGGCTTGTTTTCCCCTCCGCTGTGGGCGGGGCTTAAATGTGCTCTCTATAATCACCTGTAAGCAATGACAACTGTGTTAGCTGCTTATAAACACATCAGCAAACACAGAGCAACATTATCGTTCATTTGGAGCCGTGTTTGTGTCCAATATTCATTCTCACACTTAAAATTTATATTTATATTTATATTTAAAGTGCACTTCACCTGCAGAGTCTTACTTAAGTAAAAGTTGCAACACCACAAGACGTAAGACTGAAGACATAAATCTTTAAAAACTACACAAATATATAGTTTCTTTTTTTTTTTTTAAAGGCTCAGTGATATTTCTAAAACAGCTGCTCACTGTAGCTTTTATCAAACAGGAGGAAATTGTTGGGGACTATTTTCAGCAGTGGATGAATCCACATTTGGTGCTCTAGTGAGTGAGTGTCACCTTATCTGTGAACTAAAGTGTCGCTTCTTTAATCAGTGGTGCTGAAGAGATGCAGTGCACATTTTTCTATTTTCATAACTCCACTGCTGCATATTTTCATCTCATACATATCTTACTTTCATTTTCACTTTCTTTTACCGTCATAATGACACAATTATTTAGTTGTCCGACACTTTCATTCTTAAATTATAGATGTTCTAGTATTAAAAATGTGGGTTGCATCATGTTTAATGGCCTCCATGTGCTGTATTCTTACTTTATACTGGTACCGTTTGCTGCAGCAACAAAGAAATTCCTTTAAAGATCTCTACAAAATGACATTATTTGAAATGTAACACACACAGAGGCACTAACAGTCACTCTGAAGTTGTATGTAGTTTTGTGTAGTCACAGTGTGCCTATGACCGAAAGATTTAAATATAAACAGACTGTTATCTTCTCATTTATGGCAGTTTGAACTCATGACATCAGATAATAACGCCTATAAGACTTTAACAAACTCCTCTGGTGATGTGGATTTTATCTGAGGTCTTGTGTTCGACCAAAGACGTTACGGAGCCGTGAGACTCAAACAAAGTGTTTTGTTCCAGTTTGTTTTAATAAACCTTCACTTCACGACGGATTCTTGAGTCCACTTTGTCTTTTTTTTGTCCACAGCGAGAAGAAAAGACCAAAACGCTGCAGAGGAACACAGCAGAAGTCTCATCCTTAATTCCCCTTCATTGCCATTTTCCATCCATCCACCAGGTGCCAGCGGACTGTCCCTCCTCCCCATCACCCAACTGCCCCGCCCACCTCCTCACCTGCAGCTCATTCCCTCCCAGATGGTCCAAGTTGCTATGATGGCTTCTTGCCTTGTCTTATTGCCTTCGAGATTCTGCTTCCTGGACCTGGCCCTGGACCTGGACCTGGACCTGGATCTGCCTTCACCCTCATGAAAGATAAGTGTAAAAATTTGCTGTTTCAAAGAGGAGCGGGTCGAGGTGTCAGGAAACAACAGCTAATAAATACATAATCTCTGTAAACAGAATGCAGATGTTTGCTTGCTAGGAATTTATTTATTGATAATAAATAAATGTGGAAAAGCATGTCAGAGACAAGTTCACCTTGAGTCCTGTGGTGGAAATCTGAAATAAAGTCTCAGAAATACTTGTCTTTAAATGGTTTATTAATTTAGCTTTTGCAAAAGAGCACAGCCACACAGAGCAGGTCCGTCTGTGACTGAGCCAAGAGTAACAGTACAGCAGGGCTTTTATGAGGGTGAGAGTGAAAAAAATGGGTTCACAGACAGGAGCTGGCATAAGACAGGCTATGCAGAGCCCAGCTCAGCCGACGTTAGCCCTCGTCAATGGTAGGACACGTGCGAGAGAGACGTGAGATGAAAGAACTGCACGCAGGTGTCCGGGGGAGGCTACCAGCGATGCAGCAGTGAGACTGTGAATCACTTTTAATGAGGGATTCTGCTGATGTAGTCGGATCCGAGCAGAAACACAGAACGAGTTAGAGCTGAGAGTTTCCCCTACGATATGGATTATGGCTTGGCCTCTCCTTAATAATCCCACCGCACCTGCAGGGGCCCCTCCTTCCTCTGATACACACAGTGTCTCTGCCTGCAACACTTAACATTTGATATGAATACAAGTAAGTAAACAAGTAAAACTTTAAGTGATATATTTGAACACATTGATTATTATTTATTACGTAATAATAACAGTACTCTATACATGTGGTTTACCACAACAGTCCCTTTAGGTGTAGTGGGGCTTAACAGCAACACTACAACATTTAACAGCAATAAGTAAGCAGTCATAACAGAAAACAGTCCTGAACTATGGTGGTTCCATGCCAAGGCTGGTGTCTGCCGGTAAGATGTTTGTTATTGTGCACACAGGAGAGTAAAGTGAAAGCTTCTGTCCCTCAGGAATCTCCCATCCAAAACCAAGAGATAAACAGCAGTCATGTAGCGGGTGGGAGCTGCTCAGCCTTCACATTACACACACACACACACACACACATGCATAGACTTTATTATCTAGACAGGTCAAGGTGAAGCAGTTCTCTGTTCCCAGTTCTCCCACATCAGAGCACACACACACATTCTGTTCATATGACCAGCACTCAGTAAGATCTGCAGGACGCTGTGAGGACCTTCTGATTAACCCTTAAAATATTAAACCTTTTAATTTATTTCCCACAAAGACGACACAGACACCAAATAAAGTTTAAAAACAGCACTTGAAGGAAGTCGTGATGCAAAGAATGGAGAAACTCATGATGTGTCGCATTTCACCTTTTGGGTAAATTCTCGGCAGAAGGAAACAAAGAGGGTTATGTGTCACCGGTTAATGCAGTGGAGCTCATCGAGGGAAAACTGTGTGTGATCAACCGATTTGTTTTCAAATGTGCTTTTCCATCACTCTGTTCATTCATCCCCGAAGTAAAGCGGGGGGGTTGGAGGGGATTTCTGAAGCTGTTCAATCATCTGACCAGCAGTTCTGATGGTGTTCTGTTCTGTGTGGAGCGATGAGGAGGATGTAACCCTTCCTCACATTAATACATGAAACTAACAGAAATGTCATATTTCCATCATTTATTCGCAGTCATTTTTTGTATTTGTGCTTGTTTGATTTTCCAACAGTGACTTTAAACAGAGGCTCTGGCTGAGGGGCCCTTTGACAATATTGGAAAAAATGCAATGTCTAATTGTTTGTGAACACACAGTGCCAACATCACATTCTTGTGTAATTGAGAAATACTGCAATTTTCCTTTTTAAGGTGGTCCAGATGATGAAGCTCATAATCTGTGTCACTCCTGTGTTGCAGAACTGTCTGTCAACACTTTCCAGCCAATTATTTCACTTTAAACCAAACTAAACAGAAGAAAATGTAATTTTAATTCTCTGAAGGCACCAAGCGGTAAAAACATTTGTGACCTAATAAAAAGGGAGGGGAGGAAAGTCCCATATGTCCCATACTTCTATCTGCTTCTCACTGATAACTGTGACAGGACAGAAAACCCCACTTCTGTGTTGACCCCACCCGCATACATACAGCCTGTCTTTGAATGAAAGTCCTAAAATAAGTGTTAAAAGTAAAACGAAACTTAAAGTTGAATGCCCATTTATGGTATTTCCTCCCAAAGACTGAAGGTTCTGTATAAAAAGCAGAGTGAACTCACAGCCTGCACTCTTGGAGGAACCTGGAGAGAGGTACGTGAACACACACTTTGTTTTTTCCCTAAAAATCTGTATTTTTTACAGTAAATGTTCTTAGTGCTGCGTGTATGAGGAGATGAAGTTAGTTCATCTGATGGAAAGTGGGCTCTAAAACCGTCAGTGGAATATGTGGAAGTGTCTGACGCAACTGTGAGCTTCCCGACTGATAAAAGCAGATTCATGGTGTTTGGCCTAAACCATCACTCCTTAGGGACGTATTTACAACAGCGATTCTCTCACAACCTAAACTATTAGTTAAATTGTGCCATACACAGCTATGAATGATGAAAAACAACATTTTAATGGGGTCAGGATTGCAAAACTGTGAAGTAATCCATTTAACAGAACATTCTGTAAATATATGCACAGCAGAATTTAGATAGTATCACAGTAAACACTCTGGGAAGTCTTGACAGCTACGGACAGTTCCATTTTTTTTACCTCCTTGTTAAAATGTAACTGCACCCTCACATTCTGCTAGAACCGTCTCTCCCAGCAAATTTAACAGATGTAAAGGAGGGAACAACAACTGTAGGGGCCTTGTAGCTGCGTAGTTTGTGGGTCAGGGGACACGGGGGGAGACTGACTGACATTGATTAGTCTGTTTTTATATCAATTTCATGACGTAGACACAATAAGTGCATTCAATTATGTAGGTATAACCCAAACTACATTTAGAAACAATAACAGAAAGAGAATACAATTATCTGTTATTGTAATTGGCCAAGGTGCAGTCTGAACAGATGAGTTTTAAGCCTGCGACAGTTTCTGCTGACCTGATGGGTCAATGGGGAGCTCGATCCACCAGTATGGATCCAGGTCCTCAAACAGTTATAATTTTGTTGGTCGGTAGCTGGGCCCCCATCGTAGTGAGGGAGTAGCAAGCCGGCAGTAGCAGAGCGTAGTGGACAGGCTGGGGTGTGAGGTTTGACCCACAGACTGTATATAAAGATGGACGACATGACGGCTCCCCAAAGGTGAAGCCAAAACATCTGGATCTGCAGGATAGCTCATAAACCCCGCCCCCTCCATGTTAGCAGATGGGACATGTACACAAAGATGGCAGCGATCATCACAACAAAATATCTGAACCTCTATGCAGTATTTTTGAACACAGAACTTAAAATGCATTTCTTAATTTTCTGGGTTGATTCCTGTATTGTTCTATTTGCAATGATGTTTAGTTTCTTCACATGGGATCCTTCTGAAGTCTTTACACTAATAATCCTCTTTTCCTGCAGTGATACTGACACCAACATGTCGTACCAGTGGGTTGAAGATGACTTTGATCTGCCCTATGGGGTAGCTCGACTGGGCCTCTCTGAGCCAGTTAGTGGTAGAAAGTACATCATGTACCATGGCACCAGCAGGAGCGCTGCTCAATCCATCCAGGTCGAAGGTTTTCGCCAGTCTGAAGACGGGATGCTCGGCCCCGGCGTCTACCTCAGCAGAGTCCTGGATAAAGCTAAGTTCTATCCCGTTGATCACCCTGAGTATGACAGGGTCGTCATTAGGGTTGTGGTCAACGTGGGGAATGTGATCACCATCGATCGTCGAGGCCACCCACGTCAGAAGACCTGGCATGACTACAGATTTGGCCCGGTATATGACACCGCCTGGGTGCCACCAAGAAGTGGATTGGTAAGGAGCCATATGGAGGTGGATTGTGTCTGGGATCCCAATCGAATCCAGATCCTTAATGTCATCAAACCACGTCCAGTCCAGCCCTCCTATGGTGCACATGGCTATATGTGAGCTCTACGAGCTGTTGCCAATTTATTTTGTTCAAATGTATTTTTATATATTTGGACAAAAAGTGCAGTTTGTTACTGTGTCACTGTAACCTGGAAAATAAATGGCTCATATTAAATCTGAGTTATGTTCAAAGTGTGATGACTATATTTGTATTTTGAGAAACCTGCCTCTGAAACTTCTGCTGCCACATGTGAAAAACTCAAAAGCCACTCGCCTTTCTAATCCATTTCCTTAACTTAACTCTGGATTCACAGGACTCTGAACAGTTTTCACTGAACTACTTTCTATGTACGATGAATGCATCGTACGATTCAGCTCAGTCGTGACCAACTACAGTCATAAAATGCTACTTAAACATTAATCAGTGATACAAATCCAATATTAACCCAATAATACAATAGAATAACACTCACTGGCCATTTTCCTGTGTTGATACTTTTACTTTTCATACTTTAAATACATTTTGCTGATAAAACTTATGTACTTTTATTTAATTAACATTTCCAATGCAGGACTTTTACTTGTAATGGAGTGTTTTTACTGTGTGGTCTTGCTACGTTTACTTAAGTAGATAATCTGAATACTTCCTCCACCGCTGCTTTTACACTTTGGGTTGTTGTACGGACTAAACAAACAAGATATAACATGTTAATCAGTGAGCTTTGAAGGTGCTGGGAGGTGGATCCTGGTGTCTTTGGTACCCATTTCCGGCTGTTTCCAGTCTTTATGCTAAGCTAAGCTAACCAACTACTGGCTGGATTTGTATTTACCACACACACATGAGAGTTGTATCAATCCAATAATAAGTGAATTTAAGCGTATAACTATTCCTTTAATTGTCTCACATCATTTTTGGTAATATATTTGATTTGGATGTTAATGTTGTTCTCTGTTGTAGAGCTTAAGCCACACACACACCTGCAGCACCAAGAAATGCAAACAAAGCTCTCTGAGCCTGAGCTGTGACACATGTGAGGGTCATTGTTGTTGATGTCCTCATATATACAGCGATGTGGGGTGATGTGACTGATATGGTTCTTCTCATAAACAGTATTTTGCAAACAGCCAGGACCACGTGTGATATATGTTGACATGTAAGTCCATATATGTATTAAAACGTTAGTTTTAAATGTCAGCTCATTATAAGAAATGACCACAACACGTATCCTTTTTAAAAAAATCATAGTTATTGTTATAAACTATGTAATAGATCCTCTGATCGTGCACACTGAGGCGTGTAATACATGTTGTGATGTCCAGGTGGCGCAGTGGCTCCATGGTTAACACTGCCGCCTCTGAACGGGCATCGTTATTTTAAACTATGTAATAATCCCACATAGATCCTATGATGAGAGTCAAAGATGCTGTCATCAAATGTCTTGTTTTATCCGTTAAACAGTCCAAAGCCCAAAGATATTAAATGTACTATAATGTAGGACAGCAGAAATATCACATTCAACAAGCTGTAGCCTTCACATGTTTGGTATTTTCACATCACGGTTATACAAGAGAAAACAAAACTCAGAGAACTACTCAACTTACCTTGTTCCCGTACAGGTGCTGTATCAAATATCAATGAAAATACAGTTGCAGAAAAAAGAAGCAAGAGCAACATTAACTTGTCGGTGCTCCCTGAAAACTATGTAATGCCGACACTGTTTGGCTTTTCAGCTCTACAGTAACTTGTTCCTGACAAATGTGCTGATGTGGATATACTGTTATAAGCTAATAGCAGCTGATATTATTATTGGTCCGGCTGGGATTCAGAGAAGTAATCATTTTTTTACAAAAACTGTAAAACAAACTGATCTTACCGGGCATTCACAATCAAAATCACTGAAGAAATAGGTCTGAAAGAAACTGCTTCTCAGTTTATAAAGGTTTGCCACAGGTGAACTGGCTTCCTGTGAGGATTTCAGGGCTTCACCTGCACAGGAAACAGGTCAGAACAGGCAGGTGAGAGTTGGTGTGAGAGGCGGTTTTCGTAACTCTGTGGTAATCGCATTCTTGCTGTGTTGATCACAAAATCATAAAACAGTGCAAGAAGTGAAACAAAAGTGAAAGAGGAACACATATTTCCTCCCAAAGACTGAAGGTTCTTTATAAAAAGCAGAGTGAACTCACAGCCTGCACTCTTGGAGGAACCTGGAGAGAGGTACGTGAACACAAACTTTGTTTTTTCCCTAAAAAATCTGCATTTTTTACAGTAAATGTTCTCAGTGCTGCGTGTATGAGGAGATGAAGTTAGTTCATCTGATGGAAAATGGCTCAATTCATCCTGAGGGGAACATGAATGTGTTTATCAAATGTAATGGTTATCCATCCAGTAAATGTTTAGACATTACACTAAAAAAACTAAATTGTCAACCTTATTGTGGCGCTAGAGGAATAGCACTTTGTGTTTGGTGCTAATTAGCAAATGTTACCATGCAAACAAGACGCTAAACTATGATGGTCAGCATAATAACATCATACCTAACATTAGCATTGTCATTGTGAGCATGTTAGCATGCTGAAGTTAGCATTCAGCTCAGAGCTCTGCTGTGCTGAGGAAGCGTTCAGACCGACTTTAGCCCTGTGTGAAATAATGCAGCCTCCTCATTCATTTGAATGGGGCCCAAACAAAATGTATGTGCAGTATTTTTGCATCTGCTGAGCCTTCAAACTCTTGGATTTATTACTCAAACTGGACTTCCTTGATCGTATTTCATGTCTCACCTGTACTTGAAGCAACACGCCCACCAACACCTGTTTTCAGTCTGAATGCCTGCTAAGTAA
This sequence comes from Maccullochella peelii, assembly GCA_002120245.1. Lineage (NCBI taxonomy): Eukaryota > Metazoa > Chordata > Actinopteri > Centrarchiformes > Percichthyidae > Maccullochella > Maccullochella peelii. The sequence goes on from LKNJ01000033.1 coordinate 331,403, forward strand.
AGACACACAGAGCCACTAGCTTGGCTGTAGACTCTTAGTCTTGCTCCACTTTCGACAGAGCTAGGCTAACAGTTTCCCTCTGCTTCTTCTCATCTTTGTGCTAAGCTAGGCTAAACACAGAACTTAAAATGCACTATTTTGGTGTGTTGTTGAATCATTTCTTACTTTTCTGGGTTGATTCCTGTATTGTTCTATTTGCAATGATGTTGAGTTTCTTCACATGGGATCCTTCTGAAGTCTTTACACTAATAATCCTCTTTTCCTGCAGTGATACTGACACCAACATGCAGTACCAGTGGGCTGAAGATGTCTTTCATCTGCCTGATGGGGTAGGTCGACTGGACCTGCCTGAGCCAGTTAGCGGTAGAAAGTACATCATGTATCATGGCACCACCAGGCAGAATGCTCAATCCATTCTGGCCACAGGTTTTCGGCAGTCTGCAGACGGGATGCTCGGCCGCGGCGTCTACCTCAGCAGAGACCCGGAGAAAGCCAGTCGCTATCCAATTAATCACCCTGAGTATGACAGAGTCGTCATTAAGGTTGTGGTCAACGTGGGGAATGTGATCACCATCAATCATCAGGGTCACCCACGTCAGAAGACCTGGCATGACTCCAGATACGGCCCGGTGTATGACACCGCCTGGGTACCACCCAGGAGTGGAATGGTGCAGAGCGGTTTGGAGGAGGATTGTGTCTGGGATCCCACTCGAATCCAGATCGTTAAAATCATCAACCCACGCCTAGTCCAACTCCCCTGTATATATGGTGCATGGGGCTACAGGTGAGTGTTACCACTTTATTTTATGTTGAAAATGCAGCTTTATTGTGGCTGAAGAAATCGGCCGATCGTCAAAGTGTTTTTCAGAAGGTGCATTTTTGAAGCAGTGTATGCTGAAGGAACAAGTGTGTCCTGACCAGAAACAGGCTTTTAACAATATCAGCTTGTCAAGAAACACTATCCCAGACCGAGTCAGGGAGCTAGCGGAAATCTGACGACACAGCTGGCTGAAGAAGCAAGCAGTTATCTGGCATTTTCATTAGCTGTTGATGAAAGCACTGACATTACCAATATTGTTCTAAGTCAAGTTTATGTTTATGTACAGCGGGTAAAATAAGTATTGAACACGTCACAATTTTTCTCAGAAAATATATTTCTAAAGGTGCTATTGACATGAAATGTACA